>OU896707.1:72931091-73329065 GCA_918026855.4 Phaedon cochleariae | reverse complement strand
TTCATTTTTGACAGTGTTTGATATAATTCTGATAATTGAGTTTCTATTTCCATTTTGATGAGAATTCGTACAGCGACATCTATCAGAATCAGATGTACCAAGAACCATATATTTTCGAATGTTTATTGTCGTCTTGTTTGGGCAAAACAAAAGCGCATCAGTTCAAACACCATATTAATTATAAACATCTCACCCGCCATCTATCATATTTTATCTCTCCTCTTATCACAATATTTACAAAACGTGCAGATTCTCGCACGACTTGGACTTGCTATCGCGCGCCCAAACCTTGCCCAGCAGACTTCTAACTTTCAAGCTGGCGGAGGTGCGCGACCCTCTGTACTTTTTCGGCGAGTTGGTGCAGCTACCAGTAGGTGTCGCCGCGCCGCTGGCAGGACTCCGGTTCCTGTTCAGGTTCTTCTTGGAGGTGCTGCGCTTGCGGAACAGGTCCCTGCTGCGCTCCGGGTTCTCCAGCTTGAGGCGGATCTGGGTGAGGACGCCGACTAGCAGTTCGTCGACGTTGTGGTTGATGCCGACAGATGTCTCTATGTACTTGCAGTCGTAGGATGTGGCCATCGATTTGCCTTCTGCAAAATACGAATGATAATGTTGATATAACCGGATATACGACATTTTTTCGAAATATCGAACGAAATGCTAATTCAATTTGTTGAATGTTCATGTTCAACCTCTTGCAATGTATATTGTTTCCTGCTGAGTCCAAGACTCCAGACCCAGATGAGGAGGGCCAGTATCCAGTATGGTTATCTTGGAAACTATAAGAGATTCAGGTTTGGCTGAGACGTGAAGTCAGAGTTGGTAAAGCTCTCCACTGTGGTAAAGCATAGATTAACGACTTCCCGTTAGTCGTTAATCTATGGTACAAGTGATAAATATACTTCTTCTTTTTTTTGTCAATTGTCCTCTTCTTTTGCGTCAATGTAGGATTTGGTCGTAAAGATCCACATTGATATCTACTAAAAAACTAAGTCTGCTTTAGATCTATGGTCTGCCTAAGTCTTTCCGTAACTTGAGGTTTGCTGTTTGTTCAAATATTCTACTTCTTTTTTCCGAATATCCTCGATAAAACAGAAAACATCCTTTAGGGCTATCTGGCAAAATTTTGGGATTTTGGACTTTGGCATTGACCTCACCTATTAGTACACAGGGTGAGTCATTACTAACCAGCCATAGCCCAAGGGCGGATAAAGGTATATAGTCAAGGTGAGTTGTTATACATGTGAAAAAATATACCTATTCTGTCTATTCTGAACAGAAATACAGGGCATTATTTGATTTCAGGGCGAAACTTTGATGAACGATATTTCAGGAAAGTATCGTTGTTTTCGCTTAAAATTCACCAGCAATTCACCTCCACTGACAAACCAGACGATGACCTACTATGAAAGAAATATTCCAGAGCCGGACTTGAATTTTTTTAAAACTTTCATCAGTATCAGAGATCAGGAAAAACACTACAAGTGCAATGTAGCTTTCCTATTTGAATACGGCGCACTTCGATCGGATTGATGAAGAAATATCAAACAAAATTCAGATGAATATTTCTTCGATTTCGTCCGGGCCATTATACTCTCTACATTCGACAAAAAGTATTCGAATCAATTTCTTTGCATATTGATATACTTAGCAGCAGAGTTGAGAAAAGGTGTTATGGAAAAATATACATGACCGACTTGGTTTTTGGAAAGAGTAACAAAGCATCCTAATATTTTTCAACGAAGATTCTCAAAATGCCCTCCCCCAATTTCTATATATTTTCTGTATATCTTCGGAAGATATCTAATGGTTTTTCGAATAATTCACCTATTACTTCTAATCATATCTGAAGCTGTAACAATCCTCTACCTCAGTTCCTTTCTGGTATTGACTTCATAATGTGACGAAAACTACCTTGGTGATAAAAACACATTTCACGCCTCGAAAAGGAGAAGATAATAGTAGGTTTTATAGCTAGTGGTGGAAAAAAAAATATTTTACAAATTTCTATGATTAGAATTAATATACCTACTATAATGATTCAGGAGACCGATAACAGTAGATTTCGTTTTTTTCCAATGAAAAAAACATGCAGTATCAAATTGAATTATTTTATCTAGCAACTGTTGATTTCTGGCTCTGAATTTCAATATAAAAATCTTTCGTCGACCGACCGGACTACTGCCAGAGATTAGGAGATCAGCGGTTGGGTGGATCGCACGATATCTGATTAGTCTAGAACGGATATTGACCTCGATCCTCGATTGCGGCTTTCGCTTAAAGCTTCAATATCCTTTTGTTCTCCACGTGAAGCTTTACCGTGCTTTTCGATCGTTGTTTGAGGGATATGGCTCAAAACAAGAGTAACGCACCCTTGATTATATACACTATACAGAGCTGATATTCGAAATTTTATAACTCTATATTTGACTAGATGTAACAATACAAATTACACATTCTCATTACTACTTCATTTTGTGTTCAAGATGGTGTTAAGATATGTCTCCACCAAAGCAAATCAAAGCAACATAGTTCAACTTACTGCAACAACAACATGTTTAGTCACACTATGTTGCATCATGTTGTTATTTGTTTTACTATGTTGCATATTGTTCATGTCATGGTAAACAAGATGTTGACGTTTGTTGTTTGTTTCGGTTTGGAGCGGTAAAGATCGAAGGAAAATGTGAAACACACGCAGACATTCAGCAACTAAACACAAGTTGTAGTTGTTTTTGACGGATTTTCGCAAGAGATTGCAACATGAAGTTGCACGTTGTTTATTATTGAAAAAATGGCGTTTAAGTGGAGAACGGAAAATTGTATCAATTTAATTGATGATTACAACGGAACGGAAAATTGTATCAATTTAATTGATAATTACAAACAGTATCAGTGTTTGTCGAGATGTTCCGACGTGAAATATACCTAAGTGCAGGGAAACAAAAAACGATGCTTGGGAGGCAATTTGTGTTGCTATACAGTGCCAAAATAAGGAAGAAGTAGAGAAAAAATGATTTCCGAATCAGGATGTCTACTTGCCTCCCTTGGCAATTTGTTCCAGAACCTCGCTGTTCGTTGGATGAACGAGTTTTTGGAAAGATATGTTCTGCAGGTCTCCAAAGTGACCACGAAGGGGTGCGAAGCCTCAACTCGACGGGTTAATTTAGTTATTGATATTCCAGAAGAGGGAGTGAGTTTGTGAGCGAGGCATCACCTACGAGACGAATTGCCTTCTTTGGACAGAATCCAACAGTTTCAGTTGCCGAAACCTTTTCTACAAACATACATTCCAAGCCACCCTGTTCGAGAGATTCATTGGAACAAAATCAATTATAGACATAAAACCTCATTTTGAAGAGCAATCACATAATAATTGCGGAAAATTCCCTATGAAACCCTGCAATGCGGAACATTCTCACCAAGCGTTTAGACACATTTCACGTTTCATTCAATAAATTTCCTTTTGAACTCCTCTCTGACTCCTAATTAAAAGTATGATTTAGTTCAGGGCCGATTCAACGGACAAACGTGGGGTTTCTAAAGCAGAAATTACAAAGTTTCTTACATTCATGAGTCGAATATTTATCCAGTATAGACTTACGTTCGAAAGTAAGCGAAAGTTTACATTTACAAAGGAATTGGATGATAGAGTTAAATTCACTGTATTGATCAATAGATATCAAAGAAAATTTCCCCCAACAGAAAATTGGAAAGTAATATCAAAGAAGTTCATGCTCCTGGAACACCGGATATCGAATGCTGATGAGTCACAGGTTCTGAAATCGACAGAGTACGACGATGATGGTTATTTATACTTTAATCGTTGGTCGCAGTAGGGGAATGAAAGGAGGATATAAATGGCATTCACCGGAATGAGGACTATCCCATGGACAATCCCGATCCTTTTCCATGAAAGCTAATTTCCTGAAAAACTAAATGATCTTTACAGCTTGTAAACAAGCCCGGAGGCCAACAGCATATATACCCGCGACTGGTAAAAATACTGCCTTCAATTATCTACTTTCCGAGACAAACGGCTTCTCTTCCATTTCCTGTCCAGACGAAATAATACTTGGTGGAAAAGATGTCTGTAATAGCGAGGAGTATTGCAAACAGTCTCGCTATGAGTGGAAATAGAACAGTCAACAGAACATTGTTTGAAACACACAAAGAATGCCAAGCTGTTTTCTACGTGTGTGACACTTTTGTGACTTCTGATTCATATTTGTTAATAGTTACATTCTCTTTCATACGAACACGGCACTGTCAGCACTTAGAGAAGACAAATATTGGAGCAGATTCCTCAAATTGAAACTTTCTCGAATGGTCCAAAGCGACTTCGATTCCCACAAAAGACAAAATGAATTCTAAGTGTGTTTGAGAAGTTTCCTCACATTAGGATTTTCATTTCTCATTGTATTTTATGATGAACTATCATATAAAATATCTACGTATTTCCTATTTTTTCCAAAGGCATAAAATTTAGTTCGGAATGAATTCTGCTGAGGTCATTTGTGAAACGGCCAAGCCGTTTAGTAATTGATTTACCGACAGCAACGCCACCTACCTTGGCCAATTGTATTTTCAAATCATCCAGGAGACCATCGGAATACCCATATATGAAATTTCAACCCAATCGGTTCAGCCGTTTTTAGAAGTTATGTGAAAAAGATAAGTACGGAAGGATAATTCTTATTACCCGTTGTTCTATTACTCGTGTTCTTGAAAGAATGAAGCTTTTTTGAGGTAAAAAGTAGCCTCTGTACTTCAGATAATGGTGGAATAATTTTTCAAATCGGTCCAGTGGTTTCGGAGCCTATCCAATACAAACAAACAATCAAATCTTTCCTAAAGATAACCATAAAACACATATTCATTTAATATACATACAGGGTGTTTCAAAAAACCTGACCCCCTCGCTAGGGTAGGTAGATCAAAATAAGTTGGGTTTGCTCAGTGAAAAAATGTCGTAACGGCATCTGTTTTCAAGGTACAAGGTGTTGAAAAAATTATTTTTGTACACATTTTTCACGATTATGTCGAAACTACTGGCAACATTGTGATGAAATTTTGTATGAGTGTTCCTTGAAATCTGACACATCGCATGAATTTGTTTTTATATCTGACTTTCATAGAGGGTGCGAGTTACACGTTTCGTACCGAGTAGTTTAGATCATAACTTTTTTGAGGTTAGATTTTTCAATCCAAATATGATATGAACTTGAACATCATTCAATTTTACATCAAAAAGGTACTCTTGGTGAAACTCGATACAATGTTCCGTTTTCGGAATATTTCGATTTGAAAATAATGGAGCAATAGCTGATGCTGGTATAAAATGTTAGTTAATGTAAGTGTTCAAAATGTCCTACGTTTCGACGAATACCCGATTCTAATTTTTTTTCTTGAGAATGTATTATTCTTTTAAACAGTTGAGAATCAGCTGTTAGGTCATTTGAGTGATGTACAATTATGTCTTACAACTCTTGACGTGAATTTACCTATGTAGCATAAACTTTCTGCTCAAGATACAAGAAAACAGTGTAATCCATGTTCTTAGTCAAATCTGTTTCCATGTTATTCTTGTGATTCATTGTTAAATCAATAAGTTTAGCATCAGAAATGTATTCTTGTTTTCGGTTTTCAATAAATAGGTGATAATTTTTCATAATACTCACTATAATACATAGCTTTATACCAGCAACAGTTATTACTTCATCATTTTCAAATCGAAATATTCTGAAAACGGTACACAGTATCGAGTTTTACCAAGAGTACCTTTTTGGTTTTAAATTGAATGATGTCTAAGTTCACATCAAATTTGGATCGAAAAATCTAACCTCAAAAAAGTTATGTTCAAAACTACTTGGTATGAACCGTGTAACTAGTGCCCTCTATGAGAGTCAGATATAAAAACGAATGCATGCGATGTGTCAGATTCCAAGAAACATCCATACAAAATTTCATCATAATGTTGCCAGTAGTTTCGTCAAAATCTTGAAAAATGTGTGAAAAAAATATTTTTTCAACACCTTGTATCTTGATAACGGATGCCGTTACGAAATTTTCTTACTAAGTAAACCCAACTTATTTTGCAGTGTTCTACCTACCCTAGTTAGGGGGTCAGGTTTTTTTGAAACACCCTGTATATGATAGTACTATAATGAAGGTGTTTATGTCAAAAGGCAAAGAACGTAAACACATTTTGTTCTCCCACTCAATGCCTCACTTTACTACCTATGTATACCCATTGTTATTTGCTCAAAGCTTGTCTTTCACTATTCACGATTATATATAGTGCAAAAACATACTCATTTAGAAACTCCTTATGTAAATAGCTTTTATGAATCAGAGTTTCTTGTAAATGGACGGGTTATCGATAAAGTTTTAATCGAAAACGTCTAATTCATCATCGTATACCTACGTAATTATATTGCTGAATCGATATCACAGCCAACTTAGACATCGATAAAGATAGGCTGTGCTCTGGCTGATTTTATACAGGGAAGTCTCCTCAAAATATCGGATGTAGCGAACTGATGACCACAACAAGGGAAGCATTTAGTGCAGTTCAATTTTTTCGTTGTCTCAAATAAAAATGGCCAATTGAATTTTATTGTCAAGCGTCTAAAGTGGAGCTGTCGGGAGAGACACAAACGTCTAAGAACCTAACTCTTGGACAGGTAAGCACAATACACAACACAATTCCCCCACGAGGATAGCGATTGTAATATCTCGATAAATAGTAGTTTGTTCACATTTTCATTATCAAATTCGTGTTTTTCAGACAAAAATACGTGATTACCAAAACATTTTTCGAAAAAAGAACCCATTGCATGATAAATGCAGTTTTACCCATTTTTCTAATTCAATTTTAATATTTGGCTAATGATACTAACCTTCAGTCGTCACGACCCGCGATCTCACTAAATCAGCCTTATTCGCCACGAGGATCACCGCCTTGGTACTGATGGTGTCCAAGGTCCATAAATTTTGCAGGATTTTTTCTGCTATCTCCAGGCTGGACCTGTCTGCGCTGCTATACACTACGCAATATGCGTGTGGGTCTGAATATTTGTAGATCAGACTGTTCGGCTGAAATATCATTAAGTTTGAAAATATTATAATAAGATGACATTAAAAGAAATGAAAACAATGAAATTAATAATGATAATAATACTGTCTGTAGGTTTTTCGAAGAGGTGGTAGATTCATTATTCCAGATTTTTTTAGATGATTAGTCCATATCTCCTTTCTTAAATCAAATTCATGGTCCCGTCTCGAGATTTGAGACCAAAAAAATCTTATTCTCGGTCCCTAGCAGGCCAAATATAATTGACAATTGTTGTTCTCTCCTGAACAAGTATTCCAATGTACTTGACACAGACGTCTTCACTATTACCGTGAGTCGTTCGAATGCTCTGATGATAAAAACACATTCATGAAAAAAGTGCAAGGCATTATAGATAACCATGGTACTCTCTCTGCGAACTAGCCAAGTTGTGTTTTAGTCTTCCATATTTTACAATCGAATTTATCTCTCTCCTCTTCGCCTCTTTGCCTCAATATACCATACGAATTTTACAAATAGAAATTATATGTAAAAACTTCACAAACGAAATCATATGATATCTATGTTGTACAATGCCATCAATAAATTTAATTGAATTGAATAAAAATGATTTCATATATAGTGCCAACCAGGCGCCATGATTCTAACCTCGGTTGGATTGCATAATTCTAATTTGAAATAGGTTAGGCTGAATTTGAACTTGGAAAGGTATCAAAATAAAATTTTTTAGTTGTAATTGCTGCTCATGGTAATACTAACCGATAGATCTGCTGTGGCGAAATCTATGAAGCACAATTCCGATTCCTCGCCAGCCAATAACACTGATACGGATTTCTCTCCACTGTCGTCATCTAGAAAGAAAAAAATGAGTTTGTACTTCGTGCCGAACTTCGGGGAAAAATAATTGGAGTTGGCTAGATTGGAGATTTAATCGAAGTTTCAAGGTCTCATCCTGATCGGTCTCGGTGGCGCATCAGCACATATAGTGTGGGTGTTTATATTGTTGCCGGAACCATACATGGACTCCAAGAGGTTTTCCTTGATGAATGATCATCATAATTGAATTCAAAGTGTTCCAGATTGGGACCGGAAAAAGTCAGTGGTTCCGTCTTCAAGAAACGAGGCGTTTATATATTTTTTGAAGAATACAGGGTGGCTAAACTTCTTGGTGTGATTATTTGGTTGATCCTGAGACGACAAGTTCATATAAACATACTATAGGTCAAGATATACTCCGTTTTCAATCTCAACGTTCCAATAAAAAATATTTTTTTTACGAAATACTCAAAATCCTGTTTACCAATTTCAATGGAAGTAGATGATTTTGTTAACAAAATCAAGAAGCTTCTTTTGGTGTAATCAGATTCGAACTAATGATTCTAGTGGAGTAGCAGTGGGTTACCTTTTTGCTATTTATGGTAAATAAGTGACTTCAACTCTCTATCGCACTTCTCCTCAATCAGCAACCTGTATCCAACCCTGGTTGAACTTGAGAAACATAAAAAACGTATTTTTTTTCCACGAAACATCAGATCACTTGGTCAAGTTTGTTAGACAAAGAGGGTGCTTGTAAACTGTATTCTTCTTATCTGGTGAGTTGAAGAGAAAGCTCGCTCACGAAAACATAATTCAGTAGTGGAAGATTGGAGTTCCGGTGTATTTCTGGAATTCATTGAGAGTACTTCTCGATGACATTCTCTCTAATTTATCCAATTAGAACCCCAACAAGAACGCGGTTCTAATTCAAGTAAGTGAAACTTCACTTTTGGAATATACTGTTGGAAATGTGTTGTCTCTTTCGACAAATTGTAGAAATCATCAGTATTTTGGTTATGTGTCAGATCTTCACTACAACCATTCCTGATTTTTTCCCAATGTTATAGTTGTCAATTATTTGCAACTGCTGTTGATGAAAGAACTGGAGAGCCTTCGGAAGACAACATTAAAAAAGGGATCTGACAGAGAAAGTATGAAGATATATTCACATGATATTTTTGAATCGATAGATCGAATATCATTGATATTGTTTGTTGCTGAAAAAGTGCAAGAAGTGCGAACAGAAATAAACTATTACAAGAGACGGCAAAATAGCGCAGTGGATGAGGCTATCGACTAGTAATCAGAACATCCAAATGTTGCTAGATTCGGATCCCCGGCGGAGCAGAGCCGTTTATTTATAAAACGGGTTATAAATTCTAATTCTCTCAGCCTCGACCGGATATGATTCCGCACGATTCGCTATTGCCTTCCACTTTACAGTACGCTCCTAAGGAGGCGTATGGAGTTACTAACAAAGCCTACACAGAACACACATGAAGTGAAGGACCTCTCGTAAGAACGATGGCCAATTGAAAGTTACATATATACATACCAAGGAAATACTTATACTACTACTACGACTACTATTGCAAATATAGTTATTGTAACTTGTTACCCCATGCATAAAGTACAACTAAAACACATGGGTTGATGTAGAATTAACAAGTAAACACCTCGAATGAAATATTCAATTGGAACTTCATGTATGGGTATGATAAGGATGTTCTGTTAGAAAATGCCTTCCGTTTTTTTGTGATCGTATAGATCCCAAGAAAATTCATTTGGTGAACATATTCTCGTCGATAAGGAAACTCTTTTTGGATAGTGCCTGTATCTCGGAACAAAAAACCATGAATTGTCCAAGAACTCCGTAGAAAAGTCGGCGATCTTTCACTTTTCCACTTTTCCATATAGACACTTCCACGAGAAATGTTCCTCAGAAATCTCTGCTATTATTTCATCACTACTGGCAATACCAGTCAGACGAACTCGACAGGTGCAGTCAGCACATCCTTTCGTTGTCAACCTTGAATTCTGTCGAATAACACTTTACCAAAACTTTTCATTCCCAAGAACTTCTAACCACCAAAAGTTGAAAAAAAAATCCAAAACCTATCTCCTCTCCCTATCCTACCCTATAGGTACGCACGAAGTTCTTCGAACATTAACGGAATTTCCTTTCGTACGCTCCAAGAGATGAAAAAAAGGAAGGATGGCGCAGAGATGCTGATATGATGTGTTACGTTTTCAATTATTCTTCGTCAGTTTTTTCCTAATATTTTTAAAGATCATTTTCCTAAAGTAACAAACAGTCCACAGGTAATTAAGTTGGCTCCTGTCATATTTTCGACGATGCTTTTTTTTAACGACTCGCTATTTATATTTCAATATTTCAAAGCAATAAGCATCTCAGGTGGAGCAAATGGAAACTGAGAGACATTCCTGAATCTGAAGGGAACAGGTGGCTCATTTTGACTTCTAATTATTTTCGGGGCCCATATTTTCGTTCCACGAGGCATAAGCTCATTTATTCCATATCTGGGTTATCGATGGAATACAAGAGGAGATAGAAATTCGGCCTATTTGTCGAGTGATCCTGAATATTTTAGGGGATCCATCAGTCTTTATGTACAGTGTGTCCAGTTTTCGATGCTCTTGCGTGATATCTCAGTTATCTTTGGAGATAGAACCTTGCGGTTTTCACGGTCCAGTGCCACTTTTTCGTGAAACTCATGATGGCTTGATCAGATTTTGCAAGACTGTTACCGTTTATGAGATACAGGGCGATTTTGAAAATTTATACTTTTTGGACCCTCTCTATATCTACGAAGTTTCAAAATGTCAAATCAAAATCTCATCGCATAGAGAATTTCACGCATAATCCAGTGGCGCACTCACATTTTTTTTTTCGGGGTATGGTTTTGGAGATACGACTCAAACTTATGAATTTTTAAACGAAACACCCTGTATTTCATAAGCTCAATAAATTCCTAATTTTTTTGTCTTCAAAATGATATATGATGAATGATAATAAAATTTTCAAAATTGCTCAAAATCACTAAAATATTGAATTTTGATAGTTGGTTATGGATTTTTCTTATAAAAAACGTTCCAATTGAAGAACTATTTAATCTTTGGAAGAAGTCCATGGTAACTCAAGAAGAAATATTTCTTTGAATTTTTTCATAGAGAGGTCAAAGTCAATATCAACACTTATTAATTAACAAAACAATAAACTTGGGTACCTGATAGCAACAAATAAATAGTAATAAAAAGTTCATGATGTAGAAAAAGCACCTGATTAAATATTTACTAAAACAATTGAATTCCGGAATTATTCAGTAACTTATTCATTGACATGTTCAAATTGATGTCCATTTTCCCTAACATACAGTTGACAAACTTTCTCAATACTTCTCAATACAGTGAGTGGCCCTAACATACTTGAAGAACTTTGTGCAACAACAGAGGCCGTTTTCCAGGAATAACAAAGACATCATTCAATGATTAATATGTATTGAGAAAGTTTGTGATGAAAAATGGACATCAATTTGAACAATTCAATGAATAAAACACTGAATAATTTCGAAATTCAATTGTTTTAGTAAATATCCAATCAGGTACTTGCTTATTCTACATTATAAACTTTCTATCACTATATATTTGTGGATATCATTTATCTTAGTCTTGTGTTTTGCAAGTTAATTAGTGTTGGAATTGTTTTTCCCTCCTTCATGGAACAATGAAAGGAAATATCCCTTCAGTTGTAAATTTCTTTATATGAAAATCCCTCGAAAAACCCATAGCCCACTATCAAAATTCAATATTTTAGTGATTTTGAGCAATTTTGGAAATTTTATTATCATTCATCATATATCATCCTGAAGACGAAAAAAATCAGGAATTTATTGAGCTTATGAAATACAGGGTGTTGCATTTAAAAATTCATAAGTTTGAGTCGTATCTCCAAAACCATTCCCCGAAAAAAAAAAAAAAATGTACGCTACTGGATTCTGCATAAAATTTTCTATGGGTCAAGATTTCAATTTGACATTTTCGCTGAGAAACTTCATAGATAAAGAGGGGGTCCAAAAAGTATAAATTTTCCAAATCGCCCTGTTTCTCATAAACGCAAACAGTTATGCAAAATCTGATTAGGCCATCTGGAGTTTCACAAAAAAGAGGTACAGGACCGCGAAAACCGCAAGGTTCTATCTCTAAAGATAACTGAGATATCACGCAAAAGCATCGAAAACCGGACACACTGTACTTTCTCATTCGTTTGGCAAATCCCAAAAGGCTAACAAACGTGGTCCGTCCGCCCTTTTCTTGCACGTAATCTCTTAGACCGAGTTATTTACATGTTTTGTATTCAAATGGTCGTTGGATTCGAGAATCTGGATCAGCTCAACCTTGAACGAGTATTCCAGACACGAACACAAAAAATACTACTGAGTCCAGAAGGCATATACAGGGTGCAAAAGAATGAATGCAAAAAGTTGTTGTACAGGGTGGGTCAAATTGGACACTTTTAAAGGGAAAGTCCTATGCTCGAAACAGATTGAAGAAAACTGATGTCGGTGCCTGAGGGTCGATTCTCATGAAAAACTGAATGGTGGAATCCGCATATCGATATCTGTCTTCGTTTCGGAGTAACAAGGTATTTTTGAAAAGTGACTACTGATATTTTTTTGACAAAAATTGTTCTGTTCTTATGATAATAACTGCAAAGCATTGAGTTTGTGATAAAAATTTTTCTCGAGCTACTGAAATCGGCCTTCTTATATCTAGTTCAGGAATATAACTTGTTCATCTTGAAAAACAAGTTCTATTTTGCAACTAGGTATACGGTGACTGAGGATCAATTTTCTTGACAAACACAATGCTTTCAGAATGTTTTCATGAAAACGAAGAATTTTTGCCAAAAAAAAAGAGTTTTAGCCACTTTTCAAAAACTTACATTTTCGAAAAACACCTTGTAACTCTGAAATAAAGATAGATATTTATATGCGGTATTCACCTTTTAGTATGTCATGTAAATTGATCAACAGGCACCGACATCAGTTTTTCTTCATCTTGTACGAGGATACTTTCCCTTTATAAGTGCCCAATCTGGCCCACCATGTACAGTGTGTCCAGTTTTCGATGCTTTTGTGTGATATCTCAGTTATCTTTCGAGATAGAACCTTGCGGGTTTCGCTGTCGTGTGCCACTTTTTTGTGAAACTCAAGATGGCCTAATCAGATTTTGCATAACTGTTTCCGTTTAAGAGATACAGGGCGATTTTGGAAATTTATACTTTTTGGACCCCCTCTATATCTACGAAGTTTCTCACCGAAAATGTCAAATTCGAATCTCATCCCATATGGAAAATTACGCAGAATCCAGTGGCGCACTCAACACTTTTTTTCGGGGTATGGTTTTGGAGATACGACTCAAACTTATGATTTTTTAAATGGAACACCCTGTATTTTATAAGCTCATGAAATTCCTCATTTTTCTCCCTTCAAGATGATTCATAATGTATGTATATGAAATTTTGAAAAATGCTCTAGATTCACTGAGACATTGAATTTTAATAGTGGGCTATGGATTTTTCTTATAAAAAAGTTCCAAAAGAAGGAATATTCATTTTGATTTTTCCATAAAGAGGACAAAAACAATATCAACACTAATTAACTAAGAAAACACAAAAATTATGTACCTGATAGCAACAAATAAATAGTAATAAAAAGTTCATAATGTAGAATAAGCACCAGATTAAATATTTACAAATACAATTGAATTTCGGAATTATTCGATAACTCATTCACTGAATTGTTCAAATTGATGTCTATTTCTCATAACACACAATTGACACAGTTTCTCAATACGTCTTGATACAGTAAGAGTCACAAATATCTTGAAGAACTTCGTGCAACAACAGAGGCAGTCTTCCAGGAATTACAAAGACATCCTTTAATGATTTTGAATGCATCAAGACGTATTGAACAATTTGATCAATTCAATGAATGAGTTACTGATTAATTTCGAAATTCAATTGTCTTAGTGAATATTAAATCAGGTGCTTATTCTAAAATATGAACTTTTTATTACCATTCATTTGTTGCTATCAGGTACCTAATTTTTGTGTTATCTCAATTAACTAGTGTTGGGATTGTTTTTGTCCTCTTCATGGAAAAATCAAATGAAATATTCCTTCAAATGGAACTTTTTTCAAATGAAAAATCCATAGCACACTATTAAAATTCAATGTTTTAGTGATTTTGTAGCATTTTTGAAAATTTTATACCTATTCATTTCATTCTGATGAAAAAAAAAGAAATTCAATGAGCTTATGAAATACAGGGTGTTCCATTTGAAAAATCATAAGTTTGAGTCGTATCTCCGAAACCATACCCAAAAAAAAAATCTCTATGGGATAAGATTCCAATTTGACATTTTCGCTGAGAACTTCGTAGATATAGAGGGGGTCCAAAGAGTATAATTTTTCAAAATCGCCCTGTATCCCATAAACGCAAACAGTTATGCGGAATCTGATTAGGCCATCTTGAGTTTCACAGAAAAGTGGTACAGGATCGCGAAAACCGCAAGGTTCTATCTCGAAAGATAACTGAGATATCACGCGAAAGCATCGAAAACTGGACACACTGTACACATGTGTTCTATCTCGCTTTGTTTTTGAGATACAGGCTGATGAAGTTGTGAATATTCAATGGTTCGTTCATGATCCATCTGCATGAAATTCCATGGTTGCTAAATTCAGTCTGGTTGGTGATTGACAAAGTCTCGAAATCTCATAATGAAGGAATATGCCTCAGTGTTCCAGGCTGAAGTACTCGCAATACTCCCCTGTGTCCAAGAAAACCTGATTATGAGAGGTCGTTGATCAATCACTATATGCTCGGACAGCAAAGCTGCGATACTGGCTTTGCAATCCAATAGGATCACAACCAATTTGGTGTCCAAGTGTACAAACGCCTTGCAAGACCTGGCAAAATCGAGAAAAGTCTGCCTCATATGGGTCCTGGCACACTCGGGGACACCCGAAAATGAGGAGGCAGACAGACTGGCCAAGATCGGTTCAGGATGGACCCTGGTTGGACCGGAACCAATCTTGGGAATACCAAACAGTCTGGCTATGTCCTTCATAGAGGGAGAGCTGCAAAAGTAATTCCTCAAAATATAGCAGAGCACACCAGGAACGAGACAATCGAAGATCCACATAAAGGAACCTTCGAAAGACTCACAAAAGAGGTTTTATCCCCCGACAGGCGAGACCTTAAAATGGCACCTAGAGCTCATTGTGATGAAAGATGATCCCCTTTGCCGTTGGTGCCTGGAAGATGACAAAACGTCATCGCATGTCCTCACTGAGTGCCCAGCATTGACACATCAGAGGAGGGCTGTCCTTGGCAACATAATTTTGAGGACAGAGGACGAGAAAGAGATTCAGCTAAGCAAGTTGCTGAACTTCTCCAAGGAAGTGGGCATACCCAGCTGGATGTCGGAACATGTGGGCACACAATGGGCCAGAATAAGAAGGCCTACGTGCACAAGGGTGTTCACCCGCCCACCAGTGCTTCCAAGAAGAAGAAGAAGGAGGAAGCCAAGCGAGGTACGAAAGTAACAAAAGGGTTTGATTCGAATGAAACATGGTATATTATTTCTGCAACAGAAAGAATTAACAGAATAGTTGTGAGCAAAGACAAAAGTCAGACGTGCATAGCACGAAAGACAAAATTCGCTCGAATTTGTTGAACTCTGCAGATGCCGACACTGGCACAGCCTTTGTTTCTTTGGCAATATGAACAAACATTGTTCTTTGCCTTTGAGTACTACTTTTGGAACCAACTAAATTGAATTGATAATCAAATTAGCTCTTAGGCTTCTTTGCCTAACTGATGAGACCCGGAAGGTCGAAAGCTCACACATTGCACCCTCAAATATCGTTGGGTTCAGTTTACTACTTCGGATTCATTCGACAAAAGCAAAAGAACTTCTGGAACTTCGCAAATCTCCACGAATTTTGTGGCGCGTTTGTTCCTATTGTTCAAAAGCAAAAGTCTGAGAACCCAAAGAAGTAAAAGTAATTTTTGGTTCGAAACAAGCCGCAAACTTATGTGGCTTGTTTCGACTTCGCTTCGTCTTTTTCAGTCAGTAAAGTACCCTGTATCGAATTGAAGTTCCAATATAAATATTACAAATTGACTATAAAACTGTGTTTGAGTTTCTAGTTGAATATAATAAATATTAAGTTATGTTGTTTATTCTTGATGACCAATATAGTAGGTACAGCCTCCCAAGTTCCTAGGAGTTGAAGTTCAACTTCAGCTCCTAGGAACTAGAAGTGTCGCCTAGCACTACCTATTTTCGTGTCAGTAACAGAAACGTCAACTTCAAGAGTTAATTTCGAAATAAAAATGGATGACTTTTGAGTCGGTTGCAGAAAAAAACTTTGTTCTTTTCGAATTTTTGCCTCATTTACAGTTGCAACTGTTGTACTTATTTCAAATATGAGACGGAATCACTTCTTAAATTTTTCGCATTCATTCAATTGGACTCTATTTGATATTTTCTCTTGCGATATTTGGTGAAGGAGCCAGTCACAATACAGGGTCTTGTTAAGAATCAGCAGACAACTTTTCATAAATGTCAGTAATCAGAAGTGAAACGTCGCTAACGTTCCAATTCAACTTGATTCAATTGCATACAGGCAAGTTGAATTTCTCTGGAAGTCACCCATCCTCGCTTGCTTTATCTCATAATATCGTATATTTCAAAGCGCTCGACATAATCATATTTCAGTCGACACTCGTCTTTTCCATCCTATCTCAATAAAACTCCTCCGAATCCAATATTCTCATACAAACGGTCTGAATCGTTACTATAAATCACTGCGTTCATACATAAGCCTTTTCAGAAAATACTGCTTCGTTAAAGAGGACTATACTGGCTGCAAAATAGGATAATTTTATACTGCTGACAGTGACAGTCGCCTTGAACGTTCAGCGTCATTGCTAAATTACCACTTCGATTAATGAAGGGTGATCCAATTTGTATCTATCACTGGTAAATAAGCAGCCGTCAATAAATACGTTTTTTCTGTATACGACTTGATTATCCCTTCAGCGAAAGATGAGTGATAGGGGTTAGATGTAGATAAGTTTAAGCTAATCCTAGCCTCTAACGATCAATTGCCACTATTGATTTTGGACATAAAGAAGATTATTATCTATAATATTGACAATTTCAATTTATTTGCCACAACAATTTTCATGATATCAAGCTGCGTTCATCGGTTGTGACGCCAAACTGAATGCTGATAGGTAAGTGAATTTATATGCATCACATCGCGTTGAAAACAAATCGAATACTGAAATCTTGGCTTTGCACATTGACAACAAATTGAGATTTGATGAACATATTTTGTCAAAAAAGCTATGCTGTTGGAATTATGTCAAATGAGCTTGGTTCTGATATTGCTAGAAATATATATTTTTCCCTCGTGGAATCTCATCTTATATATTATGGTATAGCTTTCTGGGGCATTTGTAGTCAACATTTACTGTCCACGGTATTTGTTCTACAGAAAAGAGCAGTGAGATACCTTTTTAATGCTAGATCTAGTGACCATTGAAGACCTCTTTTCACAAAAATTGTAAAATTATGACACTCACGTGCCTATTTATCTTGGAAACTGTTTGTTTGATTCACAAAAATCAGCCTCTATTTAGTGGAATCTCTCTGAATCTAAATGTATATACTAGGAATAGAGATTATATCAAACTACCAATACCAAAGTCAACGCTTACCAAAAATTCTGTGATTTACGAAAGCAAAAAAAAATATAATCATCTGCCACAGCATTTTGAAGCAATCAAGAGTTTGAAAAAGCTTTTTACTACATGATTATAGCTATATCGTCAATATGACAATATTACAATGCATAGAAATAGATTTCATTTTTCAGATCAAATTACAGAAATACAATTCATAGTTTATGAACTTTGTATTCGTATTTGGTATTTTGGAATAAAAACTTTTCAGTGTAGTAGTAGTAGTAATTTTTGAGAACTTTACCACCCTGTATCTCAAAAGTTAGAACGTTTAGGTCATGTGCTCATATGAAACTTCCTTCTTTGAATGGGTTCAAGAATCGAGTCCTCGATTGACATTCAGTTAAGAAACACCCTGTATATCCGAATAATTTGTTGAGAACGGTCATAAATCTATTCTTTAAGTGCGAAAGATGTCAATATGTATAATAATATGTAATCCTTACCTTGATTTGATTTTGCAAGTTTGGATAGGTGAAAATGTACTAGGTCTCAAAATGACTTGAAAAAGTGCGAATGCAACGAATGAATACTTCGAGGAATACTCTTGTTATCTCCTATGGATTCATCAGTGGTTCAGTTCCACAATGTACCATTTCCCTTATTAGAAGTAATACTGTATGAAGTTTTGCCTTGATAATTCATAATACCAAAGTGTAAGGATTTAATTGAGCTATTTTGCAAAATCAAATTATTACTCTAATACGAGTATTATGATTATAAAAGCCATACATGCCCTAGCATAAATTCTATTGCTGCCAAACCAAAACCTACAAACAGTTGAAAATTAGTTATCCAAACAAAGTTCTACGTAAACAAACCTCAAAATGGCGAGAAATTTATTTATACCGCAAGAGTATAGCGAAAACCCGCATCTCTTCAGATCCATGAAGTTCAAGTATAATTTGTTTTGAATTTCTGAGTATGGGGGATATGGGTCGATTCCTTCATTATAGTGACCTGAACATAAAGTCGAACATATAGACTCAAACAACCACTTTAAAGAGGTGGGGTCTGGGGAAAACTCCATGGTAACCATCATATACAGGGTGTTTCATTACTAATTGGGAACAATTCAACCATAGAATCCCGAACTCAAAATATGAAGATTTAACCCAAATCACCTAGATAAAATATGTCTCCTGTCTGAGTTACAGAGTGTTTCATTCAAGAATGTTGAAATGTTTTTTGCCCAGTTCTTCAAAACTATTTGACGTATCACTCTCATATTTGGTGGGAAGTGTAGGTATTATACATCCAACTGAATTATGTGAAATGAACTTTTCTAGCTATTACTAGAGGTGTACGACAGGGGCAAGTGACTGGTTGATCCTTCCCAAATTCTACGCCACTGGCGGAATTGCAATTTTATCAGAATTTTTCGATTCTTCAATACCTTCTTCGTAAATATTGTACTTCTTTTCCATAGCGATAAAGTCATTATTTTTCGAGATATTTCAAGTTAAACATGAAGCAGCACAATTATTTTGATTTTAATGTGTATCAATAATGTCGATATTTTGGATCAATGGACTGCATTCATCAATCAAATGAAACTTCAATCCATATTAACATAAAAACATAACAGACGGAAGCTGTTACAGGGCGTTTAAATTTTTTCAATATATTACATAATTAAACACCCTGTAACCGCTCTGTTATGTAATTATGTTTTTATTGTTAATATAGATTGAAGTTCCATTCTACTGATGAATACAATCCATTGATCCAAAATATTGACAAAATTAATGCACATTGAAATCAAAATGATTGTGCATATTTATGTTTAACTTGAAATATCTCGAAAAATAATGACTTTATCGCCATGGAGAGATAGTACAATATCTACGTCGAACTTCTTGGAGAATCGAAAATTTGCGATAGAATTGCAATCCCGCCAGTGGCGTAGAATCTGGAAGGGATCAACCAATTAATTGCCCCTGTCGTACGCCTCTGATAATAGCTAGGAAAGTTTATTTCACATAACCCAATTGGGTGTATAATACTCACACTTCCCTCCAAATATGAAAGTGATACGTCGAATAGTTTCGAAGAACTGGGCAAAAACCATTTCAAAATTTTTGAATAAAACACCCTGTAACTAAGACAGGAGACAAATTTTATCTAGGTGATTTGGAATGAAAATCTTCATATTTTGAGTTCGGGATTCAATGGTTGAAATATTTCCAATCAGTAATGAAACACCCTGTATATCGCTCATGAGATTTTCTCCACATATAACTAACATCCTATTTTATATATTCTATTGGTACTTGCAGGACTCAATTTTTGGCTATCACATTAATGTAAAAGTTCTAGAAATCCGACAATATACATGTATATAATACTAACGGAAATATTATCTACAATGTGTTTCCATTCTCTTTATGCTCATAAATTATAATTTTGTTTGACTAACGGCTGTCTAATATGAATTGATGGGCCATAAAATGTTTCATGTTTATCCATTTCTAATGCATTTAATGTACAAGGAAAGTAGGCAAATGTTTTTTGACGCATTTATTGGAAAGGCAACCACGAGCACGACCTCATCAGAAAAGATTGAGTTATCGTTTATATTCTAGTAAAACAAATATTGGATGAGACAACAAAGTATAGAAGGAGAGCCAGCTGCAAATTTCATTAGCGTCTGCGGACGGCCGCAAGTAATAACTCCGTGGTGGGAGAACGTTATAGTGGGCAGTAGATGCGACTGGCGTTATGCGGCGCAGACTGAAGGACTTCATCATACTTCGTCTCGTAAGCAACTGGTTTGCTCAGTAAGCACAGGTAAGCAGAGCATCGGCATGCCAAGCCGGCGGGCCGGGGTTCGAATCCGTGCGAGGCTCATCTTTTTTTTATTTTTTTCTTGTTCTCAAGTGATTTCTAAAATATATTCTCTATGGGAAATAGGTTCATTCAGGGGTTTTCTATGTTTAGGCCAGAGGTGAGGTTCGGTTAGGTTAGAATAGAATAGAATATTTTATTTGGTGTTAATAAACATTAAGTTTTACACAGGTCAACGAAACAAGTACAGATATACTCATAAAATAGATAGGTTAGGTTTTCTCATTTTTTATGCAGAAACAATATTTCCTTTCTCAAGAAAAATTCTCCTTCTTCAAGAAAAAAGGTTCATCTAGGTCGATTGATTGTTAAAAAAAAATTCCTTCCTTATATTAGACTCGACACAAGTTAACTAACGTTCCCCTACCACAGAGTTATTACTTGCGGCCGTCCGCCGACGCTAGTCAAATTTCGACCATCATCTGATAATGAGAAAATATATGTCCAAAAGGAAAGTGAATACATTGTTTTTTATCGAACGGCAGCTATGCCAATCACTGTCCTGCCTGAAATTATTATTATTATTAATAATAATAATAATAATAATAAGTTTATTCTCTTTTTTATGTTCTGGTTCCCACGAAAAGGGATATCCTGTAATGTTCAGAGAACATCGTGAATCAAGGAAAATAAGGTAGGAATTGATGTCCTTAAATTTCTGGAGGTATATGCCTCGAAGAACACCTCACTTGGCAATGTGTTCCAGAGCCTCACTGCTCGTTGGTTTAACGGGTCTTCAGAAAGAGATGTTCTGCAGGTCTCCAAAGTGACCACGAAGGGGTGCAAAGCCTCAACTCGACGGGTTAATCTCGCGGGGACTGCCAAGGGAGGTTTCAATAATTGTTGATATTTCAGAAGAACATCGTCCATGAAAATATCTATGAAATAGAGCCAGATCGCCAACTTTTTTACGGTGTTCCAGAGAAGTGACAAGCTTATGTTGGGCACAGTGAGATCGGCTTTTCTAGAGAAAAGGAATGCTTGTGTTTTTGCATTCGGGATTTGTTGCCATATATATGTTGTCAAAATTTCTCCCTCGTTTGTTTCTGATTTGCCTGGCTGGTATTGGAGCCCTGGGAGAGAAGGCGGTATGGAGGGTACTGGACAAAAAGTTGCTTCCAACAAATCGTTGATATGGAGTAGAAATAGTGTTGGTGCTAGAATTGATCCTTGCGGAACACCAGCATTAATGATGAGAGAGTCAAATGAAACTCCGTCGACCACTACATGGAGAGACCTATTCGAGAGAAAACTAGCAGCAGAGACCATAGCTGGGGAGGCAAGCCATAAGATGAAAGTTTGGCGAGGAGTCTGTGGTGCCAGACTCGATCGAATGCCTTGGAGATATCAAGTGCCACGGCTAAGGTTTCACCATACTTTTCAATAGATTGCTGCAATATATGTGAGACGTGAGCAAGTAGGTCACCAGTTGATCTCTGATGACGGAAGCCATATTGCCTATCGTTGATAATACCTGAATAATCCAGGTATTTCATGAGCTCAATGTTGATAGCTCTCTCCATGATCTTTGAAATAATAGATAGTAGTGCGATCGGTCTGTAGTTGCAAGGTAGGGTTTATTGCCTTTTGTAGGAACTGGTTGTACTCTTGTAATTTCCCAGTTAGACGGGAATATACCCAATTTGTAAGAGTAGTTTAACAACTTGCAGGGAACAGGAGTTAGTTCGGGAGCACATTCCTTGTGAACAATCGGTGAGATTCCTTCCTTATAGTACTTTGGCGAAAGGTGATCTCGGCCATATGACTGTCAATTGGCGTTATGTTTGGAGGGTGTTTTTCTGATGAATACAGAGTGGAATTTCCTGAAAATATTTGCCCAAAAATGTTGGCTTTTTCCTGGGCAGTTGTGGCTAGTATTCCATCTTCCTTGGTTAGAGGATGAATCGAGCTGGAAGTGGAGTTTCTTCCTACAGCTTTTGGCGAAGGACCAAAATATTGCTTGAAACATACCATGGCATTATTGATGAAAATCCTGAAAATCGACCGAAAAATTCTAGGAAAATATGTAATTTGAAAGTATTCAATATTCAATTTTCAGAACTGACGTTTTCAATCTGAGGATCATGACAATTCGAGGCAGTCTAATAGTCTATTCTCACCTATACTGGTGTCATAGGCATGCAGATACTCAGAGGTCATGAACTGCATCACCAAAGAAGACTTCCCGACCGCAGGACCTCCCAGCATGAGAACTTTGAAGGGAATAGGGCCTGGAGCACTAGTGGAGGATTCTCTGGACGAGGCTAGGCTGCAGGAGGCTGAAGTCCTGGCTGATCCAGCTGCTGACACCGGGACTGCAACAGGTAGTTGCTCCGTACTGAAACAAAAGTTGCTTTCAATTGACATTAGTGAAAGAGAATTGCGGTTCTATTGACTAATCTGTGGAATTTCTTATCATCCTGGTGCCACTGGCCATTCGATCTCAGAACATCGATTGAGTGGTGGAATGTTTGGAAGCTTCGACAAAATAAGGGTATTCGACATACATCATATTAATTTTCTTTTGATCAAAAACTGAGAAAAAATAGAAGATACGAAAGGTAGGTACTTGAACTGCTGGAGAAGATAACTCATGGAAACATCCACGAGTCATTCTGAAATGGTTCTGAAAGGTCTTTGTATTGAATCTTGGTATAACGAGCTCATACAAATTTTCAATTTTTGGGACTTCTTTATCAAATATTCTGAAAAAGGTCAGAAATCTGGATATATTCTTGACACACCCTGTATATTTATAGGGCACTATTCCACTCTTGTTCTCGACAACCAATCAGAATCGACAGTTTTCACGGAGTCTCCTATATTCCAGCGATATTTACCAAAATTTGCTCCACCAATACAGAAGTCGAATTGACTCACACATGACCAACCAACTTCGTTTTTCAGCGATAAAATTTTTTAAATTCAAAACATAAATTACGATGGAAGCCAGAATGATGGATGCAGTCACGAGAGATTCAATTATTTTCGGAAATATTTACAGTGGAGTAATTGAATGTCAATAATTCATCAGTCCACTGGCCCATTTATAGCTGAATCTCTCGGTTCTCCACAAATTCATTCAGCTGAAGTTGATAGATATACTTCCTTAAATGTAAATGTCATTGGACCTATAAACTTGAAAAAATTTGAAGTGTAATTTCAAGCTCCTTTCCCCAAGGCGGAAGGAAAAAATTTCCGGAAATTTGTTGAGTTACTATGGTAAAGATACAAAATACAGGCTTCTAATTGGTCAAAAATGTTAGGTGTGGAATTTTGATACGAATTTTGATCGAGATGCTATTTTCCCTGGAAATATTCGTCGATTGACATTCTCCAGCATGCTGCTTTAATTCCGCTCATGACATTGAGTGAACAAGGCGACAAGCTGTGGTAGGTAACAATCGCCGAATATTTTCGGCCACTTGTGGTATTACATATTACGAAAAAAGTATTATTTTGACCTAAAATCCGACTTTTGGAACACCCTGTATATTTGAAATCCCAAAAATATACTGAATTGCATAGTAACGAATTATATACGTTCTATTCAACAATGTATATACGGTGTGACCCATTTTTAATGGAAACACCCCCCTCGAATTTGAAGGTGTAAACCGATTTCAATATTTTTTTTTCAAATGTCAAGTACTAAAAGGTCTACCTTGGGACGATATTTGGAATGTTTTTTCAATTTTTCAGGGCATGCTACCATATTTTTTCTTAGTCGAAAATCGGGATTTTTTATTAGCGATTTTTTATTGAAAAAATCACTACGCCACTGGATTCAGAGGGTGAACAAGATTCTGAACAAGTGTGACCGAGATTTTATGGAAAAACATTTATTTCAAATTTACAGGAAAAATAGATGCCATAAAGGACCTTGAACTTTACCTTGAATCGAAATGGGCTTGTAAACAAGCCAATGGTAGGGTAGATTCACAGGCAAAGTTGATAGCTGAATCGCTCTTCTGCGTAAAGTTCTTCTGAAGCACAAAATTCAGCATCTCGATGTCAACACTTCCCAACACAGCATAGAAAATTGAAATTTGACAGCCGACAGAGGCCGCTTGTACGATACTAGGCCAGAATCGATACGGGGTGTTGGTTATAAACTGTGACTAATGCGACATCACATAGGGATTTATAAATAGAACACCATCCACTAGAAATATTTTCTGAAAGGGATATGGAG
The DNA here is from genome assembly GCA_918026855.4 of Phaedon cochleariae. Lineage (NCBI taxonomy): Eukaryota > Metazoa > Arthropoda > Insecta > Coleoptera > Chrysomelidae > Phaedon > Phaedon cochleariae. The sequence continues at coordinate 73,304,293 of OU896707.1, read as the reverse complement.
TGGATCATGTGATGCGGATATACAGATAGCATGCCTGGATAGGTTTGACCTGATTGGGTAGATTCGTGTGAACATCTCGACAGTTCCATTGCCAATATCAACATTTCTCACATTTAAAGCCTTAAAATATATCGATGAAAATAGTTTATTGTTTTACGAGCACGGCTCATACTGCAAATAGGAGTGGTAAATTAGCATTCCGTGCGAGTTATACACTATACCTTCACTACGGCTGTAACAGATAATAGTGAAATTGTAGCCATCTGATTATCTCTTAGGTGATGCTCTATCGACAGAGGTGTAATTGCTTGGAATTTTACATTTGAATTTGAATTTTTGAATTAATAACACAATGAAGTCATTGTGTTATCAGGGGTTATAATTATGTCAGAAATCAACGAGATTCAATTGCTTGGTAACACCACGAATATAGATGATAAAAAAATATTTTGTTAGTGAAATACCAGTTGTCTACTCTAAAGAAAGTGAAGTTATCGTAGGCTCTAGAGCTAGAGGTGGAAATATTGTTTTATTATTGCGCTCGGATAGGTACTGGGAAATATTTTTCCTCATTTCTTTCTGAACTTATTCGAAGCAGAAATTAATTATTGTTTTGTTCGCTGAATTCAACTGCAGTTCACAATATTGTCCGTATTATCAGCACCGCCCTGTAATAGAAGATGGAGTTGCAGGAAATTGTTAACCGTTTCTACCAGGACAGTACCTACTTTGAAAAATATTCTGATGTTCATATTATTGAAGAATTCGTGAAATGGTCGAGAAATCGAAAATTGATGCACGCGAGTAAATTTCTGATTTATTCGAACAATGTTTCAATGATGTTACATTTTCGCAATGACAGTATCCATATCTGTGATACTTAACAATGTGATTTTCATGATTTTGTTATTTCACAGTCAATATAAATCATGAAGATTTTACTTGATTCATCAGTAAAATCATGTTTGTAGAAAGCATGTGAGTAAATAAAATGTCTACGTGAAAAATCAGTTCTCTTTCAAAGAAGGCTTTTTCTTTGAGAAAGTAGCATTTTTCCGGTATAGTCCGGGAAGTACGTCCTACCCGGACTAGGCCGGGAAGTATCACATCGTTGTTGTCACTGTTACTATGAAAATCTTGGTAGATATGCTTTTGATAAATGCAGATAGAAACTACTATAGCAGCGAAATATCGGCTGACAGCAATTTGACATGAAATTAGTTGACATTTTGATTTTTGAAAAATTGGTTGCAATTATCGCAATAAACTATCGAAAGCAGCCGCGATAGTGACTTGGAAAATGTCCATACAAAATTTCCAATGTAACAGTTAGTAGCTATAGTAATTCTGTTCAAATTTCAGTATTTGAGACAAATGAGAGTTAATAATGAAGAAATTGTATTCTACAAAGCAATATAATATGGAAATGTGTCTCATTGATTTTTTATTCTATACATGATTGCCGAAAACATAGTGTACGGAACAGGTCCAAAAACAGTTTTTTTGGACTCGCAGACTTCCAGGACTCGCCCACGAATCGACCTAGAATTTTATCTACTCGTCCAAAGAAACAGTATTTTCTGGACTCGTTTCGTAAATTACTATTATATTAAGTCATGTGAATACGGGGATGCTGTTCAGTTGTGATAATAGTTTCACTTATATCGAAGACTGGAACCTTTGGCACGATAATACACTACACTGTTTTACCACTAACCAAACCGATTTTTTAACGCCTCGACACGTGTTTCGCTAACTATATTAGCATCTTCAGGAGAAGATTAAAACTGAGTTTTAGTTTAGTTTTAATCTTCTCCTGAAGATGCTAACATAGTTAGCGAAACACGTGTCGAGGCGTTAAAAAATCGGTATGGTTAGTGGTAAAACAGTGTAGTGTAATAGTTTCACTGTTGCGGTTTTTCTTCAAAGGACATTCTTCGGCACGATTATCTGTTTCATGTTGCAAAACATGATTTGTGAAATGTTTCCATCGTTATAATCATATCTGAATATGAATCACCAAGCAAATGATAATAGCACCTGGATTGAAAGCCAAGCTTGCTGCATGGCTTCTGAATACATGTTGCTTGAATGTTTCGTAATTTGTGTGAACCATCCTCACAGTTGGCCTGCATAAAGATTTGGCACTCTGGTTTTGCCTATGCAAACACTGGTGAATGTCTTATTTGCTCATGGTTGTTCACTTAAAATCACACGTCTCACAGATATATGCATACCTTATATTTTTCGATACTGTGTAAAAAACGAATTGTTTTCACCTACTTCCACTGTTAATTAATAAATTACCCATTCTATACTCAACAAACAACACCCCAAACACCGCTTGATGTAACAAGATGCAGCTTGTGAATGGAATCAGTGCGCAAGTGCAGTTATTTTCAAGGACATTTTTGAGCGAACGAACGCGAGCTATCGTGAAGGGTTCCAGAACAGGTTACTGAATTTTACAGAACTTCTGCATATTCACGTATTTTTAAAGGAAATCCGCATTATGATAGATATTCACAGGGTACATTTGAATTACAAGGTATTATTCATACGTGCTCTGATAAAGTATGAAAAAACATAATGAGTACCTGAAATGTATATTTTCACCTAACAAATATACATTTCAGTGGCAAATGTACTTAATTTAGTGAAAAAGCAAGACAAATATTGCGATATTTTACAGAAAATATTATGTTTTTTTTCACCCATTTTTATCAGTGTACCTGGATTTGCAATTTGATATCTCCAAGGCATTCGATCGAGTCTGGCACCACGGACTCCTTGCCAAGCTACCATCTCATGGTTTGCCTCCCCAGCTATGTTCTCTGCTAGCTAGTTTTTTCTCAAACAGGTCTCTCCATGTAGTGGTCGACCGAGTTTCATCTGATGACTCTCTCATCATCAATACTGGTGTTCCGCAAGGTTAAATTCTAGCACCAACACTATTCCTACTCCATATCAACGATTTGTTGGGAGCAACTTCATGTCCAGTACACAGCTTCGCGGATGATAATATCCTTCATACCGCCTTCTCTTCCAGGGCTCCAATACCAGCCAGGCAAATCAGAAACGAACGAGGGAGAAATGTTGACAGCATAAATATGGACTTGGCAAAAATTCAATGCAAACAAAACACAAGCATGCCTTTTCTTTAGAAAAGCCGATCTCACTGTGCCCAACATAAACCTGTCAGGAGTGACCATACCTTTGAAGACATCTATTTCGATCGAGATTTCGATGCTTGGTATATTTCTATCAGCAATAACCTTTCTTGGGAAAATCACGTGAGATCAATTGCTAAATGTGCATCCCAAAAACTTGGTTTTCTGTTTCGGGACAGGAGCTATTTCACTTCCAGTCAGTTGCTTATGATCTATTAGGCACAGATCCGACCTGTCCTGGAATAATGTTTCCATATTTGTAGTGCAGCATCCAAACATACCCTGAAACTGTTGGATTCTGTCTAAAGAGGGGCAATTCGTCTTGTGGGTGATGCCTCGCTCACAAACTCACTCACTTCTCTGGAACACCGTAGAATAGTTGGCGATCTGGCTCTATTTTATAGATATTTTCATGGACAATGTTCTTCCGAAATATCAACAATTGTTCCTCTCTTGGCAGTCCCCGCGAGGTTAACACGTAGAGTTGAGGCTTCGCACCCCTTCGTGGTCACTTTGGAGACCTGCGGAACATCTCTCTCCAAAGACTCGTTCATCCAACGAACAGCGACATTCTGGAAGGGAGGTGTTCCATGTTCCTGAAATTTAAGAAAAACACCAATTCCTACGATATTTCCCTTGGTTCTCACGATGTTCTCTGATGATTACAGGATGGATATCCCTCTTCGTGGGAACCAGATAAATCATTATCATGACCTCTCAAAAATCGTTCAAAAATCTGTATGCTACATGATCTTCCACCTCATCTCATCAGTCAGGTTCATTTTTTGGTATGTATGTTGATTCATGACAAATAATTGATTTGTCTCTGATATTTGATTAAGGAATCAAATAAATCGTTGATTACTAATGGTTTGGTTTCTGGGGACTGTATTTATTGCCTGTCGATGGACCTCTGTTCCAGAGAATTTGAGAACTTTCCATCCGCAAGTTTGAAATATCTAGATGAGTTTTCGAACTGAATACGGTCATGTCGTCTAATTTAGCCAGGCAGTAACTTCCAAAACAGCTCCAATAACTTCACTGCCGAAGGACATTCATTTTATAATTACAGGCAGCGTATAATTCGTGGACATTGTATTACAATTGAAGTGCAGTTGAAATACACTGCGTGACAAATCGAGTGGTCCAACTGAATATTTCAGTTTTGAAATCGAATATTATGAAAAATATACTAGTCCAATTCTGGAACGGTTTGTTCCATGTTGTGTAATATTCGTTCAAGAATGAGATGGTCTACCCTCTGTTCATGGAGTTCGTTTTTCCAGATCTACAGGGAAAAACATTGACCTATTACAAAAATAAATATTTCCAAAGTTATCCCAATTATATGGAAACATCTTATTTTTCTCTTCTCTTATGAATGTTTGATGTGTTTTGCCGAAACGGTTTTAAGATTTTTTAGCTAGCATACTTCATTAACATGCAAAATTTTTTTAAAGGAAAATTGGCGTTTTTTCAAATGTCCTTGAGTTCATAAAATGAGAGAGTTTTTTCATGAAATTCAGGAAAGAATTCATCACTTCAATTTCTTTGAATTGAGAAAATAGCGATCTATAGGGTGATTCTGGATCCAAAAAAAATTTGAAATTCAGTCATACATATTGGGATTGGAACTTTGAATGCTCTGTATTGACGTAGAATGCCAGGCCAATTTATACAAAGGTTAGTAAAGATCATGCCATCAGCATGTCGTTCTCTCCTGCACGTACGTGGAGGTCCTACTAAATACTGAAATTTCCTGATGTGTCAGTTTATCGAATTGAAAACAAATGTTTTCATGGAAGTTAATGTTATTGTATTTAAATCATTGAGAAAAAGTAGAAAAATAATAAAAAGTCCAGTGTGTATTAACCGCCAACCATTTCACACCTTTATAATAATGTACTTGCATGTTTGAAGCATAATGTTTTATATAGTTTTCCCTTCAATTATTACTTCCCCTGTCAGGAAATGGTGCTAGTCCACGCAAAGCGAATTCGAAGCATTGTATACCAGTTCATATGGCTTGAAAATGTGAAAATTAAAGAAAGAACTTCATTACTCTTACATGCTGGAAACAGTGGAAAATATGTGAGTACCAAAGAAATGCTGTGTGAAATTTTCAAACTTTCAATTTCAAACAATCCACCTAATGAACATGTTTATCATTATACCTCCAAGTGATTTGTTGGTGACTCATATGATGAAACGATACAGTACTTTCGAAGATGTTCCAGATAATACAGATATTTTAATGAATCATTTTCCTGACCGTATCCTCAAACATAATTATATCAAATAGATCATGCGAGAGTATATGTGAGAATAAGGAATTATACAGAGTGTTATTTGAATATGTAGCCAAACTTCGAGAGGCAATTATTTGGGTGATTCTAAGACAAAAAGTTCAATCATAGGTTCTGAAATGCTTCGTTTTCGAGATACAGGGTGTTGAGAGTTGGGAGTATCGATTTGTGTTTTCATGATCACCCTATGTAAGCTTTCATGATTGCAAAATTCAGACTGGTTGGTGGCTGAAAAAGTCGCAAAATTTCAGAAGAATACTCATTGAGGTTATTGAGGGTACTTACATTGAAATTTGGAATAATAATAATAATGAATGGTCTCTATTTTTCTTGGCTTAGTTTAGCTGACGATATTCTTACTCTCAACCAATCAAATAAATTTTTCATTATTCCCTCAGAAACTAACTGATATACAGAAACTCAATAGGGACAAGAAAGTTCTATTTTCAATAGTTCAATCTGATAAAATAATCGAACTTTGAAAAATCTATGACGTATGTACCTTATTCACCATGAATATCTAAACGATAACCCACTGGAATCATTATTTCGAATCTAATCATATCAAATATGCTTCTTGATGCTGTCAACAAAATTATGCAGTTTCATCAAAATTGAAAGCCAGAATTTTGAGTAAATAATAAAAAACTGATTCTTATTGAAACTATGAAATTTGGCCACATATTTAAATAACACCCTGTATATCTGCAACTTCCTTATCAAGTTTGAGTGCTCCAATAGTTTTTTGTTATTAGTTTGTTCCAATGATTCGTTTTAATTTTGAGATCGGGAGCAATATTTTTTCCATTTTTTCGTTGAAAAATCAAATTCAAATTGATGGGATAACCTCGAATTATAGCTAGGCAAGTTGATAATGTTCAGATTACAGATGCACATGAAATCCCAACGATATTTGAGAATAGTAATAGAGCATTGAATAAATATAATGAACCTATTCCATATAGCCCTCTGTATAGTTTAGTGATATAAGATAAAGGTGAACATATGATCTTCAACATGACAAACATTACCTTGGCGGTTAGGGTCTTCGACGATTGGATGGACATATATATACCTAGTATATAAGTAGCACAATAGAATGAAGAATATTTAGTTTTAATATTCTCCTGAAGATACCAACATAGTAAGCGAAACACGTGTCGAGGCGTATGAAACATCGTTTTGGTCAGTGATGAAACAGTGTAGTGAATTGATGAAAGGTTTGAATGAAGTCATTTTTCGAAATTGATCAGATCTTTGATGCTGATTATGAATTTAAAAGGAATTCAAGCATCTTGAATAATATAATTATTGAAAATAGACAAAGTACATCTGACAATTCTTGAAATGGAATAACCCAACCCATCAAACTGATGGATATTTTCAGGGCTGGTTAAACCTCAGATCATACAGATAAGGGTTAAATACATAGTGTGGGCGTGTAGTAAACACCACCAGCACCTCATTATACGTGGACACGAGTAAACTGCTATTTCCTTTTCTAATGCCCGTGTTCGTCATGACAGTTGGAGGTTAAATGATCATCAATCAACGATTATTGGCTGGCAGGACTAATCAAATGTTCTACTTTCATACAGTCTTCGCTTCGAAGACAATTGGTCTCATTTATTAACTTCAACTATCAAATACTCCATTGATGTAATGCTCTCCATTCCAGACTACGACTAACTGATGGAATATTGTGTGAAATGAAACGTGTATTTATAACTCCGAGTTCTTATCTAGAAATAGGCACTATCAAATGGAGAGACCATAAAAGCCGTATACCCGTATGAAAATATCGCGACTGTTTCCATTCTGAACAATGGAAAATGTTTGCGTGTCGAGTGGTGGTATAAGCAATCTGTGAATGGAGATTGGGAATTGTTTTTATGAATATTTCTCTCATGCAAATAGAAATCCCCATGGGAAGATACCAATTTTCATGGAAATCATAGCGAAAATTTACTTTTGCGAATTGCAATGGATTTACAGGGTGTCCGAAAAGGTCATGTCGTGAATGATAGGCATGGTAGATTGAGCCAAAATAATGTCAGTACTTCATATGAAATAATAATACTCCTTTCGATATGTAAACGGCTGTTCCTCCATTCACTACAGTAGTAATTCTCAGCAACAAACTGATCAAGGCATCTGTAGTGGGCCAAACACTAAACAATCAAATTCAAATAAAAAAGGACGTTCTTCAAGATGTTGCGGCATCTGCTATATCACAACAAACCAATACATACAAATTCTTACATTACACACTTTCACCACTAACCGAACCGATTTTTTACAGCTCGACACGTGTTTCGCTAACTATGTTAGCATCTTCAGGAGAAGATTGAAACTAAATGCTCTATCCTAGTGGGCTACTTATATACTAGGTAAATGTATACCCAACCGTGAATAGATGCCAAAGGTTTCAGTCTTCGATATATACAGTGTGTGCGATTTCAACCCGCAACACCCTTCTAATTTGAAACCCGTTGACCGATTTACAAAAACAAAAAGGCAATTTTTTATCAAAACTGTGACAAGCCTATTTTATTCATGCATAGCTGAAATATTCCCATACAAAATTTGAACGCAAAATCCCATATAGGGTGTTAGTTATTCAGTCGCGAATTTTGATATTTTTGATTTTTCGATTCACCCTGTAGCGCAATCTGATGACTTTATGTAACCAGTGAAGTATTCATTCAATGGAGCAACACATTGGGGACTTAGATACGAGGTTTCATCGTTGTAACTTCCATAATTTTTATTGAACTCGTAATTTTCAAAATCCAATTTTATTACAAAAAAATAACCAGTCCTCAAATTTCAACATAATTAGAGCCGAATTAGGATGGATTTCGTTCCATACAACGATTTTTCAATTATTTCAGATATTTTCGAGTTCTCATTTCACTTTCACACACACAAATGTCAAATTGTATGCTCGCTTATAAACAGTATGCCACATTGCTAACTTTTTCCCTACTCTTTCCAGTTATCAAAACATATCTAGAGATTTCGGGAAAGATTATATTTTCAGCCTGTGTTCAATTTTTTCAAATCATTAGACTCTCGAAAATAATACTGGCAGTATATCCGTGTTCAATACTTCATCTTATATTTTGTTTACTATATATTATCATTCCTTCCCTCCCTCGTATAATTCCATTATCATCTTTAGTCATAGATGAATCATTTTATCGGAAATTAATCGGTTAACAGCATGATTCAAGTTATTAGTCATTCATTCGGGACCAGGTGGTAACTGAAGACAGTCTCATATTAGATGTCATCACGTACGGTCTAATTTTGTGATAGACATTGAAAAATACGCGAAAGAAATTTTTTATTTATCGTTCCAAACGGAGTGTTCTCTAAAAAGTGAGTGATAGTTATGTGTTTTCCAAACAATGGAATTGCGCAGAAATCATTTTCCACATCATTCACGCTGGTGAGTTATTTTTAATTTTTTTATTATGAGTGTTAGTATAATCTGATAGGTGATAGGTATTTTGAGCCGATACCACTCGATACATCTAGAAATCTTAGAGTAGGTACTCCTATGGTGTGTTATTTTTAATTTTTTCATTATGAGTGTTAGTATAATCTGATAGGTGATAGGTATATTGAGCCGATACCACTCGATACATCTAGAAATCTCAGAGTAGGTACTCCTTTGATTTATTTTCATTACGTGTGACCAATGTTGCGGTTCATATACGTATTTTTTGTGAGAAATGAATGTGATTAGATTAATCCCGTATCGCAGAAAGTGGACACAATTCTTTTGACTGTGCTAGGCTAGGTACAGCAACTGCCAATTTCTACCTGTGATTTTAACAGAGAATTTTCGAGGTAAATTCATCTGAAATGGTCACACACGAATTGTCAAACTCTTATTATACAGGGTGTTTCAAAAAAACCTAACCCTCTTGCTAGGGTAGGTAAAACACTGCAAAATAAGTTGGGTTTTGCTCAGTAAAAAAATGTAACGGCATTCGTTTTCATGATACAAGGTGTTGAAAAATTAATATTTTTACACATTTTTCATGATTATGTCGAAACTACTGGCAACATTCTGATGAAATTGTGTATGAATGTTTCTTGAAATCTGACACATCACATGAATTTGTTTTTACATCTGACTTTCATAGAGGGCGCTAGTTACAGGGTTCGTACCGAGTAGTTTAGATCATAACTTTTTTGAGGTTATATTTTTCGATCTAAATCTGATATGAACTCGAACATCATACAATTTTTTACCAAAAAGGTGATTATGGTGAAACTCGATACTATGTTCCGTTTTCGGAATATTTCGATTTGGAAATAATGGAGTAATAGCTGCTGCTATTATAAAATGAATTTCATTGAGTTCAATTACCTATTTATTCAGATTCAACAACAATAAAATTATTCTTGTGCTGAAGTTTGATGAAACAAAGAATCATGAGTAGAAAATTGAGAGATATTTAAATTGAAACATGAAATATTGAATCAGTAAGTGTTCAAAATGTCCTACTTTTCGAACAAAAACGATTCTATATTTATTCTCTTATTAAGAATGTATTATTCTTTTTAATAGTTGAGGATCAGCTGTTAGGTCATTTAAGTGATGTTCAATTATGTCTTACAACTCTTGACGTGAATTTACCCATGTAGCATAGACTTTCTGCTCAAGATACAACAAAATTTTGTAATCCATGTTCTTATTCAAATCTGTATCGATATTATTCTCATGATTCATTGTTAAATCAATGAGTTCAGCATCAGAAATGTATTGTTGTTTTCGGTTTTCAATAAATAGGTGATAATTTTTCATAATACTCACTCTAATACATAGCTTTATACCAGCAACAGTTATCACTTCATCATTTTCGAATCGAAATATTCCGAAAACGGAACACAGTATCGAGTGTTACCAAGAGTACCTTTTTGGTATGGAATTGAATGATGTTCAAGTTCACATCAAATTTGGATTGAAAAATCTAACCGTAAAAAAGTTATGTCCAAGAACCATCCATACAAAATTTCATTACAATGTTGCCAGTGATTTTGACATATTCTTGAAAAATGTGTAAGAAAATCATTTTTTTCATCACCTTGTATCTTGATAACGGATGCCGTTACGAAATTTTTTTAATGAGTAAACTCAACTTATTTTGCAGTGTTCTAACCTACCCTAGTAAGGAGGTCAGGTTTTTTTGAAACACCCTGGATACCCTGTACTAATTGTATAATTTCCTATTGTATATTATATCCAGCCGTCATTCCTGGATACGGTGAGTATTGATTATTCATATAAATTAAGCAACACTTATTTCGTCGCACCCCAAAATTTTGCGCCCCTGTTAAAATATAAATAACTTTTTTCTTCTTTGAACAATTTGAATTTGGTTCACACTGTTCGCTAGCCAAGCCTTTCAGCAATAAGCTCGTACTTCTTTAAAACATGAGGTTCCATATATAAACTCGCTACAGGGTGTCATCTGAAACTGTGAACAATTTTGGAATTTTCAGAAGGACCCCAAACAAAGAAAAACTTGTTTTTCAACTTTGACAGCAGATTACCTCGAGACATTTCTCAAATTGTCTCATTATTTCTTCTACTTACACAGTGATATCAAAAAATTAACTTTCAGGTTTTGCAGTCATAACTCTTTTCCTTTTTGACCGATTTCTGAAATCTCAGGCTCATTTTGAAGATGAAACTTCAGATGAAGAGATATCAAGTTCAGAAGTGACTCAAGATGAACATTGCACAGTGTTGTCACTTTTGACGGAAGCATCCCTGTATCTTTAGTATTTGTTGAGTTAGGATTCTGAAATTTGCAGGAGCGGTAGATATATACTGAAAATACACACTATGACCAAGTGGAGTCATCTTCAGTGAAATACACTGCTTGCTAATAGCCATGGAACCACCCACAAAAATGAAATAGGCGAGTGCACACATTTTTTTTATTCCTCAAATAGAATCATCACTCAAATATCTTTCAATTTCATATATTTTTAGAATTTTCCGTTCGATTTTAAGGTGCTAAGATGAACAGATTTGAGAAGCAAAATGTCTGATACTTGCCACTAAATAGGAGAAAACCATCCAGTCAAGACGAACCGAACAGAAGATCCGCTAAGAGAACTGACCCGAGTATATCCTCAATATAGGTAACCCACGTAATTGGAAATGTGGAAGATGCCTACTGGCAAAACCACTATTCGGAAAGATAGCGGATATGTAGCAATCCAGTTACGGACGATGAAAATATCATTCAGGTATGTCTCAGTTAAATGTACTTTGATTGATTTGTGATGTTTAGTTGCAGATCCGAAAAGCAGTATTTGATACTTGGATACTTGCCACTCGATCAGAGAAAACCACCGAACCGAACAGAAGATCCGCAAAGAGAACTAACCAGAGTATACTTTACAGAATTCAGATTATCATATTCGTACGGAAGGCGATATATTGAAATCCTTTCCAGAATCTCAAGGAAACAGATAGACAGTTATTCACCTTTATGTCTCTATGGAAACACGACAGGTACCCTCACGAGGGGAGAGTATCAACTCGGCGTTTATAAACCCTCTCTGCAAAGGAGGTAGGCGCATAGTGGGTTAGGTATATATAGTGTTCTTCATTGCAGAGAAAATTGTTGTTTATCTGCCTACCTCGTCTTCATTGAGAAAGTTGATGAATTACAAAAATATATCGCGTTCCAGTTACGAATCTTGAAAACAATATCCAGACTTTCCATAGATTTACATTCTATGTAGGTCTCACGATTCAAATTTGAAATTTATACTTAATTTTAGATCCGAGCAGTACATTATTGCGCGAACTTCAAGGTCCTTAATTCAACTCACGTAATTGAAAATGTGGAAGCTGCCTACTGGCTAAACCACCATTCGGAAACAAAGCGGATATGTAGCAATATTAGTTACGGACGATGAAATTATAATTCAGGTATGTCTCAGTTGAATGTACTTCGATTAATATGTGATTTTTAGTTGCAGATCCAAAAAGCAGTGTTTGATCTTGCCACTCAATCGGGGAAAACCACCTAGTCAAGACGAACAGAACAGAACATCCGCGAAGAGAACTGACCAAAGTATACTTTACAGAATTCAGATCCTTATATTCGTACGGAAGGCGATATATTGATATCCTTTCCAGATTCTCAAGGAAACAGATAGACAGATATTCACCTTTATGTCTCTATGGAAACACGACAGGTACCCTTACGAGGGGAGAGTATCAACTCGGCGTTCATAAACCCTCTCTGCAAAGGAGGTAGGCGCATGGTGGGTTAGGTATATACAGTGTTTTTCATTGCAGAGAAAATTGTTGTTTATCTGCCTGCCTCGTCTTCATTGAGATAGTTGATTAATTACAGAAATATATCGCGTTCCAGTTACGAATGTTGAAAACAATATCCAGACCTTTCATAGATTTATATTCTATGTAGGTCTCACGATTCAAATTTGAAATTGATCCTCAGTTTTAGATCCGAGCAGTACATTATTGTTTGACCTTCAAGGTCCTTAATATAACCCACGTAATTGGAAATGTGGAAGATGCCTACTGGAGAAGCCACTATTCGAAAAGATAGCGGATATGTAGCAATCCAGTTACGGACGATGAAAATATCATTCAGGTATGTCTCAGTTGAATGTACTTTGATTAATATGTGGTGTCTAGTTGCAGATCCAAAAAGCAGTATTTGATACTTGCCACTCGATCGGAGAAAACCACCCAGTCAAGACGAACCGAACCGAAGATCCGCGAAGAGAACTGACCAGAGTATACTTAACAGAAATCAGATCCTTATATTCGTACGGAAGGCGATATATTGAAATCCTTTCCAGATTCTCAAGAAAACAGATAGACAGATATTCACCTTTATGTCTCTATGGAAACACGACAGGTACCCTTTTACGAGGGGAGAGTATCAACTCGGCGTTCATAAACCCTCTCTGCAAAGGAGGTAGGCGCATGGTGGGTTAGGTATATACAGTGTTCTTCATTGCAGAGAAAATTGTTGTTTATCTGCCTGCCTCGTCTTCATTGAGATAGTTGATGAATTACAAAAATATATCGCGTTCCAGTTACGAATGTTGAAAACAATATCCAGACCTATCATAGATTCATATTCTATGTAGGTCTCACGATTCAAATTTGAAATTGATCCTTAGTTTTAGATCCGAGCAGCACATGTTTTGGCATGCAAGGTCCTTAATATAACCCACGTAATTGGGAATGTGAAAGATGCCTACTGGAAAAACCACTATTCGCAAAGAAAGCGGGTATGTAGCAATCCAATTACGGACGATGAGAATATCATTCAGGTATGTTTCCGATTCAACATCCATGTAGTTCATTTAATGATATTTATTTTCTGATTTAAATGTACTTCGATTAATATGTGATGTTTAGTTGCAGATCCGAAAAGCAGTGTTTGATACTTGCTACTGACGGGTAAGTGGGGCGTTTTGCTATTATTATTTTCAGGAATATTTCTTGGCATATTTCAAGTTTGTTCATGTGTGTCCCCAGACAGGTATTCCGTATCGGAGATGGCATTCTATATACTAGTGTCAAGTACAAAGTTTTCAGATCTCCATAGGGTCGGTATTTGTTGAGGTGTTTGAAGTCATAGATTATTTTTTGTAATATTTCTTTTGTATAATTCATGTGGAATTTCTATTTGAGATGTCTATCAATGTATAAACCTAAGTATTTAATTTCGTTCTCGGCTTGTATATTGTAAGAAATCCCATCTATATCTAGATTTCTATAGATTTCAATATAATGTAATATCTCCTCAATATTAATTCGTCATTTTTGCTGTCACAGTAAGAAATTGTGGATTATATACTGGAAAAATATCAAATTTTAGCTCACGGGTTTTTGTCTCCCTCTGTTACGCGTTGGGAGACAACACAACCTCGATCTTGTATACTAAATTACTATCTCTGATATATATTGATGAGACTGGTGATAGTTATTTACCTATTAAGTAGGTAGTAAAGGTTTTTAAGGAACAATATATGTAATGATGCTACAAAATGACACATGAGACAGAATAGTTACATGGATCATTTAATTAGTCCTAAATATCCTTATTTTCAACTATACAAAAATCGTGCGGAAAAGTATATTTTCAGCACTAGTGCGGTGAAGTGACTTTTCCGCACGATATTAGCATGCACTGAAAAATAATGACATCGATTTTTTATTCATCGACATAATTGATAGGAAACTTATTTGAAGAACATTCAAATAACAATAACTAAAACATTAACGATGGTAAATATTGAAATTGAAAGTGTTTGTTTGTTGCAAGCTCTAATATAGCAGATGCAGCAACATCTTGAAGAACAACGTTTCTCATTTGAATTTGATTGGTTATTGTTTGCATCAATGTTTTCGGGGGGGAGATCTTGAAAGTTTCCTGAGTTGTCCATTTTCAATTGTAATTATGTATGTGACGCTTGAAATGCTTATTTGTTGACTGCCACTACTGTCAGTTTATAGCGACTGTTGCTTTGGAACAGTTATCGTACGAAAAAGTACAACTTTCAGAACGAAGAATCATGCGGAAATTATACTTTTCCTACGACCACCTATGAAAACAGCACAAAACACATTGATTTGTTATTGAGAAAGTGACTCGTGACAACATATAACAGTTAGAAAATTCGAAAGCAAAACTCACATGGGTGGAAATATTCGAAAATCGCACAGTAACAGGGTCTATAGATTATGATGTACCAACGAATGATTATTATGTTGAATTATGGTAAGTTAAGTTATGGTCAAGTTAATGGAAAGTTAGTGTCGATTTAATATGAGTTATTGTCGTTTATGTTGACGTAATGTTAAGTTGATAAAAAGTTGAAATCAAGTTAATTTCAATTGAAAGTTGACTTAATGTCAATGTATTGGCAATTTAGTGATTAATGTGAAGTTAATGTCAATTTGATATTGAGTTGATGTTAATTTGATCTTAAGGTTATGTCAAGATAATTTTGAGTTAATGCTGATTTAATCTTGAGTTAATGTTGAATAATTATTTTGTTAATGTTAAGTCAATGTTAGGTTAATTTTAAGTTGATGTTGAGTTGATATTGAGTCAATGTTGAGTTAATTTAAAGTTAATGTTGAGAAACTGTTGAATTTATGTCAAGTTGATGTTGAGTAGATGTTAAGTAGATGTTGAGTTGATGTTAAGTTAATGTTGAGTTAATGTTAAGTTCATATCGAGTTAATGTTGAGTTAACGTTAAACTAATGATGTCATTCAAATATTGAAGTGAAATTAAATAATAATGACAATGATATCACCTTCATGTGATCGAATATGATCAGAAACATGATCCCTACTCTAGTCTTATAAACACTCATGACAAATAATATAAATATTTGTGGTCGTAGGAAAAATAGTGTGCAAAACTCGTTGGAAAGTGCATTTCCTGCGCTCGTTTCGTTTCCGCACTCGCGCGAAATATGTCACTTTCCACACTAGTCATGTAATATACTATTTCCGTATAATGATGATGCGGTTGAATAAACTTCCTATTTTCAGTTCTACTAAGGATGGCAACTTATTCGCCGAAATATGTTCTCACGCTCTTTTTTTCGTATTTGTTTACCAATGAGGCATATTCAACATATTTGAATGTTGATTTCAACTTGATTACGCTACATTAATCGAAGCGTATATTTAGTTACTTGTTCAATATAATTATTCATTGGAAAACTGTCCTCCGAAAACAGTTCGGCTCTCCTCTCTGTGTGATTACCTTTGTAATAATGCGACATACTTCGAAACTAATTGCTGGAATTGAATTGAATAATTGTTTCGATGTTTGTGTTCATGACACGCGTGAAGTGTTTGTCTGATATAATTATTTAGAACGGTGGCCACAAACTACGTTTGTCAATAATATTTGTTCCCCACACCTGGAACTTTTCATTAAAATGAATTTCCATGTAGAGTTTTCCCGGAAACCAGGAGTAGCAATAATATGTCATAGAAACACCCACTGTGTATGTGAGAATAATGATTTGACTGTTGATAGTGTACCTTTCTAAAATGATACCAAATTGCAGAACTGCAGTCTTTCGTATCGAAGTATGAAATTTCCACATGTTTCATAGAATTTGAAAATGGTTTGAGAAACAAGAGAATTTCAAGTAGGCGTGAAATAGACATGCGATTTTTCTCCTCTATTTTATCTTATATGAAACTCAAAATCAGTTCAATTCCGATAACTGGTATAGGAAATACACTCACCGGCAAAAAACCCTGACATATATAGCAATATCAACAACTCGTTGGGGTCTTAGAGGATATTTTTTGTTCATAAAAAAGACAAAAAATTTTAGTACGACAACAAACATCATTGTTCTGTTAAAATATTATCATTCAGTGTTTGGTTTTACAACATAGTAAATAGGTACCACGTGAACTATCTCAAAAATGGTCAATTATTGTCCATTGCACAGAAAAAAGAAATGTTTGAAACTACAAAATTTTTGTAAATCCAACAAAATCTGAGTGTCATATATCCCCGACAAAATATTTTGTCACCGCAACAAATGTTTTTTGTCAGTTTTCAATTCAAAATTCATTTGATGTGATTCATTAATGATTCAAATTAGCAGCAGGAATTAGAATAGAATAGAATAGGTTGAATAAACAGAGACTATTTTGTTCCAATAATACAATATTCTGCTCTTATGAACGAAACAGTTGATTGAAATGATTATATCATTTCATTCAAGTGACAAAATTTTCAGTTTTTCAGAGAGTGAATATGTTAAAATAACAATATATTTTCTTCGATCAACCAATTTGTATTAAGAATTGACAAAATATTTTGCTGAATAATATAAAGAAATCTAATAACTGAATTTCAAAACTAAGAGGAATTAGGGATCAATTTCCTCAGTTGATCCAAGACTATTAGCTTGTATTAGCGTCATAAGAAAGTCTAGGACAGTCTAATATAATTGAATAAACGGATGTTTTGAGTAGATATATGTACACCACAATCGAGGCGAGCGTTGGAAGGTTGAAAGAAACGCCACCTAGTGGCAAGAATGCAACTAGATAATCATTCAACAAAATATTTGTTCGATATAATGTATTTGTGGGTTCTGTTCAACGAAGTCATTTGTTCGAAATAACAACATATTTATTGACAGTGATGTGTTGAATCAACAAAATATATTGTTGTATGATATAATCAATTCAATTTTGTTGAATAGAAAAAATCATTCGATTGGTTGCACAATGAAATGATTGTTGACTCAACAAAATATGATGTTGTATTTAGTTAAATATTTTTCAGTATTAATGTAATTTTGTACAATGGACAAAATGCATATGACTGATTGAACAATGAGATGACAGTTGGATCAACAAAATGTGTTTTATGTCAACTATGAATGTTGTTGAACGAAATGAAACTTTTGTTCAAGTAGGCAAATATTTCAAACAAATTATTTTGTTTCTTTGAAAAGGTTGCTTATTTGAAATGAACATATATTTTATTGATTTCGCAAAATTGTGTTTGATTTAACAAAGAAAAACTGACCAAAATTATTTTGTTGTTGCAACAAATCTTTTTTTCCATGTGGAAGAAAAAATCGAAGAGATTTTATTTACGGTGCGACGCGTAACTTTCACGAAACCGAAAGAATTTTCAATGACCTTTTCCCAAATCCTCCAATCTGTAGAAAATATTTGAAGACTACCGGTAGTGTACAGAACAAAAAGTCCCCAGGTCATCCGACCATTCCGGAAGAACAGCAAGTTCCAATAATTGGTGAGATTATAGTAAATTCTCAACAGTCTACTTCCTCCGTCGCTAATATTCATGAGGTGGGTCCTTCTACTGTGTGGAGACTTTTGAAGAGGAATGAGTATCATCCATACAAACTCAAAATGGTACACCAGTTTACTGAAGATGACCCTGATCGAAGAATACAATTCTGCGAAATTAGGACGGAAACCATTTCGAGGCATCCTTCCTATCGCCAGAATATTTGTTTCAGTGACGAATGTACATTTTTTCTCAACGGCGATGTTCACAGACAAAATTGTCGTTATTAAAGTGACACCAACCCTCACGTTTTCCTGGATACACAAGCTCAATATCCAGAAAAAATTAACGTTTGGGCAGGAATATCGGGAAACCATATTGTGGGACATCTATTCATTGACCAAAATTTGGAGAAAAGGAGAAATGTATTTGAATATGCTGGAGAATACTGTTGACCCTCTAATCACCGAAATCGTCGAAGCGAATCCTAATGAATTTGATATAAATATTGTATTCCAACAACTTGGAGCACCACCACATTACTCCAGACAAGTGAGAAACTATGTGGATAATACTTTCCCCGGTCGTTGGATTGGCAGTCGAGGTCCTACGTAATGGCCAGCCCGCTCGCCAGTTTTGACACCTTCAGACTTATTTTTATGGGGCTATTTGAAGCAGAAGGTGTACGAAATTGACACTGCTTCAATATTGGACATACGGCAGAGAATAACGAATATTTGTAGAAATATCGACCTTACTGTGTTCGAGAATGTTCGGCGTGAAATATCGAATAGGCTGTGTTCTTATGTCAAGAAGTTCAAGGCAACCATTTCGAGCATCTTCTGAACTGAACTCACCTTATTTTCTTAAAATATGAAGTTAAATGTTGATGTATTGAGACAATTAATAAATGTTCCTCCATTTTGTAGTAAATGAATATATCGACTTTATATTCTAGGGTTGTTAATTATTCGTCAGGAGCTTCGAAATGATGTACCACAAGACCCTCCTTTCCAATTAATGTTTCTATCCCAGATGGCGCCTAGTCGCCATCTTGAAATTTTTTTTCTGTCAATTCTACTCCAAATTATAGTATTCATGCACCAATTTCATCAATTTTCTGATAGTTCGAAACAGGTCCTCCAAAATTCCAAAACCTTACTTCTCCCCCTATTATGAACGATGCTCTACGAACTTAATAGGGACTTTTGTTTTGTTCTTTCAATGAATCTTCGATACTAAACCTTGCAACGCTATTCAAACATAATTTACTACCGTCATTTGAAATTTCATTGAGAAAGAGGAACATGTTTTCAAACAACCAGTACTTTTCTTTATCAACAAATTTCTCTAGTATAATGTGAGACAAGAGGTTTTCATCGAGTGGTCCCTGTTGGAATCAAATATTTTCCTAGATTGGATAAACTGCTATAAAACAACCCTCGAGCTCATAGGAGTATAGTGGAAATGAGCATAAAGTGCCCAAGAAAGCAGCAATTTCACTCCACTTCCCACTACTTGACAGAATTTTTGAGAGCCAGATGAGAAACCAAGACAGTTATACTAGAGAGCGACATGAGAAGGTGGACCCTTGAAAAAAACATATGTACAGTGTGTCCAGTTTTCGATGCTTTTGTGTGATATCTCAGTTATTTTTCGAGATAGAACCTTGCGGGTTTCGCGGTCGTGGGCCACTTTTTTGTGAAACTCAATATGGCCTAATCAGATTTTGCATAACTGTTTCCGTTTATGAGATACAGGGCGATTTTGAAAATTTATACTTTTTGGACCCCCTCTATATCTACGAAGTTTCTCAGCAAAAATGTCAAATTTGAATCTCATCCCATATAAAAGTTTACGCAGAATTCAGTGGCACACTCAACATTTTTTTTCGGGGTATGGTTTTGGAGATACGACTCAAACTTATGATTTTTTAAATGGAACACCCTGTAATTTATAAGCTCATAAAATTTCTCATTTTTTTCTCTTCAAAATGATTCATAATGTATGTATATGACATTTTCAAAAATGCTCTGAAATCACTGAAACATTGAATTTTAATAGTGGGCTATGGATTTTTCTTAGTTCCAATTGAAGGAATATTCATTTTGATTTTTCCATAGAGAGGACAAAAACAATACCAACATTAATTAACTAAGAAAACACACAAATTATGTACCTGATAGCAACAAATAAATAGTAATTAAAAATTTCATAATGTAGAATAAGCACCAGATTTAATATTCACAAATACAATTGAATTTCGGAATTATTCAATAACTTATTCACTGAATTGTTCAAATTGGTGTCCATTTCCCATAACACACAATTGACACAGTTTCTCAATACGTCTTGATACAGTAAGAGCCACAAATATCTTGAAGACCTTCGTGCAACAACAGAGGCAGTTTTCCAGGAATTACAAAGACATCCTTTGATGATTTTGAATGCATTAAGACGTATTGAGAAAGCGTGTGAGGGAAAGTGGACATCAATTAGAACAATTCAATGAATAAGTTACTGATTAATTTCAAAATTCAATTGTCTTAGTGAATATTAAATCAGGTGCTTATTCTAGAATATGAACTTATTATTATTATTATTATTATTTATTTATTGTTCACACAAAACATAAAGTTTCATGAACAAGAAATTTGGTAGAATTACAGGAGTTACTAATTGAGCTATTACCATTCATTTGTTGCTATCAGGTACCTAATTTTTGTGTTATCTTAATTAACTAGTGTTTTTGTCCTTTTCATGGAAGAATCAAATGAAATATTCTTTCAATTGGAACTTTTTTCAAATGAAAAATCCATAGATCAGTATTAAAATTCGATGTTTTAGTGATTTAGGAGCATTTTTGAAAATTTCATACCTATTCATCATATTTCATTTTGATGGGGAAAAATAAGGAATTCAATGAGCTTATAAAATACAGGGTGTTCCATATGAAAAATCATAAGTTTGAGTCGTATCTCCGAAACCATAGCCAGAAAAAAAATTTGAGTGCGCCACTGAATTCTGCGCAAAATTTTGTATGGGATGAGATTGCAATTTGACAGTTTCGCTGAGAAACTTCGTAGATATAGAGGGGGTCCAAAAAGTATAAATTTTCAAAATCGCCCTGTATCTCATAAACGCAAACAGTTATGCAAAATCTGATTAGGCCATCTTGAGTTTCACAGAAAAGTGGTACAGGACCGCGAAAACCGCAAGGTTCTATTTCGAAAGATAACTGAGATATCACGCAAAAGCATCGAAAACTGGACACACTGTACAGTGTGTCAATTTATTCCGTGATTAACTAATGAAATTAGAAAAAACTTGTAAGGTTAGTGTTTTTCAATATTTTGAGCCACATATTTCAAGATTTCAAATTACTGATTATAACCAACGTAGGTGATCCATAATTTACAGTGGAGGTGATATAAATCAGGAGGGGTGACAGAACTTACAATCACAACTCCACCACATAAAAATTTTCAATAATGACCAACGGTCATGGACATTAGTAAGGACATGTTTCGAAGGATCAATCCTTCATCATCAGCAAATGTGTCAAAAGAAAATCTGTAAGAAGAAACAATGCTTATGTCAGTTATAAATATTGATTAAGGAATCTAAATGTACCTACCATTGTCGGTGGGAAAAGTTCACTTAATTACAATATATGAAAAAAATTAACTTTGTTTTCAACCGCGCATAGTGGTGAGCAAATGTTAGGGAACCATTATTTCAAGCTCAATAATAAGAGCTTAGTTATTTAAGATAAAGTGACACAATAAAATAACTGAGCTCTTATTATTGAGTTTGAAATAATGGTTCCCTAACATTTGCTCACCCGCACTATGCGCGGTTGAAAACAAAGTTAAATTTTTTCATGATTATATTTTGAATTGAGTAGTCCACAAGATATCTGAGAATGACGCACTGAATGGACACCCTGTACGAGCCCACACTTTCCAAAAACCTTGCGAATTTCAGGATTGCAGTAGTTTCGGAGTATACATATATTATGATAACCTGTCACTAATTGAGACGACGAGAAGTATAATATCATTTATGAAAATTTCAACGCAAGATTTCTGAAGATCATAAGAATAATATTCAAATATATGTAGAATATACGATCTCAATTTGAAAATTTCACTTACATGGTTCTGACATTTACGATCTTCCAGAATGTGTTGGAAAATTATATTTCACCCGACAGTTATCGGAGTTCTTGGGGTATGTTCCGTAAATCAACTTGGTTATTTCGGATAGTATAGTTTTCCGTTCCGTAAATATCCAACAATATTCGGTTGGTTCCTGAAAAGAAGGTTATTTACGGAGCTCGGTTGCGAAAAAATCGGTAGATTCACTGTCACCAGAACGACCGTCGATTTTCTCTGGAGAGTTTGGTAAGTTTGACTTGACGTTGACGTGTCTCAGTTTACGGTTTGATTTTTTGTTCCACAGCGAAATACAATATTCTCATTTCAGTTATTGCGTCAAGTTCCGATGGATTCGTTTGCTGAGGTAAATTAATAAATAATCGAAACATTTTCAATTTGATGATGTTACATTCATTACAGGACAAAAAATCCTCTGCTTGTGCTTACTGTGCACAAGAATTATGGTGCCATAACTGAAAATCAAATGATCTGAACTATAATTTGACACATGACTGGTATTCCGTAAATAAACCACAATCGTAGTAACCAGTAGATAACCACAGTCAAAATTGTTGGTCCCTGAAAGCATCGGTAACCTCGGTTGATTAACGGAACATTTCCTTAGTTTTCCGAAATTTCAATAGTAATTTATTTTCCACTTGTCCATTAAGAAAGCAGCAATAACATGAACTGAATTAAATGATGAGAGCAATATTCAACAAACGTCAAGATATCAACAAATGTCATGCTTACCATTAAAAGAAAATGCTAGGAGCAATGAACCGCTTTTTGAAATCGATTTTTCATTATGATAAGATAATTTTTCGGCAACCATGCAAAAAAAAAAATCAATGACACACATTTCCATATTATATTCATTTCTGGAATAGAATTTTAATTCTAATTTGTATCAAATACTGAAATTTGAATAGAATACCTATTGGTACTAACAGCTGCATCGGAAATTTCATATGACACATTTTCAATCTCACTATCGTTGCTGCTTTCGATAGTTTAACCATGCAAACTTTCAAAAACCAAAATGTTAATTAATTTCGTATCAAATAGCTGTGAACCGTTATTTCGCTGCTCTGGTAATGATCATTTGCATTTATCAAAACCATATCTACCAAGATTGTCATATCAACAATTGATACTTCCCGGCCAAGTCCGGAAAGTATACGTACTTCCCGGGCTAGTGGATTCCCCAAGCAAAAGCGGCGGTTAATAAAATAATATGTATCAATCACTCATTGAAGAATTTTATGTGAAGATATTAAGTAAATTTGTTTTTTTTTTTAAATAATTGAACCACATTATTTGTGTAGATCGGCAGATTTTTGTCATTTAATTGAAGCTAGATAACGGATTTCGAATGACCGCAAAAAAATAATCGGATGCAAAATCTGGTGAACGTGGTGGATATCCAATTAATCTTTCACGACCACTTGTTTAAGGAAATTTAGTATTGCGTATTGCCATTATTTCATCTTTCATATGGGATGAGAGGGTGGTTCATCATTTGTTGGGATCATATAACTCTTGAGAAACATATAACATTGATCGGATTGCGACACCAAATGATTTTTTTCGATAGAATCATTGAAATGTGTCTGTCATTCAATATCATCCAAGGATGGAGTAGGAGATTGAGGACTGTGATATCTTTTACACATCAAATGGTGCCCCCCTGCAAAATTCCAAATTAGAACTATAGGAGGCAAAAGCCCATTAGACATAAGGTTTGAGTGTTCAGATATTACTCGAATGACTATTTGAACTACTCCTACCCATTAGAACTCTTTCGGGATATGTGTGAAAGTACAATGTTATTCCATATCCCGAAAAATGCTGCAATTTACTTTGTTCCTGATTGTTATGAGCTATTTGGCTTGAAATACCATGCGATAACTACCTCACAATAATGATTACGATCAAAGAGTGTAATATCTCATCTTATATCTCTTCTGTCTTTTTCTGTACTCCTCACTCATACTCATACTTTTGTTCTCTTTCTGCTACTGCCATCAGCGTCATTATTCACAATATTCATAATATGTATAATCCAATATTCATAATATATCAAATTTCATTGTTTACTCATTCTGAATTTATATTCTTTCATTTCCTACACTGAGTATTTACATATAGATATTAAATTTTCAATGTATTTTGGGGGGTACTGGCTTTGTACGGGTATGTTTTGGAAAATGTTTGAAATTTCACACAGGTTAGGTGGTACAGCAGGGCTCCCCCTTTTTTTTTTATCGCTTGGAGCGCACGAAAGGGAATCCCTTGGGGGAGTACCTGAACCTTGCCTGGGACATGATCATATTTGTTCTATTCACTATGTTGCAAATCTTCTTGTCCAATAGACATTATTATTATTATCATTATTATTATTATTATTATTATATTAGTTCGAAAACTGAGGAAAATGAATCAGTGTGTCCAATCTTGATTTTTGCACAATGCATATTGCATAATATGCATTAGTTTATCAATCTCATCTCCTTTCAGTGAGCTGTTACCTAACTGAGTTTGAAAGTTTGAAGTTCGAATGAAAATCTGTGACTCGGGGTTGACCTCGATGTCAGTTCTGCCTATAACCATTTCAGATATCGTTTATTTCGCCTCAAAGTTAATAAGTTTCTAATTTAATCTGAGAAGCCGGTCGACTATATATTTCTACACTCAACGAGCTTGATCAATCAATAAGTTCCGTATCCCGAAATCTGATATTCTTCGAAATTGTTTGTCCTCAATTTGAGCAAGATGGAAAAAATTAATTGAGCTATTCCCAGTATATAGATGAGCATTTTCAACTTCTTTTTCTTTCTGATATTTGGGAAGAAAATTACTCGATTGTGTTGTATAGTATAAAGTATAATCCAAGTATACAAATTAAAAGTAAAGAAATTATTTTGATGAAAAGCTTTCATTTGAACGCTCTAAGAAGAATAAAATGAAATGTTCCTTTATAATTTTGATAACAATTCATGTGATCATAAAACCTAACTTTTCGATTCGTGCGTAATATGCTCCTTACAACACATATTACGTAATACACTATATTCATTTTGAAACAGCACTGTTTTCATGAGCAAAGACCTTGATCTAACTTCCGTTGAATCATATCACTTGCCTGATGATGAGAGTGACTCAGAACGCAGCAAAAGATCACACGAAACTACCCCAGCTCCTCTCCGAAACTTTATAATATTCATTTCGTCAAATATTGGATACATTTTTCGTTTTCACTCTTGAAATTACATCTAACTCACAACTCACCTCGAATTGCTCGATGCCACAGAGTTGTTGGATCTAGACCTCCGACTCTTCAAGCTGTCTCCTCTGTTGACGATGCCCTTCCCTGTGATTGAAAAGTGCCTGAGTCGGTAATATTCTTCTTCTACGCCCGTATTGGGCATAGATGCTACTCTCGATCTTTGCTGTGGAAGACATAGGTAGTTGGGTCTACCAGAAGACCTGCCAGGAGTCTTCACTGACTGCGATCTGTTATGGTGAGGACTTCCGTATCTGAAACAAAGGATTGATATTCAGTCCGATCCATGTATAAGTGAGGCATCAAGGTTATCAATCTCCGATATTTATATAAATAAATCAGAGACGAATATAACGTCAGAGTTTCCTCATACGTATTTTTTATTTTCTCAATAGGCTCAGAAAATAAAATCTAAGAAATAGTTTCGGCTCCATCACCAAGTTCACACAGAGGTATATTACGCTATTTTGCTAGCGCAATGCGAAGCTGCCATTTACATTTATACGTTTGGGTCTTAAGAAATTCTGATGTCTTTCATTATTTATCGACTGCAATGAGACTCTATTTTAATATTGGCTATCTACTTCGTATGAAATGATATTTTGGTCATATTGATTTCCTGTTTCAGTCTGAAAGTATGAACCGAATTATTTATGGATGCCTGATGACATGACTAATCAAGACGCAGCATAGATATATTTTAATAATATTTAGAATATTCCCATTACTCAAATGTTGAATCTTGTGATGAATAAAATCAGAATGAAATTCTAACTTGACGGCAAACCCAGGTATACAAGAAAATATGCTGATAGCTTCGGATTTATTGAGGTTATGTTCCCATTGTTCATTAATAATTGTTGTTTTCGGTTTGGTACTTTCTTCTCAATTCACGGAATAGAATTATATAATATGCGATATGCGCGTAACGGCTGTCTTCGTTGTATTCGTAGTTATTGATTGTATTCTAATTGCTGTGATTATTATTTCCATAGACTTATTAATTTGTCAGAATTGTAATATCCTCAGAAATAACTGGTGGCAAGCAAAAAGTTCTAATTTAAATTTCATTCTCTTTCAATTCATTTATTTTTCAGACTATACTCGTAATCATCATGAGTATAAACCTAATGAAAAAATGAAGAGTGTGAAAATAATTTGATGGAAATTCATCCGAAGGAAACTTCTCCATCATATTCTTCTTTTCTTCTTTTTCCTCTACTACAACGTTGTTTGAACTGTTTAATATTTCATGGAATGTATCGAATTAAATTTCTGTGTTTAAGTTGAACAACTTTTGAATTACCTACAATCTACAATCTTGATTCAGCCCTTTATGTATACCAGATGATTGTCCATCAAGGTGGCTCACCCCTGAAATTTTTTTCATTATTGAAGATGAAAAAGTAATTTGGAACTAATCGCAACATTCAATTTCTAATTGGGGCGTCCTATATATATCACTTGTCAATATTTGACAAACAAATAAGTAATTTTTATCCAAATTTTTATTTTTCATCTAGAATGCCATGGATCGTGTAATAAGAGGAAAGTGTATGGTATCGAATTGTTCGTGGAAAAATAATCTTTTACAAAAAGCCGTCAAGCAATCGCTTCTTCTTTCGAAAAAATCAAGTTAACTGAAAAATTGATATTTGCGACATTCAAATAATTCTTAAAACGACTGTGAAGTCATAAACCTCAAAGTCGTATTGTTTCCATGTTACTTGATCAAGAATAA
This sequence comes from Phaedon cochleariae, assembly GCA_918026855.4. NCBI lineage: Eukaryota > Metazoa > Arthropoda > Insecta > Coleoptera > Chrysomelidae > Phaedon > Phaedon cochleariae. The sequence continues at coordinate 73,276,797 of OU896707.1, read as the reverse complement.
AGTGCTTCACATTGTCCATTACATTATTCTGAATCGCAAAATAGAAATTGGAATAAAAATGACGTCATTTGTTAAATATTGACGAGTGAGGTGTTGTAGGATTTAAAATTTCATTCTCGATCGAAAAAAGGAAAAATATATGGAAAGTCCTATTAAAAAATCGGAAGTTGGTGTAATTTCCAGTCAAACCGGATGTACGGCATAGCGAGTAAATATGTCAAGATATGTAAGTTGAACTATAATACCTAAAATTCAGTTTCTACATCTTCAATAATAATATAGGGGTGTTCGATTCGCCTAGAAGAATCACCCGGTATAATTCATATTTCACTGCTGGGGTTTCTCCATATTTTGTGCCGTAAAAACATAAAGCTACCGTTATCAAATATCTCTGGAGAGGATTTTCCGCCTCTTGGCAACCAGTGAAATTGCTATTTCGAAGTCACACCCGGAATATGCTACAGTAGTAAAATAAATATATGTCTGTTTATGGTTATATGCTGGGCCAGGTATATCCACACATTATTCAGGAAAATTCATATCTCATATGTATTTTCAACAGAATGAAACAATTGGTGAAACAATAATCTGGAATATTCGGTATCTCTCATAAGAATTCGTTTCGAACATATTTTATAGCATATCTGTTCTCAAAGTTGAATACGAATGTCAGGGTATGACACATTTCTGAACCGAGTGAGAATTTATTCTGAAAGTTACATACAAAATTAACTACTCTTTTACGAGCATATTCCCATGGGAAATAACAATGAAACTGGCTTCAATCGAAAAAACATTGTTCCTAAAAAAATTATCAAACGTGCCAACAATATTTCTACGTGAAAAGCAATCACATAATTTTCACATTTGATATATAGGGTAGATAATATAATGTATGAATGGAATATGGTTTTGTTCAACTGATGAGATGTACTTGATGAACCTCAAGTGCGAATAAAAGTCATTTTCCATAAAGTAATTTCCAAAAAGAAAAACAAATGAACTCGAAGTAGGTCCACCACAAAATTTATTAACACAAACGTGTGTGAGGTATATTTATAACATGAAAAGTTATCAGGTCACATATAGAAAGAAAAAAAAAATGCCCAAGAGTAGGTTCAACGTCGAGACAACATTTTTAAAAATATACCATTACTCAAAGGAGCTTCATCTTTAGTCAACCATCGAAAAGACCTTTTTTTCTGATGATGGCTTGAATACAGATGAAGTTTCCTTGAGTAGATTGAACAATAATAAAAATGTAAGTTTTCTCCCGATGTTTGGAAACGGTCAGATATTCCAAGAATGGCTAAGAGAAAATTCAAGAAATTTTTCACAGGATACAATGGGGATATATTCACAATTTTGCCAAATCAACAATATTTCAGATATTGAGGGGGACTTATTTTTTCCAAATTAAACACGCAATATTTTCTTATCGCAATCAATTCAGCACTCCTTCATTACTTATGTCTCCAAATATCATATTTTAAAATAATGTGGTTCTTTAAATATGACATTATGGCATTTTCATTGATGGAATGTCTGCGATAGGTCCAATATTTTCAAAAGGACTCGGAGAAAATTCATGATTTTTTTTTACAGGATGGTTCTTGATGATGCCCAATTCAATGGTGATATTGGTTGGCAATGGCGCCAAATCAACAGTTTTTCAGATGTTGTCATATTTAAAAAACCACATTGATTCAAAATCTGATATGTGAAGGCATAAACACTGAGGGGGCCTTGAATTGATTGCAATGAAAATACATTGCCTGTTCCTATTGGAACAATTGAGTTACCTTCAATTTATGGAGAACTGTTGATTTTGCAACATTGTCAATATCTCTGGCATCTAGGGGAGGCCAAGACAAGAATTCTCGTCTTGATAACAACTTCTTGTCTTGTCTTGAAAAAAAAGTCAAGAAATTTCGAAAAATCTTGTCCGGACCTTGAATATAATTTCTTGTCTTGATTCCCTGGTGAACTTTTTATTGCTTTGCGTGCCAGGGTTGCATTTAGATTTTCATTTCATCAGTAGATATTGGTACCTTGCCAGAAATTTTGTAGATTTCAGTAGATTCCTTCTGTGCTATACAAATTTCAGGATAATGAAATAACCTATGAGGTACAAAAAAAATGTATTTTTCTGAGACGGGAAAATCTGTGTTGACAGGTAACAAAATATCATTTTGTGAGTACTTCTTTACCAACATATCAAGCAGCTAGACGCATTCGAATTCATAATCAGTGGCGCAAGAATATTTACAGTGCTCTATTCTACATGTTGGCCCCACTAACCCAGAACTAGACTACTACCTAGGTAACAAAATCATTCCTGCAGTGGAGAACCATAACGACCTAGAAGTCATTTTCAACAAGAAACTAACTGTGTCCAATCAAGTAGCAGCAGCTGTCCGTAAGGAAAACAGTCGCACATACCTCCTTAACAAATGCTTTGACCAACCCGAACCAAGCCTCTTCAATAAGCTTTATAAAGCATATTATGTTCGCCCACACCGTGAATGTGCGGTGCAGATATGGAATCCTCATCTGGTGAAAGACATTCAACTTCTGGAAAGAGCCCAACGCAATGCAACACGATCACCAGAGATATTTCCTATGAACAACGGCTATCTCGGCTAAGGCTTCCTTTGCTGAGTGATAGACGAGCTAGAGGAGACGCTATTCTGACGTATAGAATTCTGCACGATGACTTCTCTGTTGACCTATCCAACTTATTCCATCTACAGAATGATGATAGATTGAGAGGCCATACTATGAAGTTGAAGCAAGAACATTTTCGAACCACACTCAGACAAAAATTTCTGTCAAATCGAGTATTTTCAAATGAAGTTGAAGCAAGAACATTTTCGAACCACACTCAGACAAAAAATTTCTGTCAAATCGAGTATTTTCAAAGTGGAATGCATTACCTCGTGATGTTGTGTTAGCTCCCAGTGTGAATAGTTTCAAAAACCGCTACGACTTGGTGCAATTGCAATTTCAACAATTACAGTGATTACTAAATTAGGTATCAATAGTGTATCATTAGAAATGTATTGGACTTGACACATTAATAGTTCACTACACTGTTTTACCACTAACCAAACCGATCTTTTAACGCCTCGACACGTGTTTCGCTAACTATGTTAGCATCTTCAGGAGAAGATTAAAACTAAATATCCTATTCTAGTGCGCTGCTTATATACTAGGTATATGTTCACCCAACTGTGAAAAATACTAACCGTCAAGTTAATGTTTGTCATGGTTGAGTTCACATGTTAATCTTAAATTTTTATTTTACTAAACTATATAGAGGGCTATATGGAATAGGTCCATTATCCTTATTCATTACTCTATTACTATTCTTAAATATCTCTAAGCTTTCATATGCGTCTAGTTTTTTGATGTTATTAACTTGCTTAACTAATTTGAGGTTAGTAATATGTGTGTTATGATTGTGATTGAACATATGTTCGGCTACACAAGATTTATCTAACCTGCCATATTTTAAATGGGCTATGTGTTCTTTGAACCTTGTTTTTATGGGTCGCCTGGTTTGGCCTATATATGTTTTATCACAATCATTACAACTTATTTCGTATATTCCCGACTTTTCAAGTGTGTCCACTTTATCTTTCGGATTGCCTAATAAATTGCCTAATTTTGACCCAGACTGATAAACGCTTTCAAAACCTAAGTCTTTGAAAACCTTATCAAGTCCCTTCGTATACTTGGGATTGTACGGGATTGGGATTCTTCTAGAGTTCTTTTTATCCGCTTGAAAAGTCGTAGAATATCGAAGTGTTAACTTAAATTTATGTCTACGTATTAATTTATCTACTATTTTGATATCATACCCATTGACGCCAGCCACTTTATAAACAACATTTCTTTCAGCATTGAATCTTTCTTTGCTGAGAAGAAATGAAATCAATCTGTGTACTAGAAAATTTAAACTTGCCATTTTGTGCTGAAAACAGTGATTGGAGTCATTAGGTATGTATCTAAATGTGTTAGTTTCTTTTCTAAAGACATCAAATTCTAAGTTGTTTTCGCTATTTTTGATCACAAGTACATCTAAGAAAGGTAATTTGCCTTGATTTTCGCATTCATAAGTGAATTTGATAGAGGGGAAGCAGTTATTCAATTTTGAAATAAAGTTATCTATATCTGTGGTTTTTGTATCAAAAATAGCAAAAATATCATCAACATATCTAATCCAAACCCTAGGGAAATACTCGAATTTTTCTTTTGCATTCGCTTCAAATCGATTCATGAACAGTTCAGCCAGGAAAGGCGATAAACAATTTCCCATAGCTGTACCTTCATGTTGTTCAAAAAATTCTTGTTTATATTGAAAAATATTTTGGCTCATGCAGAGATTAGTGAGATTAACCAATTCTTTAATATTATCTGGATCTAGATTGTTAAATTCGAGTAATTCCTTTAAATATTCCAAAGATCTAGATCTAGATCCAGATAATATTAAAGAATTGGTTAATCTCACTAATCTCTGCATGAGCCAAAATATTTTTCAATATAAACAAGAATTTTTTGAACAACATGAAGGTACAGCTATGGGAAATTGTTTATCGCCTTTCCTGGCTGAACTGTTCATGAATCGATTTGAAGCGAATGCAAAAGAAAAATTCGAGTATTTCCCTAGGGTTTGGATTAGATATGTTGATGATATTTTTGCTATTTTTGATACAAAAACCACAGATATAGATAACTTTATTTCAAAATTGAATAACTGCTTCCCCTCTATCAAATTCACTTATGAATGCGAAAATCAAGGCAAATTACCTTTCTTAGATGTACTTGTGATCAAAAATAGCGAAAACAACTTAGAATTTGATGTCTTTAGAAAAGAAACTAACACATTTAGATACATACCTAATGACTCCAATCACTGTTTTCAGCACAAAATGGCAAGTTTAAATTTTCTAGTACACAGATTGATTTCATTTCCTCTCAGCAAAGAAAGATTCAATGCTGAAAGAAATGTTGTTTATAAAGTGGCTGGCGTCAATGGGTATGATATCAAAATAGTAGATAAATTAATACGTAGACATAAATTTAAGTTAACACTTCGATATTCTACGACTTTTCAAGCGGATAAAAAGAACTCTAGAAGAATCCCAATCCCGTACAATCCCAAGTATACGAAGGGACTTGATAAGGTTTTCAAAGACTTAGGTTTTGAAAGCGTTTATCAGTCTGGGTCAAAATTAGGCAATTTATTAGGCAATCCGAAAGATAAAGTGGACACACTTGAAAAGTCGGGAATATACGAAATAAGTTGTAATGATTGTGATAAAACATATATAGGCCAAACCAGGCGACCCATAAAAACAAGGTTCAAAGAACACATAGCCCATTTAAAATATGGCAGGTTAGATAAATCTTGTATAGCCGAACATATGTTCAATCACAATCATAACACACATATTACTAACCTCAAATTAGTTAAGCAAGTTAATAACATTAAAAAACTAGACGCATATGAAAGCTTAGAGATATTTAAGAATAGTAATAGAGTAATGAATAAGGATAATGGACCTATTCCATATAGCCCTCTATATAGTTTAGTAAAATAAAAATTTAAGATTAACATGTGAACTCAACCATGACAAACATTAACTTGACGGTTAGTATTTTTCACAGTTGGGTGAACATATACCTAGTATATAAGCAGCGCACTAGAATAGGATATTTAGTTTTAATCTTCTCCTGAAGATGCTAACATAGTTAGCGAAACACGTGTCGAGGCGTTAAAAGATCGGTTTGGTTAGTGGTAAAACAGTGTAGTGTATTATCGTGCCAAAGGTTCCAGTCTTCGATATAACATTAATAGTTGTAACTAATTTTAAGCCTAAGTATTTATTGGGCAAAATAGGCTATGCCTCTGACCTTGTTATAATATAATTTTTTTCAGTAGATCATCGATGTTTCGACTGGCAACCCTGTCACGTGCTAACAAGGCAATCTGGTGGTTTGCCGATCTCTATTTTCGTTTTCTGACAAGAGCAAACGACGTCGCGCATTTACAACGATGTCAATATGTGTAGTGGTGGTAAAAAGTACAATATATTGATACTATCTTCTATTTCATCATCAGTGAAAAACGCACTTTTCAGCGTTTTCATTTTTAGTCAGGAAATTTGGAGATTCTTGTTTTCTTGACCAAAAATCTTGGTATTGACATAAAATTTCTTGTCTTGTCCTGAAATCAATGATTACTTCTTGTCTTGATCTTGTCTTGTCAGTTATTAAAGCAACGACATAACCTAGGTGTTCCTTTCGTGGCACTTTGTGGACCTGCAGAACATCTCTTACCAAAGACTCGTTCATCCAACGAACAGCGAGGCTCTGGAACACATTGCCAAGGAAGGTGTTCCCTGAAGCATATAACCTCCAGAAATTCAAGAAGAACACCAATTCCTACGTTATTTTCCTTGGTTCTCACGATGTTTTCTGAACATTACAGGATATCTCTTTTCGTGGGAACCAGAACATAAAAAGAATTTTGAATTAGTACGACAGCAAGGTTATGTTGTTGCTTCAACTGATTTCTTCTTCTTCTTCTTGATTTAATTGGCCTTCTTCTTTCAGAAGATTGACCAGCTCATTAGTTGCAACTGATTTCGATTTTTCGGAAACACAAGACAAGATCTAGACAAGATCTTGGAAAGGAGTTGGCGACCCCTACCGGCATCATCAAAAACCATCCTGTATAAATTTTGATGAATTTTCTCGGAGCTGTTTCTGAAATATGAGACCGTTCCCAGACGTTTGAACAAAACTGTTCAGAGCGTGTAGATATATTTTAGGAAACGTATAGTGCGCACGGATTAATTCCTCCAACATGTTCTACTGAAATTATTTCGTGCTAGCAGAACCTTATTTCATTTTTCGTGCTTTCGGCTCGATCTAATAAATTCTCTTCCTGCCTCACCCATATGCTTTTTCGAAAAGAGTAATTCTGCGGTGGCATCATAAGATACGGATTTATTATACGAGTTTTGAGCAAACCATATGGGATTTAAACTGAACACGCCAACAGAAAGGGATTGAAAAGCTTCTGTAACGAGCTTTAGGAATGAGTGTGCAAGGAAGTTGATTGTAGCTCAGAGGAAAAATAAATGTAATTCTTGTGGAATGTAGTAATGGCTACGACATTTCTGCTGAACAAAATATAGGAATCCGTCAACTTCTATACTTGGGGGTTCAAATATCACATGAGACTGCTTTGAAACACTCATGCAACTGGTGAAGGACATCAAAGTCACACTTTTGTGGGTTCCAGGGCATGAAGGAATTAAAGGAAATGAGGCAGCTGATCGCCTTGCAAAAAAGGTGCAGCATCTGCACTTTTTGGTTCTGAGCCTTTTTGTGGGATAAGCAAATGACACCTAAAGGAAGAACTCCTACTGGAGAGCAACTCCAGGTCAACGACAAGCGAAAAGGTTCATCAACCATTCGCAGAACCGAGCCAAAGAGCTTCTCAGCCTCAGCAAACCAGAGCTAAAGCTTATCACAGGACACGGCCCTCTGAGGTACCACCTCAAAAAGATGGGCCTGGCGGAGACTGACACTTGCCGCTTTGTAACAATGCGACCAAAACCGCGGAACACATACTTTGCTCATGTGAAGTATTAGTCCGCCAAAGGCTGCACCACCTAGAACAGATCTATCTCAAACCTGCTGAGGTTGAAAATTCAACCGTCAGAAAAATTGTAGGCTTCATCAGAAGTCTAGGGTTAGAGGACCAAAACTAGATAAGGGTAATCACAATAGATCTATCTATCTACAATACTTGGGGGTAGCATTTTTGACGGTTCAACGAACTTGTGTTCATCCCCCTACTCCCTAGCAATCACAACTTTGAAATTTCAAATGGAACTACCCTAATCTGGACAAATCATTCCAAAGCCCATTCTATTGCGAATTCTTTGGTGCAATGTTTGTGGAAATCAGTTGAGATTTGACACAGTTATTAAACAAAAACAATACGTGTCATTAATTTATATTTATAACCAAAATTGCGTCACTAATCAAAAGCTTTTCATTCAATACACAATTGAATATTCATTATTGTAAACTATCGACCTATAACTTTTTCCTATGCGAACAAATTAATAGAAAATCAAATTTGCTGTTCAGCAATTTCAAGATGATCATCTCTCAGGTCATCGGGTCGGTAGAAAAAGTCCCAGGTATTCATTTAATTCAATAACTCTGTCAAATTTCGAGGCACCAGAGTATTAGCAATGGAAAGGGCTTTGATGTGTTGAAAGTAGGGTATTTCCATTCGAAATTTGAAAGTTGCTGTTGCTAGGGGTCAGAGAGATGAGCACTTAGGTTGGTTCAACTGTACACTGAGACAAAAATTTAGTGAAATTTCACTCAATGTCCACGCAATAATGAGTCAATTTCGGTCCACGCCCGATTGAGTTGAAATTTCACCCTACTTGAATGTGTAAAATGGTAATTCATGAGCCGATTCAATCAAATTTGCTATAAACATTCTCATTGTTATGAGATCTTGAAGAAATATCTAGTTTGAGTTGAGAATTCACACGAAAATTTCGATCAGTAAATTCACTAACAACCACATATTCATTCACTCAGAGGAATTTTCTATATACAGTGTGAAAATACTCCTGTCATGTATAAAAATCGGCTGGTCCTGGCGATTTCTGGTAGAAGATTCAGTTATCTTATCATAGGGGGGATTCAAGTTGTCACCACCTTTTGCATTTTATTATTACTTCATTGAATTTACCAAGATTTGCAAAATGGGTTTTGACAAGGGACGGCAGTCAATATGTCTGGAGAGCATCGATGAGATTTCCACAAATACACACACAACATGTTTCGCTTACACAGTACCTTCGTCAGGTGATAGGTGTGTTTAAGAATTCTGTGGAAATCTTATCGTTTGGGAAGTTTTTACATTCACTTGTTATCATTTTTATTTTTCATCAGTAGTGATTTCTGGCCAGGCAGATGATTGAATTTTAGAAAATATAAAATCGAGTCATGAGAACGATACTCATGTGCAATGAATTCACTTGAAGTAAGCTTAAATAGTATCCGATCAGTTCGATTTCCACCTTCAGACAACCCATTCATCTTCAGCTCATTATTATTCGCACATTCCGTCGATTTTTTATTTAGGGAGAAGGAATGGTAGTGGATACATTCTGTAATTGAATTACCCAGGATATCAATCAACAAAAATCCCTCGTTTTTTCGTTAGCCTATTGCCAGGCAGATCTTACGAGATTTCGAGATTTAAATATTTGTGGGTTTGAAATGGTTCGAAAGGCCCGGATAATTCTGTCCAGTAAATTAATTGAATGGCGAACATCTTCGATGAGATTTTCGAATGCATGGGATCCCTTTGAACAAGTTATCTCCAAGTTTTGAAAAGGAACATTTTCAGATGTCATGAACACAAAAAATGGATATATATATATATAATGAAATAAATTGAGAATTCGCATTCTCCATGTGATGAAAATATTAATTCTTTCTCGGTTTATTCAATAGAAAACGACTACTTTCCTGGCTATATGCCACGACGAATATCGAATTACATATATTGAACACACACGATAAGAATTTGAAAACAAATTCTGAAGAAGAGAATTTGCATTCTCCTTTATATAAAGATATGCATATAATATAATTCTGAACAGTCAACAGAAAACAACTACTTTCCTGGCTATTTGCCACGTCGAACATTGAATTATATCTGTTGAATGTCCAAAAAGAGAGCATGAAAAATCAAAATCCTTTGAAATTGAGAATTAACATCGTCTCTCAAATCGAATAAAATAATATGATGTATTATGATATAAAAATATACTTTACCGATATGTTCAATATTGAAATGGAAATTGAAAATGTATAGGAGTATATTCGTATGAACTCTGATCTTGATGAGCTTGAAACTTCAAAAAAAAAATCATTCGTATCAGTGATATGGGAATTATATCTCTCACAAACAGGTTATATGAATTATATTATTTGCATATCTTTATATGAAGGAGAATACATATTCTCTACTTCAGAAGATTTTGTTTTCAAATTCTCATCGTGTGTGTTCAATAGATGTAATTCAATATTGTAATATGTAATGATTTTAAATAAAAAATAACTGTATCATATATTCTTAATACCTACAATGATCAAAATAAAATAGATATATGGCGTAAATCGACTAGTGTTTACAATCCCACTGTCTGTTTCATTTGTTTGGTAGATCATAATCATTAGACCTTCGCAGTTGAAGCCACTCCCCGGATTCGCCTTTTGACCATGGAAGGAGACACATGGCGTCTCCAGGTCAAAAGTCAGGTTAATGTGTGTGCAAGTCTTTAATTTTTCTAATTACCTGATCTGGATTAAAATCCAATATTTATTGTGAAGTTTAATAAGTGTGTGTGAAAATTATAAAGCCCTTTTATCTCTACGCCGGTATAGAGGCCGGATGGTGACGGATTCACCGGATAAAGGGGCCATACTTGGAATCAAACGTGCTCAGCATGAGCACATACGATAGAATCTTTGGACACTGATGAACTCGGCTGCCGGGCATGGTGACGGACTACGGTGTCTTTAGTGCTCGAGTCGAGTGACAATATATTATTACATAACCATATATATATATTCTTGAAAAAAATAATTACCTGATCTGGAGAAATTGTTACCGAAAGGTGACAGAAATCCAATAAACCCAAAAGAAGAAGAAGAAGAAGCCACTCCCCAATTGAAATTCAATAATTCCGTAACTTTATCGAATTGAAAATATATTCTCTCCAAATTCAACTCAGTGTTATTCTTATATTCTTGCCGTTCTGCTATAGAGGAGAAATATTTTAGTACATATAAAGATGAAGTTGAGTGGATAGACCTCAGGATGTGCATATCATAACAAACGACACATAAATTCGACGAAAAAGTGCTAGTATCATTTCGTTCAAGCGATTTTGTGCTCTTCTCTCGAAATGTCTGGACAATATCAAGGTTTGTGGTACCTCCCATAGATATATGCACGACCAATCAATTCACAATTGTCATGAAAATCATACCCCTGTAACGCCATGCGCCTTCTTCAAAAACTACTCCTACCATCACATGATTGGATACTCATACCAACTCAAAAATACACGCATACTTCCTGAATGAGCCGACAACTCGGTGAAACCTCGAATACATAGGTATGAAATGAATCCATAATGTCTACATTGGTTTCGTGGATGGATAATTCCCAAATAATTGAACACCTCATGCACAATCGATATTTACCTACAGCTCACTAATTCTATATGTATATGCATGTGTAGCTATTGTTGATAAATTATTCATCCCTGAATCGCGTTTTGACATAATCATTTATTCATAAGTAATATCACGATGTTCTGAATATTCGAGATAGTTCTGTCGCTTTATTGTTCACGAAAGTGTGTTGCCGACCAACACTACGAGTCCGTCAGGACGAGTGGTATTGCTGTACGTCAACACAGCTTTTACCGCCACCTTGGCAGGTTTTGGAAAATACAGAGTTGTATGTGATTCTATTTGTCAAACAGCCTTTGTTGTCAGCTTCATCCTTGGAAAAAAATTTAACATGGCAAAAGTGGCTTCGTTGCATCTCCAAGCTAGTTCTACTGCAGCTACATGGAAAAATTCCTTCTGTAGTCCCTCTGGCGTGTTTTCATCTCATTGCAAGCACATTTATTCATATTCTTCTGAAGTCATAGCGACAGAACCTATTTTCCTGTTTCCGGGTATAGCTTGCAATAATTTTCTCTTACTATCACGAGCCGCCCTTGTCTCCTTGAAGATTATATCTTTGAAGGGTTCAATATGTCTCTGATACTCAAAAAAATATTTTTCTTGCACTAATTTCGCAATCTTCCATATGGTTCCGATGACACTCTCCTTGTTATCACTGCCATATATTTTCCGCATATTGAATGCCCAGTCTTTCAGAATGGATGCCAGTTTTACGGTGCTATTTTCTGCATCTAATTTGCAGTTGCGTTCCACACAGAACGTCCTAAATTGATTCCATTGGTACATTTTCGTCAATATTTTGGCGTCTACAATACATTTTTGGTCAAACTGACAAACTTTGATTTGCTAACCATGGTTACATCGTTGAAAACACGAACGCTGTCAGACCAATCAGAGTTGAGAGACGAATAAGCATTCATCCAATTACAATTACACCAACTTCCGATTTTCAAATGAAACACGCTGCATTTCATTCCATAACCGGTTATAGATTATTATAACGAATTCAACAATACCGGGTTTGATTGGGTTATTTCAAACGATTGCGAAGATATTCGCGTTCGAAGTTTCAATGAGCTCCAATGAGTGTGACAGAAAAAAAACTTTCGATACTGAGCGATATTTTAGAAACTTCGAACGTAGATATCTTCGTAATCGTTTGAAATAACCCAATCAAACCCGGTATCGCTTAATTCATTATAATAATCTCTAACCGATTAAAATACAGGGTGTTTCATTCAAAAATCTAAAAATGATCTCATTTCCAGGAAAACCGGAAGATGAAAAAAATGACACAGAATGTGAGAGAGTGTCTTTCAGTGGGCATATTCGATGTTCCAAATTTCAGAAACATAGCTAGAAATATAAAGGGGAAAAAGGGGGGTATACCATGTGTCACTCGGTATAGGGCGCCAATGCATCGATGTAGCAAATCCCGATTTTCTCGGAAACTACTAGCCCAACTGACATGAACATAATGTCACTCAAAGAACTTCAAGTATTATATTCTGATTAGAATATAGGGAAAATGTTCAATAGAAATTTAGATTGATTCTCCACTTAACTCCTCTATGTTATAGCTCTGTTTGAAAATTGGAAATTCTGAGCCTATAATGATTCAACATCGAAAGTTCATGCGATGTAACCAAATTTCATGATGTTTGGATGAATCGTTTCGGCAATATTAAGGAAAAACCGCCATCAGGGTGCCTATTCGAAGCTCCCATAAGAAGCTTTTTTCGAAAAATATATTCATGGAATACCTAGTAATTTTCCTAACAAGTGCGGAAAGTGATACTTTCTCGCACGTGAATGCCGTTGACCCGGGCAAGCAGTCGAGCGCGGGAAAGATACTTTCCACATGAGTTAGGAACAATATTTTTTTCTACAAGCGTAGGAAATTGATTGATTTGTTCAATCAGATATTCCTGCAAATAGGAACAACTAACAATAGTGATATATTCTTTATCTTCTGATAATTAGTGATATACCTATTATTGTGTGTACCGTTTGACGCATTAGGTAGGTAAGCTTATTGCGCATGCCCATGGTGTTTGGCCTCTAGGTTTGAGACATTTTTAGCAAATGGCCCAAAAATACCTCTCCTTCATTTGGTGTTTTCACTTTTTTACTATTTCATTCAATAAATCCCGTGAAGTGCTTCTCATACCTTTCTTAAGACTTCGTTTTGGCAATAACTCATCTGTATCGCATCTGCAGCTGGAAGTTTTTCATCGTACTCCCACTGAATCGAAAATGACAGTAACGTTCTGTCTGTCACTCTGAGCATTCCACTAACTAATTTGTGTTTTGATTGACATGGCAACAATTGATTTCCACATCAGATCAATCAAAGGCTATAGGGGGATTTATATAACAATCAATTATTATTTTTCAATATTTCTTCATGTTCACAATAAATAGTGCAATTTGATGGATGATTTTGAACAAACTTACTAAATACTGCAATAAAATAACCTGAAATTCTTGTGTCCCCCACCACTCATATTTAGCGAGAATATTATATAAATGTTTTTTTCTACAAACGCTCAACAAAGTAGCCTTTGACGCTTTCAAATTCCAGCACAAAGTTGACGTTTTCCCAGAAATGTCATTCTTTGACAGCATTTGCGCTCGTGAGCGGAAATATTGAAATAACGCTCGCACATCTCTGTAAACTATACTTATCTATTCTTGAAAACCCCCAATTCTTTCATGATGGAAAATAGTGACAGTGAATCATCAAACACACCTCCTTCCTGATGATATAGCAGAAAGCGCAAGAGTTTGAATCTCTTACCGGAGAAATCAAGGAAGAAATATGAATTACAATATGATACATTCATAAATTGGTGCCACTCCGAGATGGTGAATGTATTCAGAAAACGTTTCACTGGCTTATTTTGGTAAAAAATCAAAGACTTTGAAGTCATCAACTCATTGGTCTATATATTCGATGGTACGTATACATGCTTGAATGTTAAAGTTAATATCGGACTCAATAAGTATCTGAAACTTATCGCAATTCTCAGGAAACAATCTATTGGTTGTGAAGCGAGAAAAATCCAAAACATTCACCGCTGAAGATATATACCATCAAATTTCTACAAGAAGCTCCCGATGAAGCATATCTGTTGAAAACGATGAATTATACTTTATATTTAAACTCTTTGTTGTCATCAGAAAGACAGTGTATCTTCATTTTATTGCATCAATGAGTAATGTTCAATTTGATTGCAGAGTTTATCGTACTATGGCTCAGAGGTCTGAAGCTCAGGTTGCCACACTGGTGGTCCAGTTTCAATTCTCGGTAGGCCCGACATTTTTTTCTGGCTTGTCAGTTATTTCAATTTTTCTTTTTTTGTTTCCTTTGGACATATGGGATAATATGGATAAGAACTTCCTCAACTATTTCAATCGCTCATACTTTCAGGGTAGATATTTCCATAAGCTGCTTCAGTAGAAAAAATCTTGTGTGTATTTCGAGCACAAAGTGTTATTGCCGCTCTCCAAAGATTACCGCGCTCCGCTCCGCATCGCGCGGTAACTTTCTTTGTCGAGCGGCAATCTATCACTTTGCGCTCTAAATACACAAATAGCTATTACCGCCCTAGTGTGGGAAAAAATGTCCCGCACTAATGTAGGAAAACTTATCCTGCACTACAGCGGGAAAATGCCACTTTCCAAACTTAATTGCGTGCGGGTAAATGGTGAATCACGCACGCTTGTAGAAAAACTATTTTCCATAAAAATACCCCATCAGTAATTACTTCACGAACGTTCCACCAATGTTCGGGACACAGATTGTATTTTCAATCACCTGATCTCCAGAATTGATTTTATTTTGTGGCAAATGTTTTCTCTGGAATTGTCTGCTCCGAACATGAGTTCTCAAGATAAGTGACTGCTCGACACCCTCTGATTCTACAATGAATCAACGTGGACAAGTTCCATACTGCGAAACCCACGTTTTCATGAGGTTATTAGCCTCTTTGACGCCTCGGACTCATCTATTTCGGAGATAAAGGATTCTACAAGAGAGGTCGAGGTATTTTAAACTCAACATAAAAGGAAGAATCATATTTCCTGTAATAAATAAGGACTAGAAGATGAAATTAAGATATTTATCTGTCTCTGAATTCCCGTTCTAAAGTTAGATTGGAACTTTTGAGTGAGAGCTTTTGTTGCCAGGATTTATACGGTACTGATGATGACATTTTAACGATATGTGGAATGTGAATTTAATGCACATAGAATTTAGATTTGTCTGTGGCTCACACAAGCTCTACCGGGTGTTCCTCAGAAGTGACTCACCCTTATAGCTTTTTTGTTTCTTCACGTAAACATATATACAGGGTGAGTCATGAGGAACTGTACATGCTCCTACTACGAATAGAGGCATCAAATGACCATCAGAAAGTGTCTCCGCCTCTTCTAAAATAATCTATAGGGTGATTAATGAGATATGGCAAAAACTTCTTTCAATCATAACTTTCCAACAGTTCTTTCGATTTCTTCCATTTTTTCATGGATTATCATGCTGTCACTCAGCAATCAACTGACGTATTCAGAATCGTGAAAATCCAGGACCGGTCTTGAGAAATTCTGCCAATTTGGTCCATATAAAAAATTTCACCCTGTATGAGGTTTCAGTAAACTGTGATATGGAATTTCTGAAGTTGATGAACAGGCAACTAAAATGAAGTATTTCAAATTTTCCTCACAATTTCATTGAATTTCTTAAAAAATGATTAATTTAAACTACACACGAAACTTGGGCAATAAATGTATTAATTTGAAAATTAATACTAGGTACTGGGAGCATACCAGCTGGTCGTGGAAAAAATACCACAAACAGATCTCCTCAAAATCCTCAGATTCCTGAAAGAATTGAAGGTTGAGCGGCTGCTATAAACAAGAAAACCTTGAGATAGTAGAAGATTGGGCACAATAGATCTAATCAGGTCGCAGCGCATCTGTCACCATCCACACTTACTAATACGAACTTCATCATCATCATCATCATCAAATATGCTTTATTGTCCGAAGAAATAGTCCTTATCGACAAAGTCATTGTATAGGTATTACAAAGTAAAATATTAAGAATGTTAAAAATATTGAAAATATTGAAAATATTAAAAACATTGAAAAAATTAAAACATTAAAAACATCAAGAACGGTAAAAACCAAAAGATGGTACAAATACAGACATAATATAATAAAATGTGCAGATGAAGCCACAGGATGCAAACATATGAAATCAATCCTAAAATATAGAGACAAGCGTATTTTAATGCTAACATAAGGGTTCGCTACTAAAAATTCCTCCACGTTGTAAAAAGGATGAGTGGATAGCAATTCTTTCAATTTTATTTCAAACAATCTAAATGATTGAATTTCTCGTAGATGTATTGGTAAGCAATTATAAATTTTTAGTCCATTATAAATGAAAGATTCCTTAACAAGATTGTATTTAGGTAGTCGTAGAGGTAATCTCAATTTGTGCGATGATCGCGTATTATGGTTAGACGACACTATATTATATTTGTGACGATTCTAGTGTATTAAGCAAGTGGTTTCTAAAATGAAAATTGAAGTAACAGTGAGGATTCAATTATTTTTGAAAAGGTCGCGGCAAGAAATACGCGTTTTTACTTTACAAAGAGCCCTAATGGCTCTTTTTTGTACAACTTGCACCATATATGTAACAGTTGTTTGTTGCACACTCCCCAGAAAGCAATGCCGTAGATCAGGTGGGATTCAATAAGAGCAAAATAAGCTGTTTTAGCAGTTGTAAAGTCCAATTCTCGTGATATTATCCTAATTGCGTAGCATCCGGTTGATAATTTTTTGCACAATTTCGTGACATGGTCGCTAAACTTCAACTTATTATCGATGTGGAATCCTAGAAATATTATGGAGGAAACATTATCAATGATATTTGTGCCTAAGGTCAAGGCAGAAAGCTCGCAGCGGAACGTTAATAGATTAGATTTAGTGGCATTGAAGACTAGCAAGTTATCGTCATACCAGGTCTTAATCAGTTCGATGTCTACTTGTATCTTATGATGTAAAGCATGCTCATCTTTGTCATGCCAAAATATAGTGGTATCATCGGCAAACAATGTATTCTCTCCAGATATATTGATTTTTGTGAGATCATTCATATAAAGTAAAAACAATGTGGGGCCAAGTACGGAACCCTGTGGCACCCCGCATTGAGTTGCCTCCTTTCGAGAGAGGTGGTTGGTTTTCACAATTTGTGTACGATTTTCTAGGTATGAATTGAACCACTGCTTGCTGATTCCTCCAAACCCATAGTATCTAAGTATTCCATGTGTTTCTTCATTGAATGACAACCTCACCGGCTGTATCAACTGCTTTGATTTTATTTCAGGGTGAATCTAAAAATCAAGAATTTTGATATTTGCCATTGAACAACTAAAACCCTATATGAGATATTGCGTTCGAATTCTGAATGGAGGTATTACAGCTATGCTTGAATTGAATAGACTAGTCACTATTCCGAAAAAAAATGACTACTAGTCATTTTTGAAATATTGACCCCTTCAACAAACAAAAGTTGGCATTGAGAATTTTAATTTTGCAGATTTGTCCATATTTCCGAACAGAGCTCATTGATGGGTACTATTTGATATAACTTTTGTTCTTGATAATCGGTCGACAGGTTCCAAATTAGAAGAGTGTTGCGGGTTGAAATCAAACACACCGTATATGAAATTCGGTGTGTCAGTGCAGGACAAAAATATGCAATTTTTGACGAATTCATTTCACTTCTTGACATTCGTCATCCTGAAATTCTCAATTTTTAATTCTCAATCAATCAATCACTATTTGTCAATATTCAAGAGTTATTCGCAAGTGATTCTCTGAAAAAGGAGCTCTTAATATTTGATCAATTATCTCTTCAGTATATCAGAACTAAATTGAAACTTTCCAGAAATTATTAAACATTTCCATAGTGACCCTGACAACAGAAAATTTACCATAGGAGTTGCTGTTATTTGGTCATGATTGACTACTGAAGTGCGAAGTTTGAAGACTCTCGTAAAATATTCGAATACAAAATGAAGCTACTCAAAATATCCGGTACCCGGTAAGTAAGTGAGTATTCGTGAAACCTAAAACCGTATTACGGCAGCTGATTATGCTCTCAGAGACAATGAAATCAAATTACCTTCATGTCGAACTGTCTACTAGAAACCGCCTCGAACTTTGGTTTTACAAATTGTACCCCCATGTTTTTTCCGGTTCATCTCATGTAGAACTTTTCAACCATCAAACCCATGTGAACCAATTGATAAAATTCCAGAGGGTACAGGCCCCTCTTAAACAGAAATACCTGCCAACATTTTCAAATTTTCTTCTAACATAATTGTAACATACCCATGTTGACCCATCAAATGTCGTGGAGATAACTCGAAGAGATTTATTCCTTCAACCCCTACCACTCCACTTTGAGCAGTATATTATCTATAGTCTAGAGAATATAAAAATTGCGTATATCAAAAACGATTTTTCATAAACCTCACAAAGAAGTAAAAATGTCAATATCGGAAATTTCCCAATTGAAATTCAATTTTCACGCATGTGAACATTGAATAACTTGGCCAGTACAGCGGAATATAATGTAATGTAAAATAACGCAGCTTTTGTTATTTCATTATGCAGATATTAAATAGAAACGAAACTGATATTGATTGCCATTTCCGCATGTATTCAATTTCCAATCAATGACAATTTATTGTGGTATTTTGGAAACCATTTATCAATTCCTCTGGCATAAAAATGACATAATGCAGATTCATGACCGAATTTCATGCTCATTTATGGTTTCCCTACACATGTTTTCGATAGTTAACTAACGATAATAAAACAGATATTATAACCGCAATAATACACACACTCATTTTATGTGCAACGTTCAAACATGTGTCAGCAATGTTTTATTTCACAATATTTTTATAGTATTTCTATTCCGACGGAATATAATATACTGTCTCTGCGTTCTTTATTTTTATTCCGAATAAATAAAAAAAATCAAGAAATTGTATAATTTATTAAATGAGATCTTAATTGAGAAATTTCGATATGTACAAGGTGCACCTCTTTGAATTTAACCCCGTCTTAACTCTCAAATGATATATTTAATTTATTTCCTCTTATTTAACAAAAACATTCTATAGAAATATTGATGATAGGTATAAAATAAGGAAAAAAGAATATTGAGGGAACTAAATATTCTAAATAACGTACATATAAATGCTGTTACTGAAATCAAATACCTGGAGGTCGGTCGTCTTGGATACAATGTTGAAATGGGATAAACACGTTGAACATGTTATCAAAAAAGTGAGATTTTTGATATACAAATTCACAAAGAGCAACTGTCGATTTATCGGTGAGTTGAACTCTGCCTTTTGTTCCTTTGAGACGATGAAAGCATTTATTATGATTATTATTATTATTCAGAATACTGCGATATATTCTCAACTCTGAGTTGCTGCATATACAGTATATATACATCTCTTGTTCAGCCACATTTATTATATTGTATAATCGCATGGGGAGTTATGAAAACTACTACTACTACTAGAAGTTAAAAAAAAGAAATCAAGGTCATCTACAGAAAAGATTTTACTTATCCTTCAGACAATTCCAGGAAAGCACAATAATGGCCATAAGGCAGATATACTACATTATTTTATAAACATATATCAACATACAAGAAACTACAACTAAAAAACAGAGATCATGAATACAACACAAGAAGTAAAAACAAAACATTCTTATTAAAAAAGACAAAGAATGCGACTGGTCAAAAATGTCACACTCACCAATCCCCTAAATCGTATAATACACTCACAGACTATGTTGGAAATAAAAACTAATTGGCAAACTTCAAACATCACCTAAAAAGCTTCATTATTGAAAATTTCAGGAAAATAATCCACAGGATGAATATAAACGATTTTCATCAAGTAACGGCCGAGTCAATTCAAAAAATGAATATAAACTAACCTGGTACGTGAAAAAAAATATAAAAAAATGTTTCAAAATTTTATTAAACATCTGTACTTGTTCATTTTACTCCATCTGTTCCTCATTTTACATCCGTTCATGTTATTTTACCTCAAGAAATTATATTTCTAATCGATTTCAATACATATAGATTATTGCTACACGAACATGAATGAAATTATTCCGAATTAAATTTGTAAAGAAAAATATCGCTGGCTTCCGAGCTATCACACATTTCCATAGACATTCCTTAGCAAAAAAGAACATTGAGAATATAGCATATCTTCTGATAACTCTAAAGTAGATGATGAAAAGTTGTGAGAAATATACATACAGCATACATTACTTCTACATCATTCGTACAACCCCACTAAGAGGTATGATGGATTCAATATGAAAGATCATATCTCACCGATATGGATTGCATTAGATCATGTCAGTGATGAATGCAAATTGTGTAGGTACATAAGTCGAATGCTCTAGCAAAAAAGCTATGATTGATAAGTCCCTTTGAATGACAGGCGTTGCTATCTGATTCTATACAGTGAATCTTGCACAATCACACAGAGAAGAATTTAGAACATAACAAAGTTATTATGGGCACTCGACCATTTCCATCATCCCGAAAATTAATGGAAGCTTCCAAAGAGGCTATTAACTCTTTAAAATTGTGTTAGCCGTATAAAACTGCGTTTCTACATAGATTTATTCTCCAGAAAGTGTCAGAGCAATCGCTCATCTGCAAAAACATCTTGGAGTAACTCTCATAATAAAACTACAATCTGTAACATGTCAGCGATATGAATGATGGGAAGCTTATCAAAATGAGCGTCTCCTGAGTGTTTTTGGTTTTTGCAAGTCACATGTAGACCGTAGACCTCGTTTTATCATTCTCCTTCAGTTTAGTCAGCGAACTAACAATAGGAGAGGAGAAATAGTTTGTGGAGTCTCAAATTTTTCGACAGTGGCAGAGGTAAGTATCATATACAACCAGTATTGTTATATGGTCTGCACGGAATTTTCCTCTGCAATGGTTGAAAATTACCACTTTTCAGTCAAAAATCCTTCCCATCGTTGAGCGGCAAAGTTGAATAGATAAACGTTAATCTTTAGATTTTGTCATCATCTGATTTGTCCAGCTCATATACCGAATTGATAGTTTATTACAATTTATAAAAATAATCAGAGGAAATCCCGAAAATTCTAATTGAATGAATATTTCACTTCCTCAATTAACCTACAGACAGTGAGTATATACAGTATGATGCAAATGTATGGAATAAATTCATTTCAAAACAAGACGACTTCCGAAAAAATCCAAAAACTAGACTTCAGAACTTCATTAATTGATTTATTTTTTCGTTGTTCAATTCTCAGTAGCAGACCTCTGCAAGATTCAGTTGATCAAATGATAAGCCATTTTAATTTCAATTTTCTTATGCAAAATGTTGACTGTTGAATAGACGATCAGTAGACCTTTCAAACGAGGTGTCACATGACCCCTTTCATTTGAAAAAATCGTTCACTACGTCATTACTCCAACACCGGTGACGTAACATCTCTCATATGGATATCATGAGATGAGGCTTCAAAAATGAAACCTCACGTGTTTTTGGAATTTTTTAAAATGTCGCCCATTTCTGAAATAATGAATTCATTCCATACATTTGCATCATACTGTATATAACAAAAATATTCAATTCGCCGAGTACTTGACAAGAGAAGAAAAGTATTATCACTTGGCTTTGAACTATAAGCAAATATTGATGAATTATTTGCATAACTTGAACCAAAGAATAGTAAGATTAGTAGGTTTTCCTCATTGCCTAAAATCTTTGCCTAAACAGTCAAATCACGAAACAATGAAAAATCTATAATTATGTGTTGTGTGTTCAGATCACAAAATAATGACTTGTCGACCAGAATTCAGAGCCTGGTGATATTATCAAAATCTCCCTCCCAAAAGTCCCAAACGACCTTTTACCAGAACAATTCCTTTTTTCCTCAAGGCTCCAAAAATTCCCACGAAAACGGGAATTTTTCTCCCATATAACAACACAGAAGTTATTTTTTCACGAGTAACTCGATGAACGCGGCACCTTCGTATATAAAATTGAACCTATGGAGTATTTTCTCAAATTTCCATTGATGATAATTTCTCTGATTTAAAAAATCGAGGATTATTGAAATCAATTGAAATTGAGATCGTCAACTAAACATGTCATCTTACATACAAAATAATATGTGCCAATGAATTCAACCGAGTTTCAATATCACAGAGGAGGATGGTAAGACTGATTTTTGGTCTACACTATCCTACAAGTTATCGATACATTTTTAAGAAGTTCTCAATATCAATAGACCAATTTGAATATTCTTATTCTGCTAGATTATTGGGGATATTCTCTTCTGGTTTTTATTACATAAGAATATGCGTTTCAGTTCAATATACGTGTATAGTAGGGAAATTCGGATGATTCACCCCAAAATGTCACAGCGCTTAAAAATGCTTTTATCAGAGAGCCTAAAAGAAAGATCCAATCATTTGTCAGTGACTTAAAAATCGTCCATTTTGATTCCAAAATTAGCTCTTGAAGTTGACGTTCCTATAACTGACACAAAAATAGGTGAGTTGCTAGGCAACACTGTCATTTCCAAGGAGCTGAAGTTGAACTTCAACTGCTAAGAACTGAAAGGGATGAACTAGGTCATCAAGAATAAACAACATGAGTTAGTTCCTGTCTGTAGGTTAATCAAAGAGGTGGTACATTAATTTTGCTCGATTATTTAGGATTTTCTCTCCGCGTATCATTGTGATATACCTGTAGTAAAACAAATCAGATGATTTGCTCCAAAATGCTACTGCGTTTAAAAAAAATTCAATCAGATAGGACGAGGACAGGAAATCCCAAATAATCAAGCAAAATAGACATATAGGTTAGTATTCATTATATTCAACAAAAAACTTATACACAATCCCATAGTCAATCTGATGTAATATTTCTATTGGAACTATTCAATTATTCTCTCTATTCTTAATGTGTTCTGGTCTTTCATGCTCCATGGTGTGCCATATTTATGTGCAATATAGTGTACATAGTGTACATGTACGAATGATACTCGATCATGATTTCTTGGTTTTATAAATATGCAGATTCATAAGATGTTTGTTAACAAAGAGTTTTGTGATCAATCCTGTAAGTTTCCACGTCAAACATCAATTTCATATCATTGAAAAATATTTTTAATAATCCTCGTTCATCCCATGCATCTCTGAAATTATTCTTTCGGAACAAAACATAAACAATTCTTTTCTAGATGCCATGGCTCTCGAGTTACTGAAGAACAAGTTGAGTGAACCAGGTTTAATGTCTATATATGAGATAAATAGATCACTTTGTGATGAGAAATATTCCTTCACTTTTCTATACATACATGGTTTGATAAATTACGTATCTAATCTCTCATTTGTCTGGAAACCCAATAATACCTAACATGCCATCTCGAATCGAACATGAAAGATGAGTGATGATTCGATTATGAAAAAAACTTTCCCCTTCGAACAAATCATTCGATCAAGTAGGATTCTCATCTCGATCAAGATATTGCAGGCAGGAGCGTCGCATATACACTGTGTCCCTTTCCCTTCATTTTTTGAACGGGTCGAAGCAAAAAATTGATTCTTGAGGTAATGGAATTGATGCATAAATACTATAGTTTGGAGTGAAATTGACATATGAAAATTCCAAAATAGCGACTGGGTGCCATCTGAGACATCTTCTTGAACCTAACCTAACCTGACGAATAATTCACAACCCTAGGATATACCGTTACAAAATTGCAGAATATTTGATAATTGTCTTTTAATAAATCGACGTTCATTTCATAATCGAAATGTTTGCCTTGAACTTCTTCACATAAGAACAGCCTATCCGATATTTCACGCCCGACACTTTCGAACACAGTTACGTCGATATTTCTACAAAAATTCGTAATTTATCGTCGTATACCCAATATTGAAGGAGATGCAGTTTCGTACACATTTTGCTTCAAATAGCCCCATCAAAAATGGTCCGAAGGTGTCAAATCTGGCGAGCGGGCTGACCATTCGGTAGGACCTCGACGGCTAATCAAACGCCCAGGGAACGTATTATCCTTCTGTATTTTCCTTAAGTAATGCTCAAATCTATCAGACAGAGCTTGAAATCTGACATTTCATGAGAGATGAGATTTTGTGAAATGATAACACAATGAAGTCATTGTGATATCAGATACGGAAATAAAACGATTACATACAAATTACCTCATTGATTTATCGAACACAATAAAACAAGAGCAATTTTGTGTTATACACGTATAGAATCGAAATGTTCAATTGTTTTTTCCAATAAGGCAAACGAAGGGCACAAAGTCTGTAATAGGAATGGTTTTACTAGTTTAGGCCACAGGCCATCATCTACCTAGAAATATATTGATGACAAATGAAGTTTTATTTTATATCTCCATAAAAAGAGAGAAGTCCTTGAACATATTCACTACAAGCTTTTGGTTTTTGAGTTTGTGAGTAGTACAATAATAATATGAATTATGATTAGTAGCAAGTTGGATAATTCGGTACGATTGAGCCATTTCAAAAATTGAGTCACGGTCTTCTCTTTGAAGGATTCTGGAATATTCATCAGGGGTAAATACATAAGAAAAAATGTTTTTAATGATAAATACATTTTGAAATTTATGAAAATCTCATCGTCATGACAAACAATCGAAAATTAAGGTAGTGAAAAAATCGTTAGAGCTTGCTCGAGCGAATTTTTCTGCCTTCCTTGATTCGACATTTTTTGCCAAATGGTTGTTCTAGAGGAGAGATTATATAAGATCTAAAGTGGCAGGGAATTCACTTCTTGGGACATCCGATGAATGCACCACGAGGGACGTCTTACGGATGCTATATTTCTAGCACAATTATTCCAGTTCAGGGACATTAGGACTAGAATTGTACGTTGCGTGCTATTAGGGTAGTGTCGGTCATGTATTGTAGTTGAAAGGTTGGAAAAAATGTAGACCAGATTTTCCAGAAACTAATTCTTAAACCATCGAAGTCAAGTTTTTGGCAAAAAACAGGAAAGTTTGAATATCTCAAAAATAATTAACTTCTGCATAATGCATATTAGGGTTTAATCCACTCCTTACCATTCCCCCTATCATATCTCCAGAGGAATGTATCGAATTACCTGTGACCCTGTATATTTATCGGTTATCGGGATAGCAAAGTACCTTTCTATCACTACAAATGCCTGGTGATTGATCAACTTTAGGAAATTGAAGAAATTTCATTGGTTCTAGGAATAGTCGTGTATTAATCTGGAATATTTATTGTTCAAATAAACTTATACATAGGTTGAGATGATTTTATCGAAATTGAACGAGGTCTTCATTTGCCAAGTTGATTTTATGCTTTCGTGGACATTGAATGATATTTTACTGTCTCGAATTCGTCGTCTGAATCTGAGGTTGAGTAAGTTTCAGAAAGGAAGTTGCGACTTTGTGTAACCCCAAGCAATTAGCAGAGGAGCAGTTATCACAAAGAAATAAGTGGGTAGACTCAGAGACTGGAAGCCATTTAATGTTCGAAAGTTCCTTTAATGAATCTAAATACAGAGGGACATGTGGGTACAGGCGGAGCATATTATGTATTCAAAAGTTATTTCGATATAATTGAGACCACAGCTCTTCCAAAAGAAGTATCTCTAGAAAACCTGCATACCTATATGTATTTTCCAGCAGATTAATGAGTGAATTCTCATGTATAACGATATATAACAGGACAGGAATAATTCCAGTGTTTTCTTCTCGAACTCAATATAGTAAAGGAGTTATAGGTATATGAGCAATGAGCAATTCAATAACAACTTTGCTTATGTTTTAGCTCACGGTTTTTGTCTCCCTAAGCTACGCATCGAGAGACAACACAACCTGGAGCTGAAATGAAATAAGTAATTACACAAGGTAAAAAAGTAGTTGGTTGACAAAAACCTTGAGATATAATATAATATTTTTCCTGTGTTTAATACAATTTTTTTTTTGTCAGGAAGTAGGACGATTCGATATTGATGAGATATTACATTATATCAAAATCAGATAGTTATCTACGTGAAGTTTTCAACAGGAATCTTCATCATTCTTTTGAAGTAATCAAATATATGTAAGTCTAATTCTGTGTTTTAATTTTCAAAAATGGCGAAATCAGTGCGGTTGTTAAGTAAAATTTCAAACTTTTTTCCGTCACATCACATTTCTTTGGCAGGAGATGTATATGTCCTTCAGTGTTGGTAAAACGTGAAGAATTATCAATAGAGGTATTCATATAGTATATTGTTTAACGAGCACGGAATGATAGTGATTTCTCACGTCAAACTGACTGCAACCTCACCCAGAAAGATTTCCTTTTTGGAACTGTTTCTAAAGTTATTGTATATGTTACCTTAACTAGTCAGTCACGACTACCCTCCTCCCAACAACATTACAGATATGGGGTTTTTCAACTATATATATATATACATGAATGAAAAATCGTTAAATTATTCACGATTCTAGCACGAGATACGAGTTAGTAAATAAGAACATCATCGTATATTCGGATCCGAATAAGAGATATTTTTAGACACCTCACCTAAAATTAGTTTTCGCTTGTAACGTATAATTCAGATCCGATCTAAATATACATCGATGTCTTCATTTATAACTTGTTAGAATATAAATAAGAGAAATCTGATATATTGCCTGTGTATTGTATACAGAGCATCTGGTGATCTTGGATCTTGGAAAATATTGTCTGCCTGCGAATATTATTTTGAAATAGTTTATCTACAGTCGGATGAAAAACAGCATCAACAATGATATATAGGTGGGTTTTATACATCAGCAACATGAAGAAAATACTGTGTATTATGAAAATATAATTTAGGGTTGAGGAATATAAGGAATAACAAGAATGGTTTATACAGATCATTTGAAATAATAGCAGAATAATATTTTTTCATCACCTTCATTTTATCTAACACAGTCATACAGATATATTATAAAATAAAAATCCGAAACAGTGAATTTCATTCCTATCACTCTTCTTCTGTTCAAATACCCTTGTTGAACTTCCTTACTTTGTTTCAGTGCCAAAGGATAGACTGGTGAAATAATTTTCATGATTTCAACTTTAACGCTATATACGGTCATACAGAAAGTACTTTTCTTGAAATGAGATGATTTTCGATTACAATGTCCTGCTATTGAAACCTGGATAGAATGCTTCTCAATTTGCCAATGCAGTTGAAATAGAAAAACAGTTTCAATCTTCTCCTGAAGATACTAACATAGTTAGCGAAACATGTGTCGATGCGTTTAAAAAATCGGTTTGGTTAGTGGTAAAACAGTTAAGTGTATTATCGTGGCAAAGGTTCCAGTCTTCGATATATCTGCTTTATGTTTTCTTTCCTACAATATTGAACAATTGCATGATTTTTCTAAGAAGCATCAATGAATAACCGTATTCAATTTCTCACTATAATATACTATAACCATATTCAACAACATTTCTGAACATTGAAATCGAAAATGGCAATGTAAAAACACGACGTTTCTGCAATACTTCTGAGAGATTGTAGATACAACTATACAATATTGTAATATTGATGTGATATTATTAGCAGAAAATTTCGTGGGTAGTATATTGCATTGGATTGATTTTAAGAATTGGAATCGTTCAACACCGACAGAACTTATGAATTTCACCTAACGCTCTCATAAACAAGGCTTGACAGCGGTGGTTTTTGATCTATTAATAGCAATTTACAATCAGTCACATGGGAAAGCACATTATCCTGTGAAAAATCCGTGGAAAAGTGTGACACATTGTAGTAGGTCAATTCTCCCAAACATCTGGTCATCAGATCATAAATTTATACAGTTTCAGTATTTCGAAATGTAGGTTATGTCACAGTGCCTAAAAATATATTTCTTAGGAACGAAGAGACTAATGGCTAGCCCGAGTCGGGTCCAAAAATATAATTTGACAGCTACAGGATACCGCGAATCATGCAAATATCAGAAATGAAAATTAGAAAAACAAATGAGATTGACGTCGAATAAATACTAGGAAACTGATTTGTTCATGGAATACTATGGACAATGATCAAGGGTGATCCTGAGCTGAATCTCTAGGGGAAAAGTCATTTTTCTACAAACGCTTAACAAAGTAGCCTTTGACGCTTTCGAATTCCAACACGAAGTTGACGTTTTCCTAGAAATGTCATTCTTCGACAGCATTTGCGCTCAAGGGCTGAAATATTGAAAAAAACGCTCGCACATCGCTCTAAGAAATCAAGGAAGAAATATGAATTACAATATGATACATTCATAAATTGTTGCAACTACAAGAAGGTGAATAAGTATTCAGAAAACGCTTTACTGGCTCATTTTGGTGAAAAATTGAAGACTTTGAAGTCATCAACTTCTTGGTCTATATATTCGATGATACGTATACATGCTTGAATGTTCAAATTGATATCGAAATCAATGAGTATCCGAAACGAAACAATCTATTGGATATAAAGCAGAAAAATTCGAAACATTCACCGCTGATGATATATACCAACAAATTTCTAAAAGAAGCTCCCGATGAAGAATATCTGTTGAAATGAACTCTTGTACTATGGTGCAGAGGTCTGAAGCGCCCGCTGGTGGTCTGGGTTCAATTCTCGGTTGGCCCGACATTTTTTTTCTGACTTGTCCGTTATTTTGAGTTTTTTTTGTTTTCGTTGGACATATGGGATAATGAATGAGAACTATTTCACTTACTCATACTCTCTGGGCTGCTATTTCCAAAAGCTGCGTTTGTAGAAAAAGTCTGGTGTGTATTTCGAGCACAAAGTGTCATTGCCGCTCTCCAAAGATTACTTTCTTTGTCGAGCGGCAATCTATCACTTTGCGCTCTAAATACACAAAAAGCTATTTTGTGATGTTTTCCAAACTGAAAGGTCTTTCCAAAAACCTGCCACATATTCCTCAGACGAGAACAATTCGATGTAAGCAAACTTACTTCAGTACAAAGTTGCGTAGTTTGGGCGCTAGACGGCGCTAAAGTTACTATTTTCAAACCGTTTTTGCTTCATAACTTTGAAACTCATGAGATTACACTCAAATTTGGTACGTTGGCATAGCTTCATTGGGCAATGCAATCCATATCATGAATATGATGAATATCATTCCATGGGCGTAGAACTTAAATTATTCAGCAAATAGACTTCTACGCCGATGGAAAGAAAGGGGATTCAATATGAAATCTGGATTGCGTGACTTGGTTACTACAAAAAAGGTACTCTGGATAAAATTCGAGTAGTCGAGTGGCTTCAAGAAAATTTTAATTTCAGTAATTCAAAGCATCATCAGTCAACACCAGAACGTTTGACAGATATTACATAAAAATTGTTCGGAATTCTCATTATTTCCACGCAAACGTATACGAAATACGAACGTAAACGATGGAAAAATTTGGAACGTGCCATCAGCTATTTTTTGTTGTTTTTTTTTTTGTACTGAGTGAGCCCAGACTAAGAAACTTTGTACTGAGGTGAGTGTGCTTGTATCCATTTGTTCGTCGTATGGATCTTTATAGACGTAGAAATTATGAACATTTTGAACAATTTTTATGAATACTGTCTGTAGGTTAATCGAGGAATGAATGTACCACCATTCATTATTCCAGATTTTTTGGGATTTTCTATCCTTGTTTCTATAAAATAAAAATATGAAAATTATTTCGATATACGTGTAGTAAGGAATTTTCCTATCAGAGAGCCTAAAAGAAAAATTCACTAGCTTGTCAGTGACAACACTGACAAGGTATATAGAAAAAATATCGAATATTTACTTAGCTTTGGACCTTTCAGGGACGAATCCGCTCCCGTTTTCAACATAAAAAATGGTTTTTTTGTATCGCAGATTCGTTCCTGAAAAGTCCAAACCTAAGTAAAATTTCGATATTTCTTCTATATACCTTTATTTCTCTTCTCGAAACTTTTATCAGTACAAATCAAATTGTCACTGACAAGCTCATGAATTTCTGATAGGAAAATTCTTTGAACGCAGTGACATTTTGGGGCAAATCATCTGATTTGTCCTTACTAATAGTATATTGAAATTATATTCAATATTTTATTTCATAGAGAAGAGGAGACAAAATCTCAAAAAATCTGGAATAATGAATTTTTATGAAATATGGAACTCTGAGTTCATTGTACCAGTATTCCACCTGACGAAGCTACTGTGTTATCGAAACATGTTGTGGAAATATTATCGTTTGTGAAGTTTTCTATATTCACTATGGATTTCCATCATATAACGGCCGAGTAAATTCAAAACATTATGGACCAGTCTTCCCTTCACATGTCATTGATTTGTTTAATTGGTTTTCCATTATTTCGACCAAAAATTCGTTGCTATATTATATAAAATAATTGAGTAGAAATTGTTTCCCTTGCATGATTATTTACATTTCAACTTGCACCACTCCAAAATATCCACATATTGTATACAATACTGTTTGTGACGAAATGTAATACGAATGCGTTGGGAAACAACAATACAAACTGTCTATCGAATCCGTATTTCCAATTTATGGATGTGTATTGGTGTTAGGAAGGCAACAAAAGATAATATAACCTGTCAAAAACGTGCCTAGCTGGCTCACTGCGTTATTTCCACGTTATATACTTCATTTTTCGCATGAGATGTTTTATGTTTCCAGACAAATTGCTATTAAGTAAATACAGCCTTTTTTCTTGGAGATATTGGTTTGGTATTTCACTTCTTGTGCATGTCTGTGAAGAAAATGAATTTGAGATATCTTTGTGAAGGGAAGGTCTTATCAGTGGATGGTCATTTGAAAAAATATTGTAGAATATTTTTCTTCAACGTTATACTTCCTTAAGCAAGGTTCAACAGTTTTGGTACACTGATCAGCATACTACTAATGTTTAGGATACCTTTTCCTTTTTTTATTTTTTTTATCTGAGTTTTAATTTGCTCCTGAAGATGCTAACATAGTTGGCGAAACACGTGTCGAGGCGTATGAAGAATCAGTTTTGTCAGTGGTAAAACAGTGGAGTTTAGCCTTGTATTTGGCAAGAGTGCATCCTTCGGGAATGTTCCGAGACAGTGGTTAATCGAAATGTGTGCTTAACGGAATGTAGGCGCATTGAAATGTGCAGATGTGGGAACAAAGCGATGTGGGTGTTATGAAATGTAGGTGCAACGCAGCGCAACGCTTTCAGATAGGTTGAAATATTTGTGGAAAACTGTTTGTTGCCGAAGTATTCTCCATCATCACTGGAATCTGAAGGATCTATGAATTCAAGCATCCACTCGAACAACTTATTAATACAGAGAATTACGCAGAACGCCATAGTAATTAATGAAATTCACATAA
This sequence comes from Phaedon cochleariae, assembly GCA_918026855.4. Lineage (NCBI taxonomy): Eukaryota > Metazoa > Arthropoda > Insecta > Coleoptera > Chrysomelidae > Phaedon > Phaedon cochleariae. The sequence continues at coordinate 73,244,960 of OU896707.1, read as the reverse complement.
AATCAAGAGCAAGCTCTATATGTCAGTTGCAGCAGGCAGGCGATGACGTCCCCACGTGACCTTGTAAAGTTTGGTAACTTGTTCAGTTCATCAATCTAAAGTTGAATCTTAGTTAATTTCAGTTAAGTTGTGTGTGTCTCTATACTGAGACGCGGTGGCCTGTCAGAACCTTCCAAATTCGAAAATCCGGATATCTGGAGAGAACATTCCCAGACAAATTGAAACTGTGGCACGTACAAGTCGTATAACTTTGCTCCGAATATCACGTAATAGTTGATGGAAAACGGTGTACCAGCACAAACGCGTGTCAATCCATTTACTGAAATTACCACGCTTTCAGGCATGAAAAAGGAGAAATAGAATGCTACCAAAAGGAGAGGGAAAGCAGGGAAAACCTTGAATTTGCTCGTATTTCAGTCTGGAGAGGGTTTGATGCATGACCTCCATATCTTCAGATATTCCTAATCATAAATAGTGTAGGTACTCTGAGATATTGTTGGAATTCTAAGGAAGTTATATTATATACCGAGGACGTCAAAAGGTTTTTACCATATCAAGAAATAGTTTTATTCGAACATGGAAAATTACTCAACGAGGGATAATATGATTTGATCATAGATTAATGATTATCCAGATCACGTTACTAAGACGTAAGGTCGAAGTTGGTATCCAACTAATAGATAGGTACCTATACTTCTTCCTTCCGGGACATTTGGCTTCTTCCACATATCTTCTTCACCGTTGATGTTCCACATTGAGAGTGAATGAACGCAAGTTTGCTAATTCTAAGTTCAACTTAAGTTTTTCGATTCGTCTACATCTGAAAATATTTGATAAAATGAACCTCAGCTTACAGGGCTATCCTACAAAAAGTTTCCACTCTTGACTTTGTCACCGACCTCCAGTTTCAGTAACGCCAACTGGTGGGACTGAGAATGTGAGTTCTTATTTTCAAGAGAATAACAATCGATGTTTGTCGTGTCGCGGTATATCTAAAGTTTTTTACATGGAATAATAAAATATCATAGTTGTTTTGTTGTATATCACATGAATTGCTAATAATCAGGTAATGAATAAGGAAACATACATTTGAATTTTAACCGCATAGATAGAATCGTTCTGATTGGTTTAAAAAATCGAGATGCACAGATCCGATTTTAACTGATCAATTAGTCTCAACATGAAACTCTCTTTCGACGAGCTACAAATAATCTGATTTTTTTCATTTCTATTCAACTAGCAATCGTACTTATACTGAATCTGTACACCGACAAAATTTAAGGGGCGATACCATGTGATATTTAAGAAAACGAAATTCACATGAACATGTGTCCTAACTTGCTTCGTTTTCGAGATACAGGATATTGATATTTCCATGAAAAATCCTATTTATATTCATTATTTAGTTGCCTTTTCATCAATTTCAATAAAAGTTTGTGGTTTTGTTAATAGTAATATGATTCTTCTGCTGGTACAATTAGATTCGAAATAATATTTCCAGTGGCGTCACAGTGGGTTTTTTTTGAGTTTCATATTTTCATGAGATTGAAAGATTGATATTACAACTTTTTTATCATTTGTATAATTTTTGAACCTTGCTCAATTGTTGGGGAAACAATAAAAATTCGATTTGACTCCAAATTTTGATGTTGGCGTATTTTCGAGACTTCCATTGAGATTACTGAATAACCCCAATTAGAATCATTTTGAAATTTTGAGACTCTCTCAGTCTCCAACCATACTGACTTTTGGCACCATGAGAGCTAATACAGGGGAGTTATAAATGGAAATAATAATTTATACTTCCAACTTCAACATCCTGTATCTCAAAAACGGAGCAAGTTAGGACACATGTTTATATGAACTTTAATTGCTAGAATATCAGAAGGAATCACCCCTTGAATTTTTCTGGTGTCATTCAGATACACCCCTGTATACGAGTAATGCTCCTTACTCAGAGAATTCTAATGGGCTTATATCACGAAACATTTTTTATTTCTGACTGGTATATTATAAGCTTATATCATCTTAGTTACACTATCAATTAGGAGGGTCATAACTCCCTTGGGATGTTATAGATGCTATAATTCCCTCTAGCTAAAATTAAATAAGGAATGCATAGCAACAACCACGCAATAACGTAGCAATAAGGAATCTCCTATTCGCGGTAGTCAAGATCATCATCTGACGTTCTGATGACATTGAAACTATACGGAAAAACATGTCTAACTTCCAATCGGGAAGGTAGTATCTAATGAATGAAATCAGTCAGAAATAAAATTATCTATGTATCACGGGAATTATAGAGCCTTAATAACCTCTGGCAATTGCTGTCCCTTGGGCCAGAGGCCCTCGGGACGCAAACTTTGCCATCGGTAATTAAGGCCCTCATAATTCCCTTAATACATAAATAACTATTATTTCATAATTCGATAGAACTCACCCAAACTAGCTCACCACCGCAAACCGTTTCTTGCTGTGAGCTCCCTACGTTTTATAATAAATTAATGAAATACCGGATTTTTCGGACCTCTGAAAACGAGGCGATGATGTGACGTCAAAACCCTGATACTGAAACAAGACTATTCCAGACAGAGATGAATGATACATGATTTCTGACAGAGTGAATTAGCGCGAGATCACAGTTGCAAGAATTAATATATTAGTTGCCTCAGTCTCCGTCGGGCGTTTGGTATTTTCTTTTAACTATGGCGAGATGAGGTTTCTACGTCATAAGAGGGTCAGTTTTCAGAAGGTACTATTATTCATGCCCAAAAATAAAATATTCCCAGTTAATTTTTCGATCGAATTATGTCGTCAATCATTATTTATGTATAAAAGGATCATTATAAACATGGTTTGAGTTAAAAGTTCTACTAAGGTGTACACGCCCATTGAATATCCGAGCGAATAACCTATTAAATCAGCTTATACGGCGTTCAAAAGTTGCTGAAATAAAATGGCAGAAAGAGTATTCATAGGAGATGATGAATATAATCGAATTGTTCGATAGCTATCTCGAGAACTACCTATATCGGTGAGCTTACATTTCGATTTCCAACTTATTTTTCACATCTATATTTTCCTGCTTCGGTTTGTTATTTTTGCAGGAGACGCTCTCCTGCATCACATTCGACACAAACTTTGCGCCGTTTCTCAACATTGACATTACATGAGAAAAGTTCTGTGATTTGTAAGGAAAGTTTCAACAGCTACAACACTCAATAAATTCATGTGGTTGAAGAAACGGCTGCAAATTCAGAAATGATATCCCAAAGGCATCCCAGCAAACATTGAACTAGCGGGAGAAGTCCGGCCTAGTGCAGGCTAGTCTGGGAAAGTGACGATGCCAGGATATTGGTAATGGGCCGATGATTTTCCTATTCCAAGTTACCATCAGTTAAAAAAAAGATGATGGCCTTGTCATGGTAAGATGTCTGAAACTAATTGAATACTAACGAGATCTGGCCCTTTGCTGGCCAATTTCATGTTCGCTATTCGTCCCCTTGGTTGATAATCTGGGAACGTCTACATCAACAATTAGCTGATCAATATTATATGTGACTGAGATGGCTGACTCTCGTGAGTGGTGATCGCGTACTAGTTTGTTTATGTCGAATGAATGTGGTCCTCTCTTTCCCTGGTGGTTATTTATGATGACAGGAGTATTCTCAATTGATAATAATAGAAGACAGATTCTTCAATTATGATAATCTCAGCTATGTCAGGTTATATGAACCTATCTCTATATTAAAGAACTAAATAAGAAGGTTTCAGCTACAGAAATACCTGTGCCAAGAAAATAATCAGAATTGAAAAGCTCCATGTCATCAGATTATATTATCAAGTTATGAACTCATGCAACTCATAGGCCACTAATATAAAACAAATGATGCATTTCATATTTCAGAAGTACCTCACAACGAAGAATCAACTTTGAAGGAATGCTAACCAATAAGATGTAGATACCACATACCAACCAATAAGCAGTCACTCCGAGAAGAGGTTAAGAAGATATCATTGTGTCATTCATAAAATTGTTTTCTTGAAATCTGGTATGTGTCTTATTTATGATGAGAGGGTTATATTGTGAAATAAAGAGGAACTAGAACTTTCAGATCCATTGGACCCCTAAAACCCCTACCCATCCCCTATGTATGTAACTAATGTCGCTAATTGATGTTGATTAATGTATATGCTGGGCTTGCTCTGGCCTTCTGCCGGGGAACTGAATATGATTGCTGGGTACCCAGCACTGGGACCAGCTGCCGGCCGCAGTGTACTGATATATATATAGAGTCCCGCATATGGGACCATTTACTGGGCCGCTGATGTCAGGTATGAGAAAAATATATTAGGCCATTGTTTGCTGGGATTTAAAAACATTGTAGTTCATCGAACGGCACCTGTGCCAATCACTATATCCTAAGCGAAATGATTTAAACATTGCAGTTTCCTGTGCACTTGATTTAGTGATTTGATAACAAGATAAACATTATGCCATGAGATACAAATTGATCTCAAAAATATACCTGTGCCAGCCCTCAGTCTGAGCTGAATCCAAGGCACAGCGATATATTTGCTGCTTTATTCCCGGACATACTTCCGTCATGTGATAACGAATTGAAACAAACAGCGAATAGAAGAAAAAAATGTCCGTTTTGCGAATATCCAAACGTGCAGCGACTCAGACTGATCTAAGTTAGTAACAGAGCGTCAATATTCCCGAGAATATGTCGCCCTCGTGAGAAGATAATATCAGATGGACCTGTGTGAAACTCATGTCGTGGTCGCACTACAAGTATTCAAATCCACATGTTGCGTTTTACACTGGTTCATCGGATATTATATTCAGAGGGGGATGAAATATTCTCGAAAATATTGATGCTCTGCCACTAACTTTGGGACATATATCTTTTCCTTATCAGATGACGATCGAAATTTGCAGCTGGCTCTTGGACAAAAACTGTATATTTGTGCGAGGAGGCGCTCGAAACAGTGGAAAACAATTCCTCGTGAAATATCACAGTTTGAAATGAAAAATAGATTTTGTGCGTATGGAAATATGGAATCTGACCAAATTTTCGCATTCATAAAATCTATATCATTTCAAAGAGCTCCGAGTGATATGATTTTTGCCGCACCTCATTTCACCAATAATCGCATATATACAGGGTGGTCCGGTTTGAGATACAAAAAATTCAACAGCGTGTTGTACTCGTTGAAATGATAAAAAAGTTCATCTACATATAGGTATATATATAATCTAAAACGCGTCGTTTTTGAGATATAGGGTGTTGGAAATACCAACGGTTTGGGATCAATCAACAAAATTTCTAACGGATACTAAACTTTTTACGTTCTATAAGATGAAATAAATATTATTATTATAAAAAGTAATTCAGTTGCAGCTGGATCTGGGGTTGGTGGAGGTAAATTGATGTTTTATTGTGTTTGTCCAGTTATTATTTTTTAATATCTCAGATTTCTTGTATCGTTTATCCGGTTCAATTCGAAAACGTTGTAATGCATTGAAAAACTACAACAGAACTATTTTACGCATGAATCTTATTCATGTTTTCACATTTTTTACTCGAAAATGTTGTTGAGTCATTTCAAACCGCTTCGAACTTTTCATCAAAGTCACCTTATATCTCGAAATCGACGCGTTCAAAAGTAGGTATATGTTTATATGAACTTTTTTTATTATTTCAACGAGTACAGCACACTGTTGACTTATTTGTATTACAAACCGGACCACCCTGTATATGATATCTTCAATGGGTCTGAGCTGCCATTCTCAAACAACCTATATACGGGATGTAACCGAAATCGAATATGGAGTGTGTAATATTCCGGAACACTTATTCCAAATTTCAAGGTTTTTGTGGTTAACAGCCGAACCCGAGCATCAATTTGCAGTATGGTGTTACATACATTTCGAAAGGCATCATCAAAATTATTTCCTTTCCGAATCACTTGGTCCTTTTATTGAAATATCTGAGGAAATTGGAGCTTGGAGCTTACGGAAAGAACCCTTGAGAAGGCAGAAGGAGATAGGGGAATTCTGTAATATTTTTTTCCGATCAATAGCACGCGAAGACAGTATTCCGCATTCACGACACAGTACGCGAAATTGATGTATATATTCTAATGTCATTTACATACTAATGCTGTGTCTTCCTTAGTTGAATTGAGCTATTGACTTTAAGGCAATCATATATATTTCTAATTATTGCAAGAATGGTGTAATGGTGATAAGTTCTTTTTCGGTATGCTAAGATGGTTATTCGCGGCATATGTATACAAAATAGTTGATTGTTTTATTAGGATCAAAAGTGACACAATTCTACAAACAAATATAATATGGAAATGTATCTCATTGATTTGTTATTCTACATGGTTGACAAAAAAATAGTGCACGCAACACGTCCGGTTCTTGTTTTTGTACTAGATTAGTGTAGACTGTGTATGAAATGTACTAGAAGAGTACAATAGTACTATGAACGGCAACTATGATTGGACCTCAATGATTTCTGATAGAATTACTATCGATATTGTATTTCGAGCACTCATGGTCTCAACCCTGCTAATAATCTTGGTATTGTCGTAGTTAAGGAATGTCAAATTCGGAAGTAACGTTCGCTTTGGCAGCCCTTGGGCGTTGTTATGGGTAACATCTGCGAAGTTTAATTACCTTCACGAGTTCGCGTACTGTGTCGAGTATTGTTTTCGGAGTTGCCGTAGACATCAGGAGAATATCAGAAACCTGAAACACTCTACACAATCCCATCTAGCAGTTGCTCCATGTTCTCCTCCTTCACTTTTCTCTTATTCTTGCAGGAACTAGTCTCCTGCTGTACATTCGACACGATATCGGCGCCATCTTCAGCAGGGCGATGGCGACCGGCGCCTATTCGACGCTAAACGACAAACACGTGTCATTCATTCCATGTACGAGAAATTACCACGCTTTCAGGCACGTAAAAGGAAAATAGAATGCTACCAGGAAGAGAAGGAAAGCAGGGAACACCTCGAATTGGCGCCGCGTATTTCAGTCTGGAGAGAGTTTGATGCGTTACCTTGATTTCTTGAGATATTCCTAATCATAGATAATGTATAGCGTCTTTGAATTCACTAAGAGGCGTATGTGAATTTCCGATAATTCTGAGGAGATGCAATTCGAGGTTCACAGAATGTTCATGATGTCACTATCTGAAGAAGAGTGAGCCAATTCCATTAAATCATCGTGAACACTCAGAATGTATTATATAGAATCTGATCCTTATATAAATGAAAATTTTATTTTTAGAGGGTAAATTTCGAAAAATGACGTAATTCGCCCTTCAGTGAATGTGATTTAATGATCATGATCATTCAAGCCCAATCAGTTTATGGAGGAAAATATATGAAAAAAGCAATTCAGTTGCAGTCTTGAATCAAAAATCTCGAATAATTTTATGCATATATCGAACGAATAATTCAGAGAGGAAAATAAGGAAAAATTTTTGTAAAATACTAGGTATTCTTCCTTCTGAATGACGGTAAAATAAAGGCCAACAAAAAAAAAATTGCAAAGTTAATCGCCCTGATGTAACTTGTTGATTTCATGTCCGATTTTGGTGAGATTCTGACCCAATCGTAGATTCATGTTTTGAAGTGTTGACCTGAATTTGGATTTAGAAAATAGGCTGATGACTCGGTTATTTCACAGGGAAAGACACCAGTTACTATTTCAAGCTTAACCTCCTGACACCCTGTGGCAAAAGTTAGAGATTAAACTCAGCTTGATCATGTATCGAGTTGAAGTGTGAATCCTTATTATCACAATGGTTTCTGATTCACGTCAAAAACTTCTTTCATAGAGGAGATACAAGTGTTTTAAGGGAGTATGGATTTTTTGAATTTGCAGAACACACCTGAACTTATGGATGAACATCTAGGAAACACATCTATGAGCCGATATCAATTGTTTCCTCCTCGGATTTATAGCACTTCAATTCAAGCTATCAGATTAACGATCCATTTTATCAGACTAACGAACACCAAGTGCTCTGGCAAGAGTTTTGGAGCCTAGGAAATCACCATCCCACTTTTTTGCACACAAAAGTCAGTCACTGGAAACCACAAAATTTTTGTTCTCCATCTTTGTACTCCACCAAGATCCATTATGATAAGAATTTGATATTTTAGTCAAGACTATTGCTCAGTAAATAAGATAACTAAGAATTTACAAGTTGAAATCCGCAAATTTCACAATTGAACGAATATGCATTTTATCGCCATGAAATTGTCCAGCTAGATTTTGTGAGTCAATATATAGGTTGTCACATATTTGCATTGGGTAAAACTACCAGTAACAAGCATTTGTTACCAAATGGAAGCTCATGAAAACTTAATATACTGAAGAAATGATAAGATTCGATGATATTGAGTAGTACCATATTTTAAATTCACCAGTTTGTGTCGAACCTTTAATACTCCGATCTCCGATTTGTTTCGAAATATTTCACTCATTTCAGATATACGCCTGAATTAAGAAACAACATAACATCAAAACTATCAGGAACTGATATACGCCAATTCAAGAGCAAATGAATCAACTCCGGCGCTATTTGTTATACCAAAAACACAATTCTCGCCTTTTTCCGATATACGCCCCTTTTTAAATTCAACGAAGATACTCTGAGACATCGTTTAAATATTTGGAGTGTTGTATTGTAAACCGAGGATGTCAAAAATATAGCATCATATTGAAACATTGATTCATTGGGAAATTAAAATGGCATAATGTTTTACAGAACAATCGATTGTTCAACACAAAGTTTGGCATATCTATCTGCTCCATCATAATACTTCCAACTTGTTTCTCATATCAGTATATTAAGAATTTTGTGCATGAAATAATATATCGAAGACAGGACTTTTGGCAAGATATTCACACCACACTGTTTAACCACTGACCTAACCAAACTCAGTTCTGATCTTCTCCTGAAGATGCTCAACATATTTAGCGAAACACGTGTGGAGGTGCATTAAAAATCGGTTTGGTTAGTGAGTGGTATAACAGTTCGATTTCATGAATGTTATTATGTTATTAATAAAGGAGAACACATAAATTCGAATTGACCACCATATACCGAGTGTCCCCAGTCATCGTATTCAGGCAATATTTCGCTTATTTGTCGAAATAGTTGAAAAATTCAAAAACTTCATTGAATTGCATTAAAGTACCTTCCTAATGACATTGAAAACACATAGTATTTTCAAATGGCACTCTTGTATATTTTTTTTGTAAATTACGCATACTTTGTATTTTTTTATTGATAACAAAAATATCAACATTTTGTGCCTTGTTTCAAGTTACTCAATTATCCTACTTATAAATATGAAATATTGCCCCAGCTCATGTTTTTTGTTTCGAGAGGCCGATACTTCTCATGTCATAATAATTTTGAACACTCTCTGTGATTTTAAGTTCATTTTTTGATTCGCATAAAAGCTATTTTAGTTGAAATTCATACTTCATTGAATGTTACTGTTTTTGTTATAATAATGAAAAAATACCAAGTACATTCTATCGTTGTAATCCTTATAGGATGACACGCAATTTTCAATGATAATAATATACAGTGGGTGTCATTTGAAAATAAAAAGTGGGGCATAGCTGCCACAGAACTGTCAAATGTAATAGATTTATTTATATGTCATGAGGAAACTACTCCAATGCCATTCAATGCACTGGTGGCAAAAAAAATGTGGTACACTAACTGTATGCTTAGGACGTTTAGATCAAACGTTCATATAAAACTTACTTCTCAGAATGGGCCCAAGAATCGCCTCTCCAAATATTGACATTCAATTATGAAACACCCTGTACATATTTCACCTGATGATGCTTATGTGTTAGCGGAACATATCGTGTGGTTGAGAATTATGTGTAAATCTTGTCGTGTCGTGTGTTTTGATGTTTTTTGTATAGGTCGCGTGCACGAAGACCGACCCTGGAGGCAAAATATTGAAACACAACCTCATTCTTCTGTGAATCATTGAAACACAACCTCACTTTTTTATTTGGTTACAGAGGAATCAAAGGAATGAAATAGTTTTTCACAATATTTTGGCATACGAATCGTGTTTTTTGCGCTATTCATTAATTCGAGCATGCCTTCGCATTGTGCTGTTGTACAATGCACAAAAAATGCAGCAAGAGACTAGGGAATATATGATTTTTCAGGTGAATAGTAATCTCACATAGTTAGCATTATGAAATGTTGTCATTCCTTATTAAAATTCCTTCTGCCTTCTGCCACTTCTGCAATACAAGCTAATGCTGCCAATAGATTGAAAATGTCTACAACACACACGATCGTCAGCATGTCAGACCAGTCCTACCGATTCATTGCATGAATCCAATTTTCTGGCATTATTTTAAAAATTTCAGATGTATTTCTATTAGCTTCTATCGCCGAAAGAATTCCGATGAGAAATCAGAGAAATTACCAAATTTCAAGAATGAAAACTATATGTGAGTGACTATAGTAGGTACTCACTTTTAAATCATATTGTACCAACCGGATTACTTCGTCTTCCGCTGCAGTTTTTGTGCATTTCACAACAGCATAATGTGATGGCATGAGCGAATTGATGAATAGCGAAAAAATACAATTCGTATGCCAAAATAATTGTGAAAAACTATTTCAATCACTTGTGAACAAATAAGTAAAGTGACGTTGTGTTTCAATATTTTGCATCCAGTGTCGGTCATCTGACAGTTCTTGCACGCAACCCATAGGTCGCGTGCACGAAGACCGACCCTGGAGGCAAAATATTGAAACACAACCTCATTCTTTTGTGAATTATTGAAACACAACCTCACTTTTTTATTTGGTTACAAAGGAATCAAAGGAATGAAATAGTTTTTCACAATATTTTGGCATACGAATCGTGTTTTTTGCGCTATTCATTAATTCGAGCATGCCTTCGCATTGTGCTGTTGTACAATGCACAAAAAATGCAGCAAGAGACTAAAGTATATGTTTGTTTCCAGGTAAATAATAATCTCACATAGTTATCATTATGAAATGTGTTGTCATTCCTTATTAAAATTCCTTCTGCCTTCTGCCACTTCTGCAATACAAGCTGATACTGCTAATTGATTGAAAATGTCTACAACACACACGATCGTCAGCATGTCAGACCAGTCCACCCGATTGATTGCATAAATCCAATCTTCTTGCATTATTTTAGAAATTTCAGGTGTATTTCTATTAGCTCCTATCGCAGAAGGAATTCCGATGAGAAATCAGAGAAATTACCAAATTTCAAAAATGAAAACTATATGTGAGTGACTATAGTAGGTACTTACTTATAAATCATAATGTACCAACCGGATTACTTCGTCATCCGCTGCAGTTTTTGTGCATTTCACAACAGCATAATGTGATGGCATGAGCGAATTGATGAATAGCGGAAAAATACGATTCGTATGCCAAAATAATTGTGAAAAACTATTTCGATCACTTGTAAATAAATATGAAAAGTGACATTGTGTTTCAATATTTTGCCTCCAGTGTCGGTCATCTGACAGCTGACAGTTCTTGCACGCAACCCATATTAATCAATCAATTCATCTGTGGTTATGTCTGATTGTGAGTGTCAGGTACATTTAGGAACTCTAGTTGTTGACGAGTCAAGAAAAACATCAGAAAAACTCACCTCATCTCGAAATCATGTATCTCCTCCAATGTCAAATTGTTCGCTACATCCAGCAGCTGCTTCATGTTCTCCTCCTTCAACTTGCTCTTGTTCTTGCTCTCCTGCTGCACGTTCGACACGAAATCGGCGCCGTTCTTCAGCAGGACGGTGGCGACCGGCGCGTGATCGACGCTCAACGACGGCTGCTGCACGACTATCGTCGCCTGCGGGGCTTTCCTGCTGCCGCCCGGCTGCACCTGGTCCAGCAGCGGGTTGGTGGTCACGTTGATCGGGGAGGGGCAGGAAGCCTCCAAGTGGGCGCCCACCTGTCAAGGTCACGGGCGGACTCAGAACGGAAGGTCATGAGGAAGTTTGTTTCGCAAGGTATAGGTATATACAGTTATGGTGGATTTATGCAGCAGTTTTAAGTCATGAGTTTCAAATCCTTTCTTTGTATTAGGCTAGCGCAACGCGTTGTTTGTGAGCCAAAAGCATTTTAGGCGTTTCTTTGGTTGACACTTTTACGATTAGGGAAACACAAACAAATACGTTTTCGGGCAATAAATCTTCTGTCACAGCCCGAGCTTCTTGAATATTCTCCGCGGTGGTTCCATTTCGCACATATTTGAGAACTTCCTCTTTGCTGATTTCCTTCATACAATTCCGACACAAGTCTGACACAATTCTGTTGTTATTTCATGGTTAGAATGAGCAAGGATTGGGGTTCTGAAATGAGGTTCGGTGGTCCGCTGCTGCGCTTGCCTAATACAAAAAATAGCGTGAATATCGCGATTCGAATTCTCGTTTGCAAATGTTGAACTCGCGGGAATTGGCAAACGCTTGCAAAACGAAACATTCGAATCTTGATATACGCAATATACTATTCCTCCACTCGATATACAACCTAGCATTATTTACTGTTTTTCGAGACGTGAAGTAGTTTGCTATTACCAAGGAAGTTTTCGTCATTTTATGAACCACTATTTTCGTCGAAGTGTATTCCAAATACTGTCTGTAGGTTAATCGAGGAGGTGGTACATTCATTTTGCTTGATTTTTTGGGATTTTCTCTCCTCGTATCTATAAAATGAAAATATACTTATTATTTCAATATATTTGTAGTGGGACAAATGATTTGCCCCAAAATGTCACTGCGTTCAACAAATTTGTCTATCAGGGAGCCTAAGAGAAAAATCCAGTCGCTTGTCAGTGACACTTTGTTTGAAGAAATTTTTGAAGGGAAGAAATATAGATATATTGAAAAAATATCGAATTTTTACTTTTTTTCGGACGTATCGGGATCGAATCTGCTTCCGTTCACAACATGAAAATGCAAAATATTTCTCTTTGGAATCCGCTCGTATTCTTCTGAACGGAGACAAAAATATTGCTTCCTGTTCAGTTGATATAGATAGAACATGGTATTCACTACTAAAAACTGTACATGGAAATGGTAGATTCAAGATCAATTAATGAAAATATCCTGTAACTCAATTGTAGACTAAGATCACTCATTCATATGACAACATCAGTATGACACTGCGAGATGTCAAACTATAAGCAGAGGACAACTCTCAAAGAAAAATATGATGTATTTTCATGTTGAGAACGGGAGCAGATTCATTCCCGAAACGTCCAAGTGAAAATTCGATATTTTTTCAATATTTCATTCCTTCAAACATAATTCCAAACATATTGTCACTAACAAGCTACTGGATTTTTCTTTTGAGCTCCCTGATAAAAAATGATTTAAACGCAGTGACATTTTTGGGCAAATCATCTGATTTGTCCCACTACAAATATATTGAAATAATACGCATATTTTTATTTTATAGAAACGAGGAGAGAAATTTCCAAAAAATCAAGTGAAATGAGTAGTAAATGAAACTGATTTTGCATTTTTTCCGTTATTTCCGGAAATCTCCGGGAATAATTGAAGTTTTTCCAAATCCGAGCCAGCATTTTGTTGAGCGTGAAATGGTGCATCTTCGCCATGATTCAACCCACTCTGTATCTCTTATGGTTACCGAGATGCCCATGCCTAGCCACGAATTTGTAACACCCTCTATATCTCACTTTCTGAAGATTTCATGATGTTTTTCAACATTGAAATATGATGTTGAGAAGTACCCACCAAGTTTGAATGCTTCGAAGATATAAAAACTATCATGAATGAGTTTTTAATGCACCTATCCAAACTTGAGACAAACAAAACAAATCTCTTCATCCTTGTTAGCCCTGTATAATAACATTGTCAAATCTGTGGAGTAGAACTTACACACCTATTTTGTGTCGAGTTACAAGAATTAGCTCGACGTCAAAAACTCCAGTATATGAACGACAGTCCCAAATAAAATGTATACACAACCCTACAAATTACGAGAGCAAATGAGTAAACACACTCCACAAAGTACGTATTTATTTATTTATTCACTTATTTTATTCATTTCATTGTGTTTCATCCCTACAGACTACAAAAGTCTCATTGCAGGAATGAAAAATTTCATTAGGTGCAATGTCCTATCGATGAGTTATTAGAAGGTACTATCTATAGATGTAGGTTCCATGTATGAATGTTGAATAAATATAGTTGAATCTAACCTATATCCGTTACAATGATAACAATTTCATCTAAGAAATAGGGCTGTTTTCTATAATTGCGCATAATGAGAATGGATATGAGGATCGCCTAGTTTATACATGCTGAGCGAAATACATACGACAGAACTTGAAATTCATTCCTCAGTTGCTGAGTTCGAACAGTTTTATAGTCGGCGCATTCATTATATTTCTTGAAATAGATGAATCTAAGAAATTTGATTTGTACCTTCTCTATCTGCTCTAGTGTAGTATGGAAACCATATGTGTGCACCAAACTCTAATTTAGGTTTAATTAGACTGTAGTAAAGTAATTTGAGGGAATTAATGTTTGTGAAAATTTTAGATTGCCTCATTGATATATGCCAGCTAACGGTTGGCAAATTTCAATATGTTAGTAATATGTAAAGAAAAAGAAAAGTTGCTATCATAGCTAATACAGAGATCTTTCACTTGATCACATCTCGTCTGAATCTCATTTTCAATCATTAGTAAAATAAGATCGTAACTTTTATCCGTGTGATATTCAGAGAAAAACACTTTTTGATGTTGAAATACAGCTTGTTTCTCAAACTCCATCTATTGAAACCCACCCCTAGAATACCCACCTCTCTGAGACACTTGTTGAGACAAACGCTGCCCCGCTTCTCCGCAGACGCCATTACGGCCAGCGTCGCGGCGCCCAGCTCGGCAGCTGCTGACGCGCGCGACGTTTCGCTGATGAAATCCACCCTCAGGTCGGGCAGCGGCGGCGTCATGCGCGACGAGGCTGAGGAGTGGGGGGAGGAGGAGGGATGGGAGGAGGAGTGGGGGTGGGAGGAGTGGGGGGCGTGGTTGGGGCGGTACTTGGCCAGGTAGCGCTCGTCGTAGGTGAACTTATCGGAGGCGGACGGCTGCGATGGGCGGGGCTTGTTTGGGGAGCGGGTGCGTCGACTCGATTTTTTGTGCCTGGAAAGAGAAGAAATATTGTTACTTTTACACGAATGATGTTAAAATAGTATATTATTATAAGACACTATTTTGTCGCACTCGTTGTTTGGAGTACGACGAGCGAAGCAATGTCTAATATAACGTGTCTTCTCTATTTTGCATTCCTTTGTTTCAGTTTCACTTATATTTTGATATTTGAGTATATTTGGTTGCAATCAGGACTGATGATTTTAGGTACCTACTGCACGTTCGCTTCGAAATAGAAATATTTTTCAATGTCATATCCATGTTTGTATTAGTTTATAGTTCACAGTTCTTGGTGCCAGAGAAGTGAGTGAGTTTGTGAGCGAGGCATCACCCACGAGATGAATTGCCCTCTTTTGAACAGAATCCAATAGTTTCAGGGTATGTTTGGGTGCTGCACACCAAATATGGGAACAGTATTCCAGGACAGGTCGGATCTGTGCCTTATAGATCATAAGCAACTGGTTGGAAGTGAAATAGCTCCTGGCCCGAAACAGGAAACCAAGTTTTTGGGATGCGCTTTTAGCAATATTGATCTCACGTGATTTTCCCAAGAGAGGTTATTGCTGATAGTGATACCAAGCAGAGGAATGGATGTCTTCAAAGGTATGGTTACTCCTGACATGCTCATGTTTGGCACAGTGAGATCGGCTTTTCCAGAGAAAAGGGATGCTTGTGTGTAGGAGGAATCATTAAATTGAGAAGCGAACTCGGAAACGACATATTTTTGAAAGCAAGAGTCCTAATGGTAGTAATGGTACAGATTTTTGAAAACTGATTTGCAAAGAAAAGCTTCCATGCCTGAGAAAGGTATCTCAATGTGTGACTTCGTTTTCCTGTTTTACCCATTTTTGGTACTTAACGCATCGCAGTTAAGTTCTTTCCCCAACTCCAATATGATAAACTTGTGGAGAATATGCAATGCCAAACATTCACCCAAAAACGTGAAGCGTAATGAAAGATGCGGATTCTGAGCTCTTCCTTGGCACCGACCGCAAGAAATATTTTTGAACACAAGTAGACCTCACAGGTCAAAAGTTTGGCTACCCCTGATGACTCAGTCTAGAGTCTAGATGATCATTCTGATTTCTGACGATCTTCGGCTTCTATAAACGACGCGCCACTGACGTACACAATCAGGTTTTCCCTCCGAACAACAAACCCTCCTAACTAGATTCATGTCTGGATATGAGACGATATTTCGAACTGAAATCTATCATATAAGAGAAAGAAAACCAAGCCGTTGAACTCGACTTTATTATTCTGTGGACAAACTGTGGGGAATCGATACTGCTAACGCAATTACTTTATGGCAGGAAACGACGAGGAATATGGATATGATACTCCAGAATTGTATTGTTTACACATAATCAATAATGTAGCATGCAAAAATGTTTCCATCGACGGAGAAGGTATAAAATGTCACGCAGCTGAGATTGGAAACAGGATTGATAGCAGAACAAAGCCATCTGAGATAGTATATATTGAGATTCTGGAACATTTCAAATATACTCTGATTGCGAATTACTTCAAAGTTTCAAGACAACTGAGGAACATTTCAGAATCACCTGATTTTGAATGATTGGAACATTTCAATATGACTCTCATTCTTGGCAAAATTTCTGAAACATTTCAAGACAAATTTAATTGATATATTCCAAAAGTACATGAAAGTTGATGAATAAAACTCTAAGAAATCACTTTCATTGTGAATAATTGAAACATATAATTTACTGCTCATTCAGGAATTTTCTAATGCGTTCGGAATATGTCTGAAACATTCCAAGGTACCTCAATAATGATAGATAATGAATGATGTTATAGTTCATCCTTGACTTTTTCGGGCAACCAGCATGTTCAAATATTTTTTATTCTCCATTACAAAATATCATGTGAATGTTGGAGACTTGGCAACATTGTGCCGGATGCTGAGAACTGACAAGACCACGCCCACAAGTCGTGCGCCGTGGTTGTCACGTTCACCGATTCGAAGTCCTCAAGTGTGAATTGATATAATTATCATTTACACAAATTTATTATAAGCAATAAGCCACAAATCATAGGGAAACATTTCAAGACAATTGAATTTTGTTTGCAGTATTACCAAAATTCAATTGAGAATTTATGAATTTTCGAATGACAAATATTTCTGAAATTCCCAATCGTATTATCGTAACACATGGCAACTTAGCTATGGTCTGCCCCTACTTAAGAAATCATGACGTCAGTTTTTTCTGGCGGGAAATTTCTAGCTGTTTGAAAATTACCGTGACATTATTGGTAATTTTAGCACCTAAAAATCGATAAAAAAATTCTTAAAAAATATAAAATTGAAAGGTATTTGAGTGATCATTCTATTCAAGAAATAAAAAAAAATACAGTTCTCAACACACCAAATGGACCACTCATAATTTGACTCTATTTCGAAGACTTGTATTTTTTTAAAAAATTTACCGATCTTCTTGCGGTTTTCGATATCAGATGTGATGTTTCATCGGCTTCAAAGAGAGCTAGAACAATCTGAAAAAGTCCGCAAATCGAAACTAACACAGGGTGTAAAGTGGAACCATTGCACTATGGTCTACATTTCCAATGCTGCCAGAACTCGAGAAATTTTTTTCTGATCAAAAGTCAGTCATATTATGATACACTGGGACCTCATCTCGGGACGTTTTCGTGATTTCTCCCTTATTGGCCTATGGAACAAAAATTCGATTTTTTTTCGAAAGTCTTGCATTTCTTGATTTTTTTCTCTAGAACTCCACTTGAGCTGACTATTGGGAAGAACTGTTCTCATGTTCCATGGAGGATAATGAAAGACGAAAAAGCACTTTCTTGGATTATACAGGATGATAAGAAACTAGGACAAAATCTCATTTCAGTGAAAAAAATCAAAAATGGTGACTAAAACTATGGCCCATTCGATCCAGTATATTCAGAAACGGCCTTCTCGATATCCATCATTTATATTAGACTACTAACTCGAGATGTTTTCGAAAATTCGCCTCTAAATGAAATACAGGATGAAAATTTCCAATTCAAACTTGTTTCCTGATATTTTTTTCTTTTATCGATTGGAGCGCACGAAAGGGAATCCCTATAATGTTCAAAGATGGTTTCCAATATTTATTGCCCAAATATGAGACACAGAGTATTGTTGTTCAATGTACTGAGTGTTCTACAACTTATCTAACAAATTTCAACCACAACTACGATATTACATAAGAAGTCTATCACAAAAAAAATATAGAAGTAAAACGAGATGAAAAATAAAATTTGTAACACTTTATATCTACTAAAACTTTTCTAAAAGGGCTCTATTGGCGAAATATGACATTATTGAATTCTTCAGCATTATGAAGATCCAACTAGAAGGTCCTATATCCTAAATTTCAGTACTTGGTACATGAAATTGGTTTGGCATAGATTTTATGAGGTTGTTGATGAAGTCTATTGATATTGCCGCCCATTCTGGATAAGGTTGTCATTATTTTGGGGTGCCTCGCCTTCTCGATAGGTCGAGTTTCATTCGGCTCCACACATGTTCAATCAAATTCAGATCTGGAGATAATGCTGGTCACCACATTCTTCTGACATTATTGTTTTCTAGAGTTCGAAATTTGTCAGATAAGTTGTGGAACACTCAGTATATTGAACAACAATGCTCTGTGTCTCATACTTGGGCAATTAATATTGGAAATCCGTTGATAGAATGATGAGAATCATCGATATCAGGAAACAAGTTTGAATTGAAAATTTCCACCGTGTATTGTCCTATTTTCTTATCACCCTTTTCGAATAGTTTTAGTTGATATAAAGTGTTACAAATTTTATTTTCCATCGCGTTTCACATCTATTGAATTTTTTTGTGATAGACTTCTCATGTAATATCGTAGTTGTAAAACACTCAGTATATTGAATAACAATTCTCTGTTTCTCATACTTGGGCAATAATGATTGAAAATCATCGATATCAGGAAACAAGTTTGAATTGAAAAATTTCATCCTGTATTTCACTTTTTACTGTGGGGCGAATTTTTGAAAACATCTCGAGTAAGTAGTCTAATATAAATGATGGATATCGAGAAGGCCGTTTCTGAATATACTGGATCGAATGGGCCATAGTTTTAGTGACCATTTTTGATTTTTTTCACTGAAATGAGATTTTGTCCTAGTTTCTTATCATCCTGTATAATCCAAGAAAGTGCTTTTTTCGTCATTCATTATCCTCCATAAAACATGAGAACAGTTCTTCCCAATAGTCAGCTCAAGTGGAGTTCTAGAGGAAAAAATCAAGAAATGCAAGACTTTCGAAAAAAAATCGAATTTTTGTTCCAATGGCCAATTAAGGAGAAATCATGAAAACTTCCCGAGATGAGGTCCCAGTGTATCATAATATGACTGACTTTTGATCAGAAAAAAATTTCTCGAGTTCTGGCAGCATTGGAAATGTAGACCATAGTGTAATGGTTCCACTTTACACCCTGTGTGAGTTTTGTTTTGCGGACTTTTTCAGATTGTTCTAGCTCTCTTTGAAGTCGATGAAACATCACATCTGATATCGAAAACCACATGAAGATCGGTCAATTTTTTAAAAAAATACAGGTCTTCGAAATAGAGGCAAATTATGAGTGGTCCATTTGGTGTGTTGAGAACTGTAGTTCACCAGCCTATTAATGATTTTCTGTTCACTTACACGGAGGCTATAGAGGTTTTTGTTCAATATGCCCCTTTGCTGCTTCACAACGCCTTTTGACTTATCTAAATATTGAAAACGTTGATGCTCTCTGAAGAGTATCTGGGTCGTCTCTTATGGTTGTAGCTGTAGTCATTCATTTATTGAATTAGCTCATCTCCAGTTTGTTGTTTATTTGAATACACCATAGACTTTTCATGGCTCCCCAAAAATGATAGTGGTCAGATGATCTTGGTCGCCAACGATATGGACCACCTCTTAAAATCCATTGGTGAGCAAAGTTGTTAATTGCTCAAAACTCCTCAACTATTGAGTTTCAAGTGTATAAGAAACTTACGATTTAGAATTGTTGAAGGAATATGCCGTTGAGCCATGGCGATCGAGTCAAGGGACACCCTGTTATATGGTATACTATGATCGCTTTGTTGTTTATATTTACGAAATATTATGTCAATGATCAAAAAGTATACATGATAGCAATATATTGAGATGAAAATTCGAGACAAGGCATCATCAGATCATCCTCTTCCCAGTAATTATCTACTGTTGAGCAATCGATGAATACCGAGTAAGAACTATAGGAGAGATACGCCAAAATTGAGTTGTTTACATAGGAGCAATTATGTAAAAATGTTTTTATTGACGTAAGCAGGGATATCACGGGTGAAGCCTGCCAAGAAAACTTCACGAGCATAATCAATTGCGTAGAGAAGGCATTGGAAATTCGTGAAATGAATGGCGTTGTTTATTTTGAAATGACCAATTTTTAATCGTGCATAACGTTCTCGATGAAGTTGATAGGTTGGTTGACAATGAGATTTGATGGATAGGTTTGTTGCTCATCCTTAATTTCGAAAATAAGCGATGATGATCGTTGAAATTGAGCATGATATTTGGAGAAAATATGTTTGACTTTTCCTATGGAAAACTACGTAAATATGAATTTCGGTATTGACTATACCGTGTGACACCGGAGACATGTAACAGGCTGTAGTTTTTTTATTTGAAGAGCTAAACATCTCAAATCCACAAGGGTTATATTATCGATGATGACGTTTTCCTTGAACCCAATGACAATCTTCTTCAACCACCTGTGTGAACGAAAGTAGACCCAACTTTTTTTTTTCAAAAAGCACCCTGTTTATTTCTGTAGACTATCTTATCTGCCTTGGAAATCTCTATCCAACTATGTATCACAATTTGATATTCGTTCATTAATTGGCACTTAAATTACATTTCATTGAAATACATGAAGTTGGCTGTGGCCTTTCAGTAAAATGAGTTTCAACAATTGTACACAGTATCCATAATAATAAGGAGGTCAATCTGTCCCTAAAGAGAAATGCAAAAATATTATTTGGGAACAAAGTCATCTTCACAATTTTTCAATAGTATATGAAATGTATATGAACATCATCTAGTTTCAGTCCATGTTGAAATATTTGGACATCTACTTGGGACTGACAATTCGTGTATTATAATGAGTTTTCATTATAGATACCATTTACTATTTTGTGTCGAGCTATGAATATAGGTGTTCACCCATTTCCCTGTATTTTTGCACTTGCTCCAGTAATTACACAGCAATTTTTGTCGATTTCATTGGAGACTAGTAATGCTCCAAATTGTTAAGAATTACCCCCTCACCGCGTTTTCCTAATCGAGGCAACCAACCCCTACAAATAATCATGTCATTTTGTCACCATCTAGTGGCGCCATACACAGTAGAACTTTGTCATCCATAGTCAACACGTGAAAACTCCTACGTCTACACGCTACAAAGTGGTATTACAAATAAACCACTCTGCTGACATATACGGCACTACCTGACTACTTGAGTGGAATGATCCACCAGTCCTATCCGAAGAACTTTTAAAAATCAGTGGAGTTGAAAACCTTACCTATGTTTCGGTTTCGGCGAATCAGAATCCTCAGGTGACGAATTCATCGCCCTCTCAGCCCTCCTCTTTGGCGAAGTCTTCTCCCTTTTCTGCTTATCCACCTCCAGCTTCTTCTTGAAGCTCCTCCTGTGCTCCTTGGGGCTCATCTGGCAACCGTTCCTATCCTCACTCATAACCTCAATCACGTCAAGGTTTTGCGCCGCCTGCCTGTAGCTGTTCCTCCTCCTAGCTTCGAGCTTCAATGCTTCTATCTGCTCCTCCATCAAGGAGTCTACGGTACTTTTCTGTGAATAGGTGTCATTGTCGTAGATGAATCTATCGTCTCTTTTGGGAGTGAGTTCCTCCATTGGCATGGAGTTCTTCGAGTTGTGGACTTCGAAGGTGAACTTGGTGTCTGTTCTTTTGCCGGTGGGAGGAGTTCTCTGTTTGGCAGTTGCGGGAGTTTTGGGGGATACTGGTATCGGTTCCAGTATGGCGTTGGGCATCTTGGAATTGTCCAGAATGTTTTCGGAGGCGAATATATCGAGTTCTGGAAAGTCCAGGCTGTCTTCGGTTGCTTCACCGTCTGTGGCGGTAACTGTCGTTACGATTGTGTTGGAGCTGTCTGTACTTGTGTTTATCGTGTTTTCTGATGCAGTGCTGCTGCCCATCACTATCACCTTTGGTACCGGTTGATTCTGAAATAAAAGGATATTATTCAATCGTTTAATCTGCGTTACGGAAATAGTCATAACACACCAGTGCTGAAGCCTTTGAAAATGGTAAAAAGTGGTAAAAAGTGGAAAACAATTAAAGTAGGATGAAATCCATTGAAAAAGAAAGAGAATATAACAAAGATGAAAAGGAAAATAGATTACGGGCGGGAAGGGGGTGAGTTTTGAAGGGTAAAAAACGGTTCATCTCGATTTCCGGCACAACTACAAGCCCTATAAAAAAAGTTTAGAAGCAAAGTTGTAGGTGATGAAAAGATCTCTTACTTTTATACCATCACTTTTTTTACATATGCTAAAAATCTATGTGAAAAATGCAAATGGGAGTCAAGTCATAATTTTTATCGGTTACTCAACCGATAAGATACATATAATGATGAAGATGGAAAGCCCTAATTTCGAGTGACAATGGTGAATGATCGGTCATCCGTCGATCAATCGGCAGGGAGGTCGAGTTCTCATCACACACCAGGCGGCAGAATCATTTCAATTCCCGAAGTCACTCGAAATCATGCACTATACGAAGCATCGCTGGCAGGATGGTACTATACAGTCTCCATATTTCCCCGTTCGTCCTCTGGCATTGTCTTTCCTTGTGTACTGAAATGTCCGAAGGCAGTCATACATGGGAGTCAAGTCATACTTTTTGTCGGTTACTCAACTGAAAAGATACATATAATGATGAAGATGGGATGCCCTAATTTCGAGTGACAATAGAGAATGAAAAAACTCCACTCTCACACGGGTGATAAATAGCTCGAAATGAGTTTCGTTTTTTTGCAATTTCTGAAAACAATTACCATAGTTGTTATTTTATGATCACAATTCAATAAACACGAGCACAAATGACGTGGACAAGGGTTACACTTGCTCTTAATTCGGCTGCCTGCCAAACACTGTATGAGCCAGTCTTCACACATGTCTGTCATAGGCTCTGATCTGAGCACATTCCACTGAGCAGTAGCGCATCTAGTTGCTAGTCGCTAACAATAGTAATGGATGCATTTTTTACACCATCAGAAAGTAGATATTTCAACGAACAGAAAGCTGATCGACTTTTGTGTGTGTTTGAGACATCAAAATGTGGAAAAATCTCTTTGTAAGAGATGAAAATAAAGAATGAAAAACTTGGTTATTTGAATTTTTCACAAGAATATTGAAGTTATGTGAAAAAATTGTATGTACAAGAGTGATAGATCTTCTACAACCTTGCCATTCAACTTTTTTCAATAGGACTCATCAACCTTTTTTTACCCTTAAAAGCTCACCTCCTTCCACTTGCCGTCCTCAGATCCACCGTAATTCATTTTTCCTTTCATTTTTGTTATTTTCTTATCTTTTTTCAATGAGTATCATTCTACCTAATTTTTTTTTTGAGTTTCGAAAATTATTAACACTGATGGTCTCTAATCTGTATATCAAAACTTTAACTGCGAATTTCTGCTATTTTTCCACTTCCGTCTTTTATGTTTTCAAATATGTATGCACTTCAGGGATTTGAAGGGTATCTATATTCCCTATTATCGGAGAAAAAAGTTGTACTTTGAATTTTCAAAATGTCTGTTGCAATGGTGACTTTCATCATCGAATATACGATCCACAATGACGATGTTTTAAGCTTTTTTGCCTACTCCAAGAAATATGCTAGCAGTACCTTTCCTTCTGTACATTTTTCTACGTTCCCTTCTTTGCACTATTCGATAAACTCCGATAATTGGTTTTTACATTGTTCTCTAAGTTTCCTTGGTAATAATTGGCCTCCAGCTCCTTGAGCTGCTATTTCGATTTGTTCCATCAACGTCTTTCAATCGGTGTGGCGTATTTGACTAATATCTATTTATTTATGTTTTGATTAGTTACTTGTCATAAACAAGACCATGTCATAACACACCAAGATTTTCAGTTACCGATTACAATCATTATCTATATCACCATAGTTACTGAGGTCGTTGATATGGTAAGAATCAGCCCCTTCGATGTTTTAGAAATAGAGTAACTACCGTTTAGTAGCATTTGAATTTTTTTTCGTTATTTTTCCTTCAACATTTCACCTATCCTGAAGTGCATAAAATAGTATATACACCTCGGGACTCAAGTGTATTCAAATCCCTGCCGTTGGTCGGGCTATAAACTTTTTGTCTAGGGATTTAAAATACCACTTCATTCCCTAGGTGCGTATAATAATGTACTATTATTCCGAGGAATCGGTGAGTCTGGGTTTCTTTGAGAGTGATTATCGTTTGGAAAAACTTTGCGGTTAATTTGTGGTCATCATACGATGGCGATGATGGCTGGCTTCAAGTTCTCTGATAGTTTGAATACAGAGCATTATTGAACATTGCATAGTGCGATATATTGAAAGCTCTCATCATGATGAATTTGAAGGCGAGTTCAAAGGTGATGGATCAAAATATTTATCGATATGAATAACAAATCTGCTTCAAGATTCAGAATTCTGATCACCCTGTATCTGTTCCGATAGATCTAAGACACTGACAAACCTCAGCAAAGGAAGTCTCAAAGCAATAACGAGATTTCTAACGAGGCATTGCAGACTCAAAAAACACCTAAGGAAGCTAGGCTTACAGGAGGACGGCACCTGCAGATTCTGTGAGGAGGAACCAGAAACACCCCATCACTTACTGATGGAGTGTGACGCTGTACATCACAAAAGATTGAACATACTGGGAACACACCAGCTGACTGTGGAAGAAATACCACAGCTAGACCCCCTCAAAATCCTCAAATTCCTGAAGGAATTGAATCTCGAGGGGCTGCTATGAACAAGAAATCCTTTGATATATAGAAATATAGCAGGAGCAGATGGGGCACAATAGATCTAATTGAGTCGCAGCGCATCTGTCACCATCCAACCTACCAATACCAATCTGTTCCGATTGAATGTCAGTAGATAGTGAATCGAAAGTTAAGATAGGGACACCTGAGCCGTTTTGATCGATAACGAATAGTTTCGACACAAAAAAATTCAAAAATTGAAAAATCCCGACCCCAATTGTGATGTATTGATGAAATCAGCTCTCCAGGAAGAATATAAAAATGCATTGAAATACAGGGTGTTCCACTTGAAATGACAAAGTCGCTAGTTGTTTCTGATAGAAGTGGCAACACTGTATCAATGAAAACATTTTAGACGGATATAGAATGTTCAATAATTATCGAAGCATCCCGATTTTCCGAATGTTCCGTCTTTTCGTTCTCCATATACCTACTTCTAATAGGCCATCCACCATGGATCACCCTGTATAGTCTTACACTCTTTATAATAGCGTCTTCTATCGTGCTTGAGAACGTTGAATGAATGTTATATATAACGTTACCGAAACTCCGCTTCTTTATGAAAAGTCCCGTCCTTTTCACATTTATTCTGAAATTATTGCTGGTGAAAGTAACTTTGTGGAGGGCATCGGGCCATGAGAGTAACACTTAGGATATCCTGATGTTGTCAAGGGTCGAGTTTAATGGATATTTCCGATCCGAATATCACCCGGATCCCGGATTTATATACGGAGTGTGTCAATGTTAATCTGAAAAACCCCAGGAATCAACAGAAAAGTTTCGTGAAAATCTGTAGTCATTTCGAGTGGTTCCATCATTCTACCATTATCTTGGGGGAGATAACAGTTGAGAAGTTACATTTATTTTGCTTGTTTTCTATGTAGAAAATAACTAACATTTTCGAAACTTCGAATGGAATATCTCATTGATTTTGACATAGATATATTATGACCAAGGTTGGTAGAATTGATGAACGCGGTGTGGGGAAGTGGTAATTCCATCGAGAATTCCATTTCGGAGTCATGGGAATCAATATTCTACAACTGTCTTCAAGTATAATTATCTATCCAGCTGTGATCTATAGTTTTACATACATTTCAATGATCCCAACATTAAATGTCGAATTCTCACTACCCTTCACCACGCGTTTTCTGATCGAGGCATCCTTCCTCTAGAAATAATCATCAATTCTACCAACCTTGATAATGAAAAAAAAAATCATCTGATGAGACTGTGTTACAATACGTGGTAAATCTCAGAAGTTGAAATAGGAGTTAAACTACGGAGTTCCGGTTCATGAGTATTTTATTATAGATGTTCGATGCGATGATGAAATATACAGGGTTGATTGGTAAAGATTTATCTACATAGAAGCTATATAATGAATACTTATATTAGGACTACCCCCTTGCTGAAATCACGAGGCAAATTATTATACTAGTTTGTAAGGCTGTACAAAAATCATAAAACTAACCTATAATGAATACAGGTAAAATGGTATTTGCACTTTCTGACCAACAGCACTCACTATGAATCCGAAATAAATGTTGATGGATCACCCAATGACCAAGGTTCCAAACTTCGAGAACTGAAAAACTACTTTTTGCCACACTTTTTGCGATATAAATGAGGTGCGCGAGATACCTATATGGTCTCTCCTACATAGGGAATTCTGGGACCACTTAGGCAACACGTAATTCATTAATTTGTACGCTGTGTGGTGTACCACTAGGTGGAATTCCTCCCACATAATTATCATGAAGCCAATCCGTACAAAGTTCTGTTAGAAATAAACAACAGCCTTAGGCATGTTGGCGTTTACCGCTTTAACACCAAAAACACCGTTTTCATGAAAACTCATAAACTCGGAGACTCCAAAATACGAGGGTAAACGAAAAGTGGTAGGACGAACACAGATATCCGAACAAACATTTAGTTCGTATACAAATTAGGTCTAAACGTCTATACCGCCTTCACCTCCAGGACTCCAATACCAGCCAGGCGAATCAGAAACTATAACAAGGAAGGAATGTTGACAACATAAATATGAACTTGGCAACAATTCTCGAATAGGGATCCAATAACTTGGTAGATTTCAATGCAAACAAAACACAAGTGTGTCATTTCTCTAGAAAAACCGATCTCACTGTGCCCAACATAAGCCTGTCAGGAGTAACCAAACCTTCGAAGACATCCATTTTGATGCTTGGTATTAATATCAGCAATAACCTTCCTTGAGAAAATCACGTGAGATCAATTTCTAAAAGTGCATCTCAAAAACTTGGTTCTTTGTTCCGGGCCAGGAGCTATTTCACTTCCAGTCAGCTGCTTATGATCTATAAGGCACTGATCCGTCGAGTTGAGGCTTCGCACCCCTTCGTGGTCACTTTGGAGACCTGCAGAACATCTCTTTCTAAAGACTTGTTCATCCAACGAACAGCGAGGCTCTGGAACACATCGACAAGGAAGGTGTTCCCCGAGGCATATAACCTTCAAAAATTCAAGAAGAACACCAATTCCTTCCTTATTTCCGTTGGTTCTCACGATGGACTCTGCACCAACACTATTTCTACTCCATATGTCCAGTACACATCTTCACGGATTCTTCTTCGTCTTCTTCTGGTGGGCGGGTGAACCCCCTGCACGTGGGCCTCCTTATTCGGGCCCAAACAAAACACAAGCTTTCTTTTTCTCTAGAACTCCCTTTGCGCAACAAGGACAAAAAAATCAAACGTTTGTCCCATATGAAATTATCTCGTGGCCCGACCGTAAAATACCATGGAGAACAGAACGAAAGTCAACGTGTTAAAAAGTCGACACCCATTTTCTACCTGTTTGGACGAATTTTTGGTGGCGTTCCGACCGGTTTTAAAGTGCAGCCGCCTCAACGCCGACGTGGCGGTGGCGATGAGGTCGTCGGGGGGCCGCGGGGACTTGGGGGGGCCCGACTGCGAGGTCACGGTCATCCTGGGGCGCGGGCTGGAGGGGGCGGAGGGGCAGTGACTGTTCGATGGTGCTGATGATGGCGGAGGGGCGGCGCTCGAAACGCCGGCGTCGTCGCGACCTGCCTGCGGGCAGCACTGGTGCTGCAAAAGAGAGAAAATGGGGGTGATTAGAAATGAGGCATGCGTGAGGTGGTGGCGATGATATGGAGGATTTTATGGGGTGTGTGAAAAGAATTGATATTAGAGTAATCAGTTAGGAAATGCGTCATTTCGTGGGACGACAGAGAGTACAATATATGTTCTGATTTTAATGAAGGTCCATATGAGTTCTACCGATTATGTACAGGGTAGGGTGTCTTCTTGAATTTTCACCCATATCAGCAGCGTCAAATATGAAAGGTTGAAAAAAACTTGTGAAAGTTGTAGGGTTTCGTCTCTTCTATCTTTTGGCACTCCTTGAAAGAACAAATGTGGATCGCCTAATGGAAAAATAAAGAGCACGAGTCAGTTTTCCTAAATAAAACACCCAGTATATTTCCAGTTCTAGTGAAAGTAAACTGCGAATATTTCAAATACTGAGAAAGCTCGACGTGTACTATCGAATGGCACTAATAAAAAAACTGTAGCAAATCTGACGTCACCTCTGTCACAATCACGTGGAGTTTAATCATTATTTGAATTGTTTCAAAGGGGCGTTCTTGATTTTTTTTCTCGTATTTCGTTAAATTAATTTAATGAAATTTCTCGTAAAGTAAAAGAATCAGAAAAAATCTGATATCATGGGAATATTCCTTATCATATTAATGTGCTGAATATGTGCACTTATATCAAAAACACCTTGTATTTATAGTTTGCTGATGTTCCCCTGAGCCGTTTTTCAATTATTTAGCTTTCACAATATTGAATCAAAATTGCCAATAACATTTAGATAGCCGAAGACACAATAGAATGCCACGGAAACAAACAAATGTGCTTTTTAACATCTCTGTACATGTCATATCTTCACTTTTGATTTACTATCTACTGACATTCTATTGAAACAATATGGGGTGGTTCAAGATTCAGAATTCTGATCACCTTGTATCTGTTCCAATTATTAAATGTCAGTAGATAGTAAATCAAAATCTTGATTTTGAACACCCTATATCTCTTTTATCATTCCCGTGTGATACCTTGATGGAATCTGCTCTTCACAAAAAATCTGAGAATGCAAATAAATACAGGGTATTTCATTTTGAAAAAATAAACCAGTACCATGTAGATCGCTTGTTCCAAACTCCCTTCAATTCCTGATGTAGTGGAAAGAAAATTATCAGAGATATTTTCAAATGATTCTTCAAATTTTGAGATCGACTGAAACATAACTGAGCTAGAGGGGGGGACATTTATGGTGAATCACCCTGTACATCAAAAATCAAGAAATTTCAAATTTCAAAATGCTTTATATTTGTATATTATCTTATTCCTGAATATTGGATAGTATTGTGATCGCCTCATTAGTAATAAAGTGGAATTTCATAGAGACTCTAGTTCAATAATCAAATACAAAAATATTCTCAAAACACCTTCAACATTAGAACAGCGTGTTCCCGCAACAAACTTGCTATATCCTCATTAAAACTTCTCCAGAAATTACCAGCGATATCCTATCTATACCAAATTATTTTTCGGTTCAGAGAGCGATTTTAATTCATTGAACATATCGTTTCAAAGTGTAAGTAATTATTTGATAAAATATACCTATACGGTTTAGTTCTATGCACTAAGTATAGGTATATATGTTCAAAACTTCTTCAAATATTATCATGTATTGGATCCCTGAATTCGAATACTGCTCTGCTAGATATATCAGAATATCCTCCATATTGGGGGAAACGAAAGGCATATATTACCCATATAACGAAATATACATCCCCGTTTTCAAAAAAACAAGCTTATAAGCACCTTCACTATACATTCTCTATACTATAGGTTTGATTTCCTCATGATTGTTCTCGAATTCTCTATCAATAAATGCATCTCTTAATATCTAAAGACCTTGCGCAAAATATCGTTAACGTGTCAGACTTAGCAGTATATATTTAGATTTGAGATTAGTAATTCTAAGATTCACGTAATTCCCTACAATTCATAGTAAATGTACATCGAAATAGTCATGATCCCAGTCTCTATGGAAGTGTTAAGTGTTTCATTCAGCTAAAATAAAGAACTATCTGGCACATTCCCAACAAAATACACAGGATAAACTGTTTGTTTCCCGACAGGTAAACAGATATACATAGTCCAACGAGAAATTTCCAATACAGTAGACTAATTCAGTGAGAATAGACAGTTTTTTGTTCTTGGTACATGAATAACTATTTCAATTGTATATTTTTTAGGAGTTCTACGACACATTATCCGCGGGCATAATATCCGCGACATTAAATCCGCGACATTATATCCGCATGCCAATATATCCGCGACACTATATCCGCGACATTATATTCGTGACACTATACAATACATAATAATATATACAGCGATAAATAATAACAATATTATATTCCAAATAACATCTTCAAGGCGGGTTCATTAGGCATCTTAGCTGCAGTAGAATCAGACACATTCTTCACTGACTTGGCAACTAAAACACTAGGCAGATCGTCACATTTCCTAGCACGCTTCTTTAAATTTGCCTTGACTTTGGCAGCCTCGACAGAAGAAATATCGGCAGAATGATGATGGTTAGGAACGTCACCAACAATTGATCCTAATTAAATTAAAAAAAGCACGAAATTGAACTAACATGCAAAGTAACAACAAACAGAAACACGAGAACCTTAAGTTTTCGAACCATTCCCAAATCATTGTCAGATTGGTCACGTGATACATTATGGATGCATGCGCATTCGCTCATATAGAAAAACTTATTATTATTAACGAGACCCTCCTTCGGGGCTCGAAAGGAGGGAAAAACATTCTTGAAAGCTTAAATCACTATATAAATGATCACAGTGGGCTGACGCCATGCTATTAGTGGACCAGAATTAAACTCCCTGACCAAACTCAGCCTCCACAATTTCATTGCAAAAATAATCTTCAAAAAACACGAATCACAGCATATCACGCGATGGAAATGGTTCGAAAGATATATAGGCACTTCTCAAAATAATTAGGTACCTGTTTTCTTATTAGAAGATGTATGAACCACAACACGACAGCAATGCTTGGAATACTGTTTACACCGCCACGTGATGGTGCCAGAAGCATTTTCACTTTTTTTAGTATAAACATATCCATCATGAATTAACATTGGATTGCCATACTGCGACTGTACGAATTTCAAAGGCATTGTTATCAAAAATGACAAAATAAAAATAACGATATGCTCGGTACTACAGACAATAAGAAACAATTCACAACTTAAATTGAAACGATGGGCTACTATGAAAGCATGTACGGATTTAATGTCGCGGATATAACGCCACGGATATATTGTCGCGAGGATATGATGTCGCGGATATAGCGTCACGGATATAATGACCGTGGATGTAATGACGTGTTACCTTTTATAGGTGATGAATAAATAACTGCCATGAAAGTGAACCTTATTCAGTAATTTGATAAAATATAAATTTTACATCGATTTTGATAAAAACAATGTTGTTTCACAGTATAGAAGACCTGCCAGATCGAAACAACCAGAGGAAGTAGAATTGAAAGAAATATCTCACATTTTAATTCTAAAGGGGTCGTTGGAGCTGAATACAACCGCTGATATTCTCACCCTCTCTCTTGAGAAACACCCCTTCAAGATTTTCAAGTATGATAATGAATATACACTGTGACAAACATAATTCGATAATGTTTCTGCAGTATTTCTCTTTCTTGCGGAAAATGAATGAGTTGCTCGGGTCATTTTTGATATAAAAGTTTCAATAAATCAAACAGAGTCGTGATGTCTCTTATAATTATTGAGGATTGAACTTCCTTACAGGTAGCCGGGATTGGCGCAGTGGAAGAGCGTCCGTCTCACGACCGCAAGGTCGTGGGTCCGATTTCCAGCACGGGCAAGGAACTTTTTTCAATATTTTATTTACGAATTAAATATTGTAAAGTTTCGGAGCATCGGCTGGGGATAGTCCTGCACGATTCGCTGTTGCGTTCCAATTAACAGTGCTGCTCCTGAAGTGGCGCATGGAGTTAGTAACAAAGCCTACACAGAACACGCAGAAAGATATGATGATGTGGTTGTGAGCATCAGAGAAGAAGTAGGACGGTGTATGTAGGTGGGTGTGGAAAACTACCAGCTGAGCGTGAGAGCGGGCCAGCTGCTTAAGTAGACCTCGGTCTCGGGGGTTAACGATGATAGTTAGCAGGCCTGCCACTGCGCATATGGTAGTGAGTACATTACTAGCCTACGTGTATGTAGGTGGGTGTGGAAAAAAAACTACCAGCTGAGCGTGAGAGCGGGCCAGCTGCTTAAGTAGACCTCGGTCTCGGGGGTTAACGATGATAGTTAGCAGGCCTGCCACTGCGCATATGGTAGTGAGTACATTACTAGCCTACAAAACACAGCTGAAAAACTCTGAAAAGAGAGCTGATGGGCGGTGCCTGAAAAGGATGTTAGCCAGCTCTCTTGAGCGAACCACATCAGTCATTGAAAAACACTTGGGGTTGGCAAAAAGGTCCCATTGGGGACTAGTTGCTGACGTGGAAACGTCCCCCACCAGTACCAGTACCAGTACCAGTCCTTACAGGTATGTCGTTTAATCTCTAATAATTATCCCCCGTCCTCAAGATCACACTGTAGTTTTTATGCTTCCTTTGCTCGGACGAAAAAAAAAGGAAAGAAAACTCCTCATAGGCTTTTTATCTGGAACCCAATGTTCTACATGACAAGAAAAAATATATCAGACAGTGGTAGTGGTTATCATGTGGAAAAACTTCCCTTCGTACTATAGAAAGTGTGATGCTTCATTGTTGTTTTCATTCTCCCAACTCGAATAACTTTGATAATACTACTAGTTCTCAAAGTTATTTCTGGAATTGGATTGTCAGGTAATTCTACTATACAGGATGGCATTGAAATGAGTGCAAATATTTCAAACACTGAGAAAGCTCGACGTGCACTATCGAAAATTTAGGGATCAATATAAAATTTGAGGTTAGACCACTATTTCCACCAAAAGTTCTACACTGTAGCAAATCTGACATCACCTCTGTTCAAATTTTCATGCGGTAGGCATGTATTTTGTTCAATTTTTGGCATGAAATTTCTCGTTAATTATAAGAATTAGTGAAAATCTGATATCATTGGAATATTCCTTAGACTGTATCATATTACTGTGCTGAATATGTGCACTTATTTCAAAATTACCTTGTATATGCATATAGTTATTTTTGTATCTAGAGCGCGAAATGCTACTTTGGTGATCGAGATCTGATTTTTTTAACGATGTGTAGCCGAGTTTGAAAAGTAATCGAGATGACGAGTATTTCGCGCTCGAGTTGCAAAGAACATTTTTTCTACAAATTTCTAAAAGTAGGTACTTCAACTGTTTTACTTCGCGCATTGTTTTGTGCAAGGTATCATGGTAACGTAGGAAACTGAAAGAAGTGTCACTTCGCAATTTGTTATCAATGCGCGAACCTTGTCATTTTTTGACGTTTGTAGAAAAAACATTATCAACGAAGATTTTGAAAAATTTTGAAAATAGCTTTATTCAAACATTTCATCAATTATAATACCAATAAAACTAAATATACATATAATATTCCATCAGACAAAAAAACAGAATATTAGTCTCAGTTTCCAAATTAAAAATATAGTATCGAAAAGAACTACACAAATCAAGTATCTTGGTATGTGGATTGATGAAAAATTGAAATGGGGCAAGCATATAGATAGACTATAGGGGTTCTGATACAAAAATATCTCCAATCATTGGAGCTTTGCGAAGATGTCCTAGACTTGATAAAGAAGTCATAAACATAGTACTTCATTTTCATATACTCAGTCGTATCACCTATATGATAAACGTTTGAGGATCTTGTTCAAAAAATTATTTCAGTGAAATATCTGCACTTTATAAGGAATCACTGGAAGTATTGTATCGCCTCTCATTTGATATCCCAACAAATGTTCTGTATGCGATAACAGAAAAATTTCCATTGGATGAATTGAATAAAATAGATTATCTCAAACTTTCATATAATATCATGAACAATAATCTGAAATCCAATTTTGTTTTGATGAGGAACTCAGAAATCCATGGTCATCACACGAGACAATTAAACTTATTTCATCTTGATTCTGCTGCTGGCAAAAAAAATTACTAACGCTGCTCTAGCTGAATTCAGTAAATAACCACATAATATGGAACTTGCAGACATATTTCAAAATTCAAAATTGAATTGAAAAAACACGATTTTATCACGAAATGGATGAAATTGATACTTTGCCATCGAATGTTTAGTCCCTGTTGCTATTCTTATGATTTAGTCGAATCAGAATTTTCAGATTCTTCAGATCTCAGTTTAGTTCAGTTTCTCAATAAACAATAAAGCAATAAATATGATCAATAATAACAGAGTTACCAATGGTGGATAGTCGAATAGCTCTGTGTATTTACCATCTTTCAATCATCTGAACGTGTTCATTAGTTGTTGTCCCTTATCTGTATTTCTAAGTCAATATTCCATTCTATATTAAGAGACGAAAGTTTGTTCTGAATGTGATCTAAATAGCCCTAGCTGGGAAATCTGCAAGTTGTCTTATTCGGATGAAAATTAGCGCCTGCTATATCATCCATAATGCATTTTCTGTTTGGCCTTTGTGAGCTCTCTTCGTTTTTGTTGTCGTGGGAAATGTTCAAGCGGCTACTAAAGAATGAGAATTATAAATTATCCTCTTCCACTTTGCATAACCTACTTCGTCCCTCCTTATATGAAGGGTGTCCCAACAAAAGCGCTACAACTTTTAATTATTTTAGAATTGAATCGACAGTGAGGCGTTTAATTACAGAATCTGAGTCCCATATTTCATTTTGATCCTAATATTTCTTTATTGACGCCATTCGACATTATACGTCGAACTTCCTCAGGGTCTGAAATATTTGTATGTATTTCAATGTCACCCTGTATACAAAATGTTCTCAACAACTTTTGGCATGATTACGGTTACCGTTACGAACATGTTCAACTGAGCTATAACCCAACTTTTTTAGTGTTCAACCTATATCTTAGCAACAACAGTTCCACATTTTGTAAACATCCTGTATAGATTAGAGTCATGGCGTGCGCAGAGACTGATCGAATTACTTATAGTTTAACACTGTTCTGTGGGTACTCTGTAGTGTTGACGTTCAGATCAAAATTCATATTAATCATCATACGTCCAAAAGCAGATTTACATATACATATCTGTGGTTGCTATCTCTGAAACGGTTCAGAGGAAGCAATAGTGTGTAAACAAAATGTCTACACTCTTGTTCTCGAGAACCAACCAGAATTGACCATTTTCACGGATTCTCCTGTATTTCAGCGATATTTTTTGTTAACTAAAATTTATCAGACTTGATCTATCAATATTTACAGAAACCGAATTGACCCACACGTCACCAACCAATCTCGTTTTTTTAGCGATAAAATTGTTGACGTTTATAACGTCAATTATGTTGGAAGCCAGGATGATGGATTCAGTGTGCGCAACTTTCGCAAGGCACTCGTTTATTTTGCCTCAATCATGAAATATTCATACAGTACAGGTGCAATTATTCAAAAACTCAAGTTCTACGCCAATGGCAGAAAAGGAGTTTGGGTATGAAATTTGGATTGGGTTCTGATTTACTACATAAAAGTACCCTTGATAACACTCGATTTACTCTCATGGTTTTGACAAAGTTTGTATTTTAATAATTATTTTTTATGTTCTGAAATTACTAAAATGCAAATTTCGTCAAAACCATGAGAGCAATCGAGTCTTATCAGGAGTACCTTTTTTAAAGTAAATGAGTTGCGCAATCTAAATTTTATACTCGAACTCCTTTTCTTCCATTGGCGTAGAATTTTTAAAGGTGATATTATTTAAAAAATCAAGTTCAACGCCTATGTATCATTATCGGACAAGATTTTAACACCATTTTTTTGCCACCTAATATTTCATCAAAATACCAAATTTCAGCAAAATCGCATATGTTGTTTTAAATTTATATGGGAAAAAACGATTTAAAAATTGTAACTTCAAGTCCCTCTGGAGCCCGAACGATGCAACTTTGTACTGAGGTAATTTTACTTAAATCGACTTATTTTGGTCCAAGGAATATGTGGTATGTCTTTGTGAAGACCTCTTACAGACACCCTGTATATAGCATGATGACTGTTATGTGATTGAGGATATACCAATAGCATATATTCATATTGTGATGTCTGTTAGAGAACCACCATTTAGTTATCATCGATTTTCAGAAATTCAGATATTGCCTAACATATATTTTTACAGCATCAATAACGATATATCGAATCCTTTTTCCTATCGAGCTGTCGCTGGAAATTCAGAAGGATCTTTTGTTTATCAATATACCCCTGATAATCTGGAAGTTAGGGAAAAGGTCAAGCATAGAGGCCCTTGGGATTTGAGATTTGCGTGGGGCCTTATTCCGGTGATATGTCAGTATATTGCAGGATAACTTTGGTGATGGTAAATTATTACGTGAATATTAGGTCACGTCGAGGAAATTCGTACAGAAAAAAAAAGTAATATAGGAGGGTCCACACAAGATGGAAATAATAAATTCTGAAAGAATCTAGTTTATTTTTTTACTGTTTTTACGCACATAGAAGATATGGTAACTTTATTCTTCAACTACATGTTATATTATTTTCAAACCAACTGTTCAGACGTTAAAACCTATATCGTAGTCCATTATTGGCCACGTGTTTACCGTGTCTTGGTGAGCTGACTAATGACTAAAGGTATAGGTACTTGGTAAAGTTACCAGATTGGTTTGGAACCGAGATTAGTTGCGTACCAGACTAAAATAGTATGATGACCAAGACGGTGTAAACATTTTGGTCTACTTTTGTATAGCCTTGACTTGAGTGGAAGTGGCAGTTATTTCATGAGTTCTCATAATGATATTTCATTCAATTTCAGCTGATTCCGTATCCTACTGGAAGTTTTTATTCTAAATTTACGAAATCAAGTGGACTTCCTCAACCTAACCTCAAAAAAATAATCAAATCAAAATAAAGTTATTCAACTGAAGATACTCCTTTACTCTACCTTGAGAAACTATGGACTCCTACCAAAGATTATTTCTAAGGACATATAACCTCCAGAAGTTCAAAAAATCCAATACCTAGCTTCTCTCCCTTTCCTCCTTAGATATACGCACGATGTATCTGGAACATCTTAGGGATTCCCTTTCGTGCATTTCAAGAGCTGAAAAAGTGTATACGTACAGTGAGTTCCTATACAGTTACAATCCCACATGATATCCATGCCGCTCCTGCATTATCGAAGACATCCTATGTCCTTGTATCCGTAGGCTATGGCTTTGTATACACACGAAGGATCCCGTGTCTATGAATTTGCTTCATTAAAGACACTAATGGCGTCGTTAATTGAATCAGGGACGATCAATGACGAGCCATTTGTTATGATGAAGGTCTATGTTTAGCTCGTCTAGCTTCTTTTGATGCATGAACATGAAAGTATAATAAAATATGGAATTGATCGATCAAATTCAGTTTTTCTGCAGCTGTTTGTATTTTTCGGAATGATTTTTTGAGTATCACTTCACACTAATGGTACAGAAAGTATTTATTCTTGGGACGATTTTTTTCACATTCGAAACGATTTGTTTACTTTCTGCTCTCTGCAGATTATTAAACCTGAATATGTGATGACAGAGTGCTTGAAACTAATTACGAAAAAGTACAAGAATATTTTCGCAAACTCTACGTCGATATTGAGACTGATATCGAGCCATCTCTGACGACGACTCGAGTTGCAGGACGATGATGAAGAGATTCAAGAATTTCGAAATGCATTCTTTCAAGAACATCGAACAGGAAATTCAATGAATTGAGAATAATCGGAAGTCTATCAGTGGCATAGAGAATATGAAGATAACAATAACCCCGATGGACGTCACTGGCATAAGTTACTGCATATTTGCGAGTTTTTGGGGTTATTGAACCCGAAACCCGACCAAATATAAAGAATTCAATTACAAATTTGAAAGCGAACAAACACACTATAACGCGATCTACTAAACACGTGGTAAAATGGCTCATTGTGCGCTTGTCCTCTATTGTTATACTCCAACTTTTCATGAGCGATTGTAATTTTACGAGTTTTTAATGTGGTTAAACACCGCATCAATCTACGTGATAGCCTTCCCAGCGTGGTTTCTCCGCAATATTTTAATGTCCAATCCATCTTCATTTTCTTTTGAGGAAATCCAATTTCTCACCGACGTCATAACTCTACCAAAACATGATCTGTTTCCACTGTTAATTTTGTGTTTCTCGCAAGTGAACAAAGCATTACTATATTACTATTGAGGATTGATCGTTGGATGAGTTTTAGCATAATTCATAATAATAATGTTCTGAAAGAATTTGTCTGAGAAAGCATAGTCCGGTCAATGATTCGATTCACTTTTGACACTAATGTTAATAAAATGGTTTCCAACAATGGTCAGATGAATGATACTTTCGACATACTGTAATAGAAATACCATGAAGAGTCTACTTTCAATATTATTCGATTGAAAAATTGGGTTTTGCACAATACTAGAATAATGAAAAAACACACACTCTACCTAAATACTTCTTCTCAAGTGATGACATCACATTTCACTCTGATGATTAGTATTCCTGTGCATTTACTATATACAGCTTCCAGTAACGATATTCCATCTATAAACTGAGTAATAATCGGGATTCATGTGGAGAAAAAAAATAAAAACTCGATATTTCTACACGCAGTATAGGATTGGCCCTAGCACCGTGCCTTGTGGAACCCCAAACTCCATTATCCTCGCATCACTCAAAGTTTTCCCTATTTTGACATACTGCTTTCTATTTTTCAGGTAGCTTCTGATGAGTTTCTTTCTCCTGGAGTTTGAGCCCGTTGACGATTTGCTTCGGCATCAATATGTTTGTTTTGCCATAGTAATGCTACCTGAAGCTTTATATTTTGGTACTTCTCATGTCTGGCCGTTGCTCCGAAACCGGTAACATGTTTCAACTGAGCGTTTTATATGAAGGTCGACCGACTTTGAGCTACTTGATTTGAATTCATTCAAAATAAACTACAAATTGGTTGATCGGTTTTACATAAACTTTTACATTGAGTGAGGGAGCAATTCGATGAATTTGCCACGGCCTTCGACGGTGTAGTTACGACACTGAGCCTTGAACTGCTCCAGTTCTTTGGATTTGTAGCTTATTTCCACTAAACCCAGTAGTAATGATGTTCCGAACTGACATTCTTAGCTACCATGGACTTCTATGTCTAGTTATGATGGCTAACTCCACATTGTTCAGCCCCAAAGCCTGCTTCGGTCGAATCCTCGACTAGACTAAGCGGACACCTATTCAGTATTCAGTTTGAATAAGGACGAATTAGTTTTGTAAATATTGGCTCGTTTGCTTCGCAATGTGAAGTCCTGAACTAACTGATGAAACATTCATCCACCGTATTCCACATTCTTGGTGGAATCATAGATTAACCAGACTAATAAGTTTCTCTGTATTGTGCTCACCTGTCTAGGTCCTCTGAGACGAATACTATTTGTATACTTGAACTACGGAAACTAGTCTCGTTTGCATATTCCCATCGCGTTTGCATAAATTTATATCACGGAGAATCCCCAACTCCACTACACAAATACTCCTACGGGTAATTTTAATAATTGTGTATACGTTTCATACGTCGGTGCAGAAGCATTCTTCTTATACATCTACAACAGCCAGTGTTTCGAAAATGAGAAAATAGACCCATGAACCACAGATGGATTGCCGTTACATGTCGAATGCTGTTCGGATTATCCCTGGGTAGGATCTATTATGGATATTCATTATTTCATAGCCACAAGATATTCAAAGCGAGCAATGGATTCATATCAATAACGAAATCACTATTTGAATCATTTTGTATCTGAAGATTATGATCTTTTGCACAAATCCCGTATATCTACTTTTCTCCTGGGCATCAATTGGATATCCTTTTTTTTATCGCTGAATGTTCGAACGTCGTGCGTACCTAGGGAGAATAGGGAGAGGAACTAGGTGAAAGTTTTCCTGAACTCCTCTAGATTATGAGTTCTAGAGAATATTTCCTTAGGCAATGAATTACAGAGCTTTGCAGGTCTATAGACAAACGACTTCTGGTGAAGTGCTGCTCGATATATTGCAAGGTTGACAACGAAAGAGGGGTGTGACTGAGTTTGTCGAGTTTGTCTGACTGATATTGCTAGTGATGAAATGATAGCAGCGATTTCTGAAGAACATTTTTCATCGAAGTATCTATATGATAGCGAAAGGTCGCCGACTTTTCCACGGTGTTCCAAAGATGTCATAGAGTTAGTGAGTGCGGCGAATGGCTCTTCTCTGGATGGTATCTGAGAGCATCAGCGTATGTTTGGGTGCTGAACTCCATATGTGGAAACAGTTCTCAGAACTGTACTCTGTAGATCATGAGAAGCTGTTGATGTGTGGCCTTTCGCACGGAACAAAAATACGAGTTATTGTGCAGCAGCCTTCCACCTCATGGATCTGATTATCTCATGAAAAAGTATTGCTGATGGAAATAACGAGCATAGATACGGTGAACTTGGTGGGAATGTGGTACCAGACACTGTTATATCAGGCATACTGAGTTCCGTATCATTTATAGAGAAAATACAAAGATGGTGCCAAAATTGATTCATGTGGAACGCCGAAATTGATGACAATAATAATACGATACTCCGACCACCACCGCCTGGAATAAAACTCGATGAAGATGGCATAAGTGGGGTGGTGAGCCTGATGATGGTAGTTTGTGAAAGAGTCCTTGGTTCCAAACACGGTCGAATGCTTTCGACATGCCTATAGCCACATCTAGAGAGTCCCCATGTTTTTCTAATGGAGCTTTCCATATATGGATGACGTGGGCAAGTAGATCTCCAGTTGATATATTCAGCGGCGAAACCCATATTGTCTATTACCAATGATTCCTGAGCTTTCCAGAAATACGATGAGTTCATGGCTTGGCTTCCTCCATCACTTCGGAGATTACTGATGAAAGAGCAATAATCAAGTAGTTGTTGGGTAGGTTTTTGTTCCCTATTCTGGGGATTGGATGGACTCCAGATTTTCTAGAAAGACGAAAACATACCCGATGGTAAATAACTTGCAGAGAATAGGTGTCAATTCTGGTGCACATTTTGTGAGGATGATGGATGAAGTTCCATCATGACCGTTAGAATTATTAGTTTTGAGACTGAGCAATATATGTCTGATAGTGCGTTGACGGAGGACGATTTAGGGCTTTCGAGTTTGCTGCGAAAATCTCTGAAAAAATGTTTGCCTTCTCTAGCGATGTTGTTGCTAATTTCCCGCGGGCTGTGGAGAGTAGTGGGAATAAACTATTATTGAATAATCTTTGAGTTTCGATCTCTCTTTGGCCTTGTATGTTTCTTTCAATGCAGTTATTGTTTGGCTGCAGTTATCTCGGTTTTCGAAGTATTTCGCTCTTATCGCGTATGTTTGGTCAAGACATATTCCGTGCCAAAGAAACCCAGAGAAAAACATGCGGAGCCGTCCGAGTCTCCTGAATTGTAATACCATAAAAGACTTGGGGATGCCGTAGCAGTTGATGGAATAAAAAATGGACAGGTTGTGGAGATGAGTGAGTGGTCAGGAATAAGGAATGAATCAAGTTTGTTGGCTGAATGGATATTGGCATCATCAATTCGCGTGGGTTCCTTGATAAGCTGATCTAAGCCGTGAATGATAGCGGAAGCTTCAGAAAGCCGCCCAACTTCATCCGTTTTGTCAAAGTACATTGAAATCGCCCATGATGATGATTTTCACTACTGGATAGTTCTGTTGAATTTAGTCAAGCTTCAGAGACGAGAACTCATAGAGCTCTCCATAAGATGGATCATTGGTGATCAGTATACAGAGAACAGAGATATTTGGTATATTCCTGTCTATCGAGTTTGAACTAAATGACAAAAAAATTATTTGGATTCAATGATTTTTTCTAGATGACATGGTAGATTCGTTTCAGAAACCTCTCTTGAACCTGAAACGAATGTGAAGTTTGTACCCAGGAAAGAGTATATAGATCGTGTCTGGCTTTGACTCTCGGATAATTTCACTTAAGGAGAACTCATCGACGCTATTTCTGCATTGAAGTTGATTATGCCTGAAGGCTATCTCAGAAAAGTCTAGGTTCTTCCAGTTAGAGCATCCATTAGACGTCCGTCAAATATACATTGGATATCAAGTGAATGTTCTCTGAATTTCCCAGATAACCGGAATTGATGTCCAGTGGATACCCATCGAATAGACGTGAGTTGACTGTGAAACTTATTCCACAACTACTTAGGTGCTCAGAGATATCTTCATCGAATTTGGGCTCTGCAACTACTCGTTGCAATCTATTGAAACTTTGTATCCTTCGAATCCAATGTCATCCCGAACGTGATACAGCAGGACGGGCTTTATGACGTCTCGCAAATTGGGGAAAATTCATTGTTCCTTTAGTTCATGTAGTGCAGTCTCGCACACATAGTTGTAGAAAATACTGTTGTTACCAGGATAGTTCGCTGGAGTTTGAAGATTCTTCAATTAGCAAAGTTTCATGACGACCACATTGGATGGAAACACTCATGTGAAACGTGATTGTGCTGAAAGATACTTAATATCCGAATGGTGGTTCCTTCTGTTAGGCGGGTGGTTCTGAAGTTTCAGAGTGAGTATCCGAAAGAGCAAGTCGGTCAAGTTCGAGTTTATTGTATAATGGTAATAATAATGATAATTTGATAACACTTCATATATGGCTTGTGCTAGGGGAAAATTTCAATTTCCCAAAGATAAATAAACTACCCAAGCGACAACACCATTTGACGATGATTCGAATCATTTCGACATCGATTGAAATGGTGCATCCATTTTCATCGCTGTGGAGATGCCGGTTCCGCAAAATCATACTTCCATATAGTATCAGAGTGAATCAATTTCGGAAACACCAAGGAAAACCAGATCGTCAATATTGGTCATTATTATTGTTATTACTCCATTCCATACAGCGTTCCTCACTTTAAATGTTTCCTGTTACAATTCGAGATTAGGCCAATTTCGTTTCGAGTATGTAGCACATTTACGAAATTAGTGGTATAATATTGAGTTATAACATGAGTTGAAACTGATTTCGTGT
The DNA here is from genome assembly GCA_918026855.4 of Phaedon cochleariae. Taxonomy (NCBI): domain Eukaryota; kingdom Metazoa; phylum Arthropoda; class Insecta; order Coleoptera; family Chrysomelidae; genus Phaedon; species Phaedon cochleariae. Next base: position 73,201,240 of record OU896707.1, on the reverse strand, counting down.
TATAACATCGATTTGAAGTTACTTGATGTAAGACCAGTCACTTTTCAATTTCAATCATTGCAAGAAGCTATTGAGACTGAGAATAAAATCCTTCTTAAAACCCTTCCACTAAGTAGAGGTTTCAATTTGGGGTTTTAGAAATCTGGCTTTCTGTTTCGACCAGATCGAAGAAGGCAAGTTAAGCTGATGGATCTTTCCAGACCATGGAACATCGTCATACCAACAACTGAGAAGGACTGACAGGCAAGTACAGGGGGGGGGAACTTTACTCTTGGGATTTTACTAGTTCATAAGCGGATTGATTGATTATTTTGTGCCCTCATCATCAACTCCACATTTGGGGTAACTTGCGCCTGCGCTTAAGCTTAAGCTTCAGTTGTCATGTTTCAAAGCATTGGCCGTTATTTAATTTTTGTTCCCGCTCGATTGATGGGTCTTTTGAGATTATACTATCCTACTCTAAAGAGATATGGGACTTCCATGCTAGTCAGATATCTCGGTGAAGAGTTGACATTGTTATTGGTTCATTCGTATGTATTTCATAGTAAAGGGTTAATGGAGAGTTGAAGTAATCACTGTACGTACAAAAAATAATGAAATGCATAGCTGTCAATTTCTACGTTTTCGTAAACGTTCATGGTAACACTTCAACTCATTATCAAGCTGCAATAATTGTATATAGTTGCTTATTTCAGATTTATTTCTCAGTTGATAGATTATGGATGACAATTGGGTGTTATTGGTTGAATCTTTTTGAAATATTGAATGAATTGACAATTCGAGTATACATTTAGGTATACTCGAATATAGTCAATGTGTCTGGCGTCCTTTCCATCTCGTTATCAGTAGTAATACTATGAGTACTTCAAAATATTCGGGTTATACATTTGAACTTGAATATCTCAAGAACGCCTCGTTGGAATTCGCAAAACTTCGCACTGTCAGTGTCAGGTTAGGTTAGGTGATATCACCTATGTTGGGGTATTCAATCTCTCACAAACAGGCTATATGATTTCATTCGAATGAACTCATCCAGAGTATCAAACCCTCCTCAGTTACCTGAAGTCTAGTCATTCTTCCAGTCCTTCTCCATGAAATATACAATTTTCATCTCTCTCTTTATTTCGTGCTGGGTGCAACTGAACTTGCTTGACCTGTATAATGATTGGATAATATTGTATAGACACAAATCCATAAAGTTCAAATGGAAACCGTCTACGGGGGATCGGGGATCAGTGGTGTCTCGGTTGAAGAGATACGGAGATCTACAGAGAGGATCAATCATTGTGTTTGACTGAACTCGCTGGATCAGGACTATCAGGAGTGTAGGTAGAGGAAAGCGCGTTCGGTTGTTCATGCTCCAGTTACAGCAGCCGAGTGGATGCCGACCAAATGCCCTTTTTTAGGTTATAATCAATGTTTTTGTCGTGCTGTAGACTGATTGAAAATTGGATTCGAGAACGTACACGTCAAAACCTTTATTATAGTTGATGGAATGAATGAGGTTCAGCATCGGTCGGTCTATTAATCGACGTTGACTACGCGTTCCTATTTGAACTCGAAACGTTGTGTGGTGTTAACGATAAACTCTTTAATTTTTCAACCAGAATAAAAGTTGAAAAAATCAATTTTCGATGAGCGACGTAATGAAATGATGCACCATGCGTTAGTGAATTTGCCGACCATCCCTTTCCCTATCCCTACTAATAAAATGCCCCACATTTGAAGTGAGACAAACAAAAACATCATTTTCAAACCGTCATAACTTTGGACTAGATCAACCAAATTTTCGATTTCTTTCAAGAATCTGTTAGCTCATTCCATCGAGTAAAACGTCAGTACTTTTTTGTCATTCTACCTTTCCGACGTGAAGACCTACAGGGTGATATCTGAAAATGTGATAATTTTTGAAAAGTTTGGGATCACCCCGTTTCACCGGGAATATTTTTTATGTCTTATCGAGGTCGATAAGATGATTCATACAGGATGTTCCGATGTATGGAATTTTTCACATTATATTGCAATTAAGAGTAGAGAAAACAACATGCCAGAGATGTGAAGAAAAAGAAGAGACATCTTTTCACTCCCTAGGAGAATGTGAAGCGTTCAGCAGACTTAGATTGAACAACTTTGGAACTGAAACGCTTCAGAGAGGAGAGATGAACATCCTAAATTTCATCAGAAGGTCTAGAGAGTTCGCCGAAATAGTATGATAGTATATATTAATTATTAGAATGCGTCTCTTGGGACTCGTAGGTCTCGGATTATTCAGATGATGAAATGGAAATGACAAAAATATCCAACCTAACATCAGGTGGGCACTTCGAAGGCGCAAATTCATTTCTGCATGAGAGATACCTTCCAAGTTTTTTGCTATTGAGCGACTTGACCACGAATGACATTGGCGGTTCTACATCAAAAAGGAATACTTGTTCGAATGTCGAGAAAACAACCGTTTTCGAGAGGGAGGATCATTTTTCATTTTGATGTCCAAAAAAATTCACAATGATTTTGAGCGTGTGTTCTTAAGATAAATAAGTTAGAACTTGATGATTATAATGTTACATCTGCAGTGACTTTCTCTCGAAAACAGTTCGTTTCACGACATTCCAATGTTGTTTCGTAATTCTGGCAATTACTGAAACAGGCGTTCAGCAATATTGCAAATGTAAATTTTTAAATGTTACGTTCCAGCAATGTCACAGCAACATGTAATATTGCTACAACGCTACATTATCAAACTTCACCTTTGCAATATTGCTGAACGTCCTTTTCAGTAATTGCTTCGACATTGCACCAACATAGCTTTCAACTTCGCTTAGTGGGTTGGGGCATTTTTATAGCATTGGTTAAGAGTTTCGCACATATCTGTATATTGAATCATGTCTTTGGTACCACGAAACGATTTGTAAGATGAAATCACCCACAGGTACCTAATTTCGTGGTCTCAGGATCAATAATAACAATGATAATTGAAGAAATCTGCATTCCTACCTTCGAAGGGCTCAGCGCCTTCAGGAATCATTTTCGGACGCCTGTTGATAGGAACATTTTCTCCTAAATTCATCTGCAGAGTTATACCTCCCGGAATATACGAACGTAATTCTAGGACACTCTGTGTACACAATGACATACCGGGTGTTTCTCAAAAGTGGCTCACCTCTCTAACTTTTTTTTTACTTCAAATAAACGAATGAAATTCGGTGTGTAAGTATAATACATGAATATGCCTTATTTGACATATTCAATTCTTTTCTGTCACTTCCGGTTCGACTGGATATGACCCATAACCCATATGTACTTATTTGAAATGGGACACCCGAAATATTTTTATTGATTTCGATAGAGAAAAACATTGTGAGGACAATATGCCACCTCATTTTCCACTTTTAGAGATTAATCATCCTGAATGTTTCATTTTTCAATTGTCAATCTAGAGTGATTATGATACTGGATATTGATTCGAAATATCGATTATGTGGTATCAACATGTTCGTGAACTACTTTGCCTAGGCAACATGATTCAAAATCAACTGTTTCAACTCATTCATGGCACTCTAGACTCAGAATTGAAAAATGGAAATTTCACAATGATAAATGTCTAAAAGTTGCAAATGAGGTGGCATTATACTCACAATGTTCTATCCAATTTAAGATAAGAAAATATGGGTCATTTTCGGTCAAACCGAAAGTGACAGAAAACAGCTGGATACGTCAAATAATGCATATTTAAGTACTATACTTACACACCGAATTTTATTCGTTCATCTGTATAAACAAAAAAGTTATAGGGGTGAGCCACTTTTGAGAAACACCCGGTATATTTTGAAAAATACAGGCAGGGTGCAGGCTCACAGGGTTCTAGTACCGAAGATGTTTCCCATACTCCAGCAAAGTAAGATTTGACAACGAAATTCACCTTGTATCCACCGATGACTATAAATATATTTGAGGAAATTTGATGAACAGCTTCCGAGATGTATGACGTTTCTAGGAATTTTGCCTATGCAACACATGTACAAGGTTTCTTCAAATGATCGTAGACTTATAGTGAAATGGTACTTTCTGTTTATTATGTTGTTTACAGACATTGAAGCGAACAAAAGAACTTAAGTTGGTTCTCCTTGAGTGGAAAGCGGCAAATCAATAAAATATTTTATTTCTGACAGTGACATTATAAGCTCATATCGTCATAGTTACGATATCTATTATGAGGGTCATAACTCCCTTGGGATGTTATAGATGCTATAATTCCCTCTAGCTAAAATTAAATAAGAAATGCATAGCAACAACCACGTAATAACGTAGCAATAAGGAATCTCCTATTCGCGGTAGTCAAGATCATCATCTGACGTTCTGATGACATTGAAACTATACGGAAAAAACATGTCTAACTTCCAATCGGGGAGGTATCTAATGAATGAAATCAGTCAGAAATAAAATTATCTATGTATCACGGGAATTATAGAGCCTCAATAACCTCTGGCAATTGCTGTCCCTCGGGCCAGAGGCCCTCGGGACGCAAACTTTGCCATCGGTAATTAAGGCCCTCATAATTCCCTTAATACATAAATAACTATTAAAGATCACTACCATGCTATGATCATTTATAGAAACCTGTATGATTGATTCACACACTGGCTAAGAATCAGTGCAATCGATTACGTTCATATTTATGCTCACTATTCACTAAATTAGTTGTATTCTGACAGAATTATACGTTATCGAATAGGACATAATTCAATCTCTCTGTGTGAATCGGCGCACTATACATACAGGGTGTTCATTTCAGGACTTCCTACCCTAATTTTCTCGAAATGTGTGTATGTTTTTGAAAAATCCCGAGACACGTCAACTACATTTTCGAGGAGGACATGGTTCTAAAATATTTTCAGCCCCGCGGCGTTGCCGCTTCTAACGAAAAGAAGCAACAACTTTGTTATTTCAAATGGAACACCCTGTATTTTATTGCATTTTTAGATTCTCCCTGAAAAGCTGATTTCATCAATGTATCACACTTGGGATCTAGCAGGAATGATTACAGAGATATAGGGTGTTCAAAATCGAGATTTTACAACTTTAGGATTTTTTTGAGTCGAAACTATTCATTATTGGTCAAAACAGCTTGCATGTCCCTATCTTAACTTTTGATTTACTATCTACTGACATTTATTTGAAACAAATACAGGGTGATCAAAAGTCTGAATCTTGAACCACCCTGTATTTGTTTCAAATAAATGTCAGTAGATAGTAAATCAAAAGTTGAGATAGGGACATAAAAGCCGTTTTGACCAATAATGAATAGTTTCGACTCAAAAAAATCCTAAAGTTGTAAAATCTCGATTTTGAACACCCTATATCTCTGTAATCATTCCTGCTAGACCCCAAGTGTGATACATTGATGAAATCAGCTTTTCAGGGAGAATCTAAAAATGCAATAAAATACAGGGTGTTCCATTTGAAATAACAAAGTTGTTGCTTCTTTTCGTTAGAAGTGGCAACGCCGCGGGCTGAAAATATTTTAGAACCATGTCCCCCTCGAAAATGTAGTTGACGTGTCTCGGGATTTTTCAAAAACATACACACATTTCGAGAAAATTAGGGTGGGAAGTCCTGAAATGAACACCCTGTATAGTAATCACCCTCAGTCTCGCATAGAATGCCAATATTGCATTCCACTTGACATGGCGCGAGATCTCATCAATAACGCCATATTGTTCCAGCTAAATATATCATCTCCTGGCTTGTGTTCGGTGTGTGTGTTCACAACAAATGCTACATGAGTTACCGACTATCCACTCTTCCATTAAATAATAATAATAATATAATAGAACATTACTATTATATATATACAAGGTGTTTTTGGAATAAGTACATATAATCAGCACAGTCTAACGAATATTCCCATAACATCAGATTTCTCCCCATTCTTCTAATCAGAACGAAATTTCATCCCGAAGATTGAACAGAAAACGAGAAAAATTAAATACGTCACTTCAAAACAATTTAAATGATTGAAATCCGCGTGATAGTATTTGACCAGAGGTGGCATCAGAATAGCTCCAGTGTGTAGCTTTGGATGGAAAAATGGGTCTAACCTTCAATTTTATTTTGATCCCTATTTTTTTTTTATTGTTACCACCCGATAGTATACGTCGAGCTTACTCAAGGCATGAAATATTTGCACTTATTTCAATGCCACTCTGTATACAATACAATAATAATTATAATAATGATAACAATAATACTTTGTTCAATACACAAAACACTAACATTGAACCTGATAACATATGACATTGACATTCAGGTTAATCCAGCGATATCAAGATGAACACGTTTTTAATTTTCCGATATCTTTCGTCCTCCTATAATGTGGCGATTCCATTGGCTTATCGGGGCACAGGGCCCCTGTTTAGAAAACATGTTGAAACACAAGAATCTAATTTCCATTGTTCTTTGTTTTAATAAAAGAGAAAATTTCATAAACTGATTTTGTAACTTCATGTGATTCCGATTATAATTTCCTTATCCACGTGCGTACTTCCATGTTTTACCCTATTATTGTTGCTTTGTTATTCGTGAAATAATGTCTTTATCGGCTGATGATGGATACTTTATAGATCCGAAACACGTCCCTTCTCCATTTATGATTTTATGGTATTATAATAATATAATAATAATTCTTTATTGCTCCTTAATAAATTACATTCTTATAGCAGGAAGAAACAGTTCAACAGCAATCTTTCAATCATCCATTCATCACAAACGAACGCAGTTTAAAAAAGTTCAGGACGTATCCACACAATAATTCCGAATTCTTCACGCGGATATTGTCTATCGCATTTATAAAATTTTCGACATTTCCGAGGACATTTTTTAGTTTGACTGCAGATGATATGGAGTAATAAAAAAATACATGCTCAAATGTTTGTGGTATATTTTGATTACATACATCACAAATTTGTTCGAACTCTATCTGGTGGACAATATCCATCAGTGAGCCTAATTTGTGCAGATGATGTCTGAACAAGGCTCGAAGAATACATGAGATGATATAAAAAAGTTACATTTATGTTTTACATGGCAAATGATCCACCACGGAGACATGTTTAATACTCGAACTGTAAAATATTTTCTGAAAACCATACAGAGCCCCCCACTAGCACGCCCATGTGACTTTTCGTTAATGGTATTTGAATCGATCTCTATACTGAAATCATGTAATGACTCCGCCAAGTTTATTATATCCACTGACCTCTAAGTCTCAAAGAAAACACAGATTTCGTAATTATTATAGTCTAGTTCACTCACATTCTTGAAACCTTGAGCATTCCATAATGATTCCATACCAGGATGGACAGTGGTTGCTAATGGCTGACTGCCGCAGATTTTTCGATTCTTCTCGGTATTTTCAATCCATGTTGACGTACCGGGAAAACTTGTTCTTCCCTATTGCGCTTCAGGTTTGCTACCTGAACTATCTTCGGTAGCCTATTGAAATACTTGATGGCAATATCGGTTTCCCCTTCATTTCGACTTTTCCTCAGGTCCTCTCGATGATTAGTGAGGTATTTTCGTTGCTTGGGTGTTGAATCAGATTTGATGGTATTAAACGTTGTATAGAGACGACATGGAGTATTATTACTATATAAGTAATTCGTGTTTGTATTGCTAGTTCCTTGTTTCCAGAGTTTCGTGCCCTAATTAAGTGACGCAGGCAAGGAATTCGTAGATCTTGATTCCATTGATCATCTGGAAGTCATCCTCTCGAGTGCATCAATTATCGAGAATGTCTTCCCACATCCTCCTTCTGTTGCCTTTTCCTCATATCTCATATGACATCGATGAAACCCCGATGAATTCGAGTGAATTTCTGAAATACCTACTTGGAAATTCCGTTTTCTAATGCATCGGGTGTTGGCTCCTATGGATGCGACCTATTTACCCCGTAGATCGACTGAAGGATCCACCCTTTCAACCCTGATAGCATAGGCCTTGGCATTTCATAAACCTCTCACCCCTTCACGTATGAGCGATTTCTCCGATCCAACGAATCGTAAGAGATATGCGCGAAAAGTTTTGAGTAGTTTTATGTACGAGGTGAATCGAATCCAAGAGTACTTTTCTGATTGCTTGAGTCAGACAAATTAAATACTGTCTGAAGGTTAATCGAGGAGGTGGTACATTCATTATTCCAGATTTTTGGGATCTTCTCTCCCCGTGAAATGAAAATATTAATATTATTTCAAATCAGATGATATGCCCCAAAATGTCACTGCGTTCAAGAATTTTTGTATCAGAGAGCCTAAAAGAAAAATTCACTAGCTCGTCACTCGTCAGTGAAAATTTGTATTGAAAAACGTTTGGAGCAGAGGAATCAAGATACATAGAAAAAACACGTATATTGAAAGAATATTGATATTTTTATTCAATAGAATCGAGGAGAGTAAATCCCAAAAATTCTGGAATAACAGACAAATATTAAGTTCAACGAAGAGTGAGAAAAGCAAAGTCATATCCACAAGATCTTCGGATAATGAACAAATATATCGTAACGACCCAAGCCAGTTCGCTTGGTAGAATATTTCATCATGATCAAGAGTATTGATTCATTTTGGAAGTCATTATCTTATTTCTGATATTTGAGGATCATAGTTAATGCTTCAGTTCATGACTTCATTAATGAGGGTTCAATTTCTATGAGTAGTTGCATTTTTAATCAGAGGAATAAGTAACAAATCATCACGAGATCATAAATTCTATCACTCAAACTTTGGATTGTATCCCAGGTATGGTAAGACCTTGTTGGATACTGGATTATGCAGTGTTGTGCTTTGTTACAACGATAGAAAGCTTGGTAAGTATTCTGGGCTTCGATTTGTATCGATTATTCCAGCTACAAAGGCAGGAAGAGTCTGTTTTGTGGAAAAAACGCTACCAATTCACGAACGTTTGACGCTGTCAAATCTGAAGTAGAACCACAAGGACAGACTTATAAGTATGTGGGAACAGCTACCTGATCTTTGGACATCGTATGTTCACAGCTAGAAGCCTCATACTGCAAGGGAGCACCCTGAAATGGGGCCAAAAAGGGGCCAAATCCAGGTTTGTTTCAATGAAAGAACATCAGTAACCATGGAAGTGGTCCTAGTGACAATCACAACAAACGGTTTCCCTATAAATAGCAGCCCGAGCCGCGATCTCGGCAGAACATTTCCAACCTTCGAAGAAGCAACATCTTCAGAAATAAAAGTTCTAGGAAACATGGAAGACAACCAAACCTCTACCTCCTTTATAGCCGAAAGAACGGGTTGAAGGATTAGGTCCCAGTCTGAGTACTATCTCAGCACTCACTCAGCACTCAGTCTCTGATAGATAACGTCAATTCCAAATAGAGTAAACGCATCACATGATCTCTTTTGGGTAGTATTGTATACTTCGCTGTTGCTTAACCTTGACCAGTTTATCTAAATAACTCGAAGTGCTTATAGATGACAATGAGTGGTCAAATTGCTCGATGATACTGTGGAAGCGTCCTCTCCTTACTTTCATATTAACAGTAGGCATACTGATTTAGACGTCCCTGTAGTTGGTGTTCACCTCGGAGGTGACTTGCAACCACTCTTATTTTATCCCGGCAGGAGACGATCCTTCTACTGAAAAAAGCCATTAGGCAACCCGAGAGGAATGCAAGCATAGTCCATCTGAGCAATTGATCAGATAATACCAACATAAACTTTTGATACTGAGTCTTGGTTGGTGCAGTGAAGAGGGTTTGATTGCTTTTAGCTAATTCACTCAACTTCACATCGTACAATTTGCATTGTAAAAAGATGCGTGGCCAATAAATACTCTTGATTCATACTCGATTTTCATTTCTTTTCTACCTTCACAGAGCTCTGTATCCACGAACTCATACAAAAAAATACAGAACGTGGGAACATGTTTGAGAGGTGTCGAATTGAATCTCGATACTTCTCGAACATGATGAATACTAGACGATCACATAAAATATGGTTAGATAGTTCCATATTTAGCTAAGACCCGGGTGGGTTTGGTTACAATATGGTAGGAAACGGCGGTAGAAAAAGACGTACTTTTCTGGCTGATGCTACGTAGAACATTGAATCCTTCCGAAATCCATACAATGACCCGTTCGAGCGTGAATTGTCTCAGTCCTGAATGCAAAATCGTTTCTCAATTGAAGGCAGATAACCTCTCACCACCTTCAGACCGATTTCGGGTTATTTGCCGTCATCAGTATAGGGCAGTAGAGGCTTCTTTAGAGCGTGGCTTGGAGGTTGATCGATAGTTGTAAAATTATTTTTGGACTTGAACTGTGTCTGTTCTTAAAGGTTTGCTGTGATGATATCTGAAACTTCTTTGGCTTCTTTGGCTATCTGAGTATACCAATTTGATTGAAAATTCATATTTACTACAAGAAATTTCATATTGGGAACCAAACGAAAGAATTGCCAATATCAAATAAGAGAACAAATATTGCATTAGTTAGCATCTCAAATTGTACATTCCAGTGAATGATACAGAATTGGAGTTGAAGTTCTCATAGGAATTGAAAATTGCATATCACACGGGTATTATTCTAAGTATAATATCCGTATTTTCATGTAAATCGAAGTCGGGTATGCTGAAACTTTTGCCGCTGGTTTGGGATGATCTCCGCAGTAAAAGTATTCTCATTACAATTCAGTGAAGTTTCGAGGTTAACTAAAGAATAGTAGAGGCTGTCTTCTTATATTTTGACCCCTACCTACAGCTTCAACTATACGAGGAGGAAAACAAATTAATTCAAATATTGAAGTTGTGGGGTTTCATCTGCACTATCTTTTGGCACAATAACTTCAATGAACAATTGCGAATAGCAAAATGAAAAAAACAGTTCAAATCTAATTTCTGATACCGAAGACCCTGTAAATTTTCAATTTTTGTGAAAGATCTTACATTGTTTTTTATCAAAATTGACGAGCGAATGATACAATGTTCATCTAATATATATAATTCATAGAAGTCAGAAGAAATCATATGGAAAAGAAGTATTTTTTAATCAATATAGATTGAACGCATTACAGTAACTATCTGGCTGGAATAACAGGGATTCATTGAAAAATAAAGAAAAAGAAAATAATCCAGTTGTCTGAGATGTCCGTTATAAGCGGTTATGATGCGTTTTTGAAACGTTCTCTCATTGAATAATAATTGTACTCAAGTGAATATGTATTGTATTAAATGTAACTAAGTCTATAGGTATACATAGTTTTTTATGTACGAGTATATAGAATGCAATATTATCTCATTTTCAATCCCTAGGAATACATAATATATTATTATAATATGTATTATTGAGTATTGATGGGAAGAGAAATAACTCAACAAGAATTATAGATGTTGAAATATCTGCCGTTCCTATAGCTCTTATGCATGGTGGTCCAGAATGAACCTACCTAATTGATTTTTATGAGTGACAAAACAATAACGAAATAAGTAGAATTTCATGAGGAAGCTCTGTTACCAAATGTTAAACAAATATATAGAGAGAGAGAGCCAGAGTTTCAACAACTAGATTGACTTCTCAAACAGTCGCATTAGGTCTATAAATATCATCGAATCAACACTGTGATATCTACTTCATAAAGATCATTATGAGCTATATTATTGACAACCTGTACGAAACCTCATGAGTTTCAACCTTCGGAATGCTTCAAAGCCTTTATCAAATAGGTATCCGAAAAAGAAATTGCAAATGTATCTTTATGTTCTGAATCAAACAAGGAATCCAAGAATTGAACATTTTTCGTTCGGCTCCGGTTCGTTCTGGGCGCATTCTCTTTTTTCATCAAATACATTGCTGCTACTCGAGAATTTTTGTCAATGATTCAATCATCACTCTGAGATGTTCTTTGTTCAAAATCGTCCAATGGTTATGATGAGAAAACATGTCTTGTTCCAAAACCTCGGCACAAGTATATCTTTTCCCGTTGGTTAATCACCTATCAAAATGGATGACGTTCGACCTATACTACCCTGTATATGAAGTGAAGCAGTTCGCAGTTCGAATCTAGAGATATATCCATCACTCCAGATATAAAAATGTCTTGTCATGAAAATGGTAAGTAATCATTGTGGAATTATTCTATTGCATATGAATCACGACTGCTCTCACGCTGTGGAATGAAATATCCCAAAAAAGTGGATGGAAACTCCTCTCCAGACATCTTCAAGCAACTATTTTATTATACGGTTCGATTACACAGGATCCTCGTTAAAGAATGATAGTCAGAAAGAAAAACGTATATCCATCCACGTGTCAATCCCAGTATTTCATCTCTCCGAATTGAATTGAGAATCTTAGAAACACAGGGTGTGCCAGAAGTGAACTTCATCTTTTGGAAGGCTGATGAGCCAGCTAATCAAAATATGACCCTTGGTAAAAGTTAACAGTTTTTAAGACATTTGTACTTCAATGAATTTTGTGAACATAGATTTTCAAGTTTCATCATAGCTTGAAAGTTTAATAATTTAGGATCATTTCGATTTATAGGATATTGCATGAATATACTTGTGAAATCGAATTGAGGAGTTATTATTGGAAAGTAAACAAAACTCAATGAAAATTTGACTGAGTGCAAATTACCTCGCACCATATGGAGTTCGTTATGCAAAACAAAAACACAATTTATCTTATTCATCTGAAGATTCTGAAATGTAATATAAAACTATACACGAGATGATCAATATAAATCTGTCTCTATCAATTGCAGGATCCATTCAATATTGCATATCAAAAATCAGAATATTGGAATATGAAATTTTTTAGTTCGGAAATTCAAAAAATTGATCATACGTATGCATTTTCGAAAAATTCATAATATTACCTCCCATCATATTTTGATATTCTAGTCAGTCCCATTTGGGACACCCTGTAATTATCCAATTTGTGATGCAAAACTCTCTATCTACATAACTCGTTAAATTTTTGCAGGTGACCTGACACACTTCAGAAAATATCACGACATAATAACGGGCCACAGTTTTTCCACTTGAGACAACTAACAAGCACAGCATAATAAGTATGCGGAAATTCAAAATACCGAATCGTAATTCTCTGGTCACCACACTGGAAAAAAAAATATGGCAAATCAAGATGCAACAATATAATAATGATTATATAGATACAGGCTAGTGAATGTCCATCTGCATAAAAAGCGATTCGAGAAGTTCATCCCATACATAATATACCATCAGAAACCATGAACAAAATTATAAAACTTCAACCTATTTCTTCGAAAGCGTTCATCAGAAGTCATACAATTATAATAAACATTATTTCTTCCATTATATCGACGAATAAATCCAATTTATTGGAGTAAATCCATTATTGGAAGAAAAACATAATAAGTAGCTGCTGAGGAATTTAAATTTGAGAGGCACCAATAAAATCTCGGAAAGTATAGGGGATACGAAGATGGTTGAATTAGGGAAAAGTTAGGCATTCATGTATACAGGGTGTTCCAAAAAGAGGTGACCCCCTTGCTATAAGGTAAGTAGAACACTGCCAAATAAGTTGGGTTTGCTTAGTAAGAGAATGTCGTTACGATATCCGTTTTCAAGATACTAGGTGTTGAAACAGATATTTTTCACATATTTGCTACGATTATAAATTACTGGGATACATTGTTATGACATTCTGTATAGATATGTTCTGGAAGCTGACACATCGCATAGACTCGTTTTCATAACTCAGTCTCTAGTCACACGGTTCGTACCGAGACTTGAACAAAACTTTTTTGAGGTTAGATTTTTCAATTCGAAAATAATGTAGTAATAGCTGATGCTGCAATAAAATCAGTATTAATTATTGAAATTAATTACCTATTCATTCGAATTCAAATACAATAACATTATTCTTTTGCTAAAATTATCAATTTAATGGAACATTATAATTGTGCTGAATTTATTAATCAAACAAAGGATCACAAGTGAAAAGAAAAATTTCACTGAAATGTAATTCTTGTGATTCATGGAGTTCAGCATTAGAAATATATTGTTGTTCTTGATTTTCAATTTATAGCAATTCTAGCACCAACACTGTTTCTACTCCATATCAACGATTTGTTGGAACCAACTTCATGTTCAGCTTCGCGGATGATAGTACCCTCCATACCGCCTTCTCTTCCAGAGCTCCAATACCAGCCAGGCAAATCAGAAACGAACGAGGAAGAAATGTTGATAACATAAATATGGACTTCGCAACAATTCCCGAATGAGGATCCAATAACTAGATTTCAATGCAAACAGAACACAAGCATGCCTTTTCTCTAGAAAAGCCGATCTCACTGCGCCCAACATAAGCTTGTCAGGAGTAACCATACCTTTGAAGACATCCATTTCGATGCTTGATATTACTATCAGCAATAACCTCTCTTGGGAAAATTACGTGAGATCAATTGCTAAAAGTGCATCCCAAAAACTTGGTTTTCTGTTTCAGGCCAGGGGCTATTTCACTTCCAGTCAGCTGCTTATGATCTATAAGGCACAGATCCGACCTGTCCTGGAAAACTGTTCCCATATTTGGAGTGCAGCACCCAAACATACCCTGAAACTGTTGGATTCTGTCCAAAAAAGGGCATTTCGTCTCGTGGGTGATGCCTTGCTCAAAAACTCACTCACTTCTCTGGAACACCGTAAAAAAGTTGGCGATCTGGCTCTATTTTGGCAGTCCCTGCGAGATTAACCCGTCGAGTTGAGGCTTCGCACCCTTTCGTCGTCACTTTGGAGACCTGCAGAACATCTCTCTCCAAAGACTCCTTCATCCAACGAACAGCGAGCCTAGGGAACACATTGCCAAGGGAGGTGTTCCTTGAGGCATATTACCTTCAGAAATTTAAGAACACCAATTCCTACCCTATTTTCCCAACCAATCTCACGATGTTCTCTGAACATTACAGGATATCCCTTCTCGTGGGAACCAGAACATGAAAAAAAAAAAGGATAATAACATTTTCTCATACCTACTCTAATACATAGCTTCATACTGAATTTATTCAGCATCGAGTTGCACCAAGAGTACCACTTTGGTGTGAAATTCAATGATGTTTAAGATCACACAAATTTGGATTGAAAGATCTAACCTCAGTAATCCGCTAGATTACTCAATTCGAGCATTCGTGTGGAATTTGGACAAACAAGCCATTTTCTATCCATTTGCAGTTGAATTCGTTCGTGCACGTGCATAATAATGGAATCAACTCGGGATTTACCGCCTTCATACGGATTGAAAATATATTTTCATCGATATTTAATACAAAATCAACAACGAAATTAATCCGAAGAGTTTGATGAACAATGTATTGAACAATCCCTATCTGGGTCATGAGAGGTGAACAATATTATTAAACGAATTACAAGTAGTCTGCGTCGCAGTTTCAGTGAATTAAATGAATAAATTGATAAATAATTGGATATAACTCAGTTCGATCAATTACTCGTCGGGAATTGTATTTTTCCAATCCGCCATTTTCATTGCGTGCAGCGTTTTGTGGTTTCATAGGATGATTAATTCAGGTCTCAGCTTCGTCTCCAAACAGATATGATATTTTTGTATGCCTTGACTATTTTAGATTGACATTTGACATGTTCTTCTGTGACAGTGAGTTGTGATTTCTGGACGCGAAGCCAAGTGATTCAGAGTAAATCCACCGACTTACTCCATCTAGACTGTTGATAGGCATATCGCAGCAACCCGAAAATATATGGTCAGTTGCTCGCCTGAAAACGCTTCTGCTCAATACGCAGGAACCCTCGAGCTGTCATTCATGACTTTGACGTGGTATCGAAATCAACCTAGCATCCATTTTGTCAATAGGCGACGGCAAGTTGGATGGCGTTGGCTTGAGTGTTTTGTTTATGTCATCAGGGCTCGGCTTTATGAAAATAATATCAAAATTAAATAGCGATATTGATTTTTACGTTTTATTTTCGTCAATCCTAGGATATATGATTATAATAATAATTTCATAGCCAATGATTTTTTGACAAAGCATTAGCAATGTTAGATTCAGATAGATAATTACATACCTACATAATATACTACTTACACACAAAAATATAGGTGGGATATTCAAGCAAGAGAATACAACATGTACAGAATATAATTGAAAATTGACACACCTATAATTATCACCATGTATTCACACAAAATTGTATAATCGTGTATATTATATATAATATATGATTTTTTATTGACATAAATATTTATTACTACAGCTACTTCCTTTCTACAAAGATTTATTGATTGAAATATTCGTTGAATGAATAAAAGGGATTCGCAGTTGATCGTGAAACGTGGTGGCAGTGCATTATAAATTTGCATACAATCATAGTGAGATACGTGAGAGTTCACTTCCTTTCGTTTCCATATTAGAGATGTGTTGATTATTTGTATTGAACGTTTGCTGATATTTTCTAGCAAATATCGCAATGTTATATATATAGGAACAGTGAACAGTACAAATTTTCAAATTTATGAATAGCTGTCTGCAAGAAGTGTCATTTTTTAAATTAAACATTGTTCTCATTTTTTTTTTGGTAAATAAATATATCCTTAGATGTTGGTGAGTGATACCAAAAAATCACGTTGTAGTCAATAGCAGCATGCACATAAGCAAAATGAAACATTTTAATATTGTGACTACTGATATGGTCCCTGAGATATTCAATAAGACAACAAGCTGATGCTAATTTACTTATTATTGTTCTTACCTGATCAGTCCATCGTAGATCTCCATAGATCATTACTCCCAAAAATCTGGCAGAATTTGTTGCACTCATTCGGGAATTGTGTATTTCAACTTCAAGTGTGAAGTGTATCTTTCATATTTTTGAAAAATAAGTAATTTGTTTCATTCTTGTTGATCACTATAGAATTATTTTCACACCATTCTACAACTCAACAGACAGTTGTATTAGATGTCTCATTCAAAGCACCGATGTTTCTTTCAGACACAACGACTGAAATATCATCTGCGAATAAGAAAACGGCACTGATGTCTATTTGGAAACACATATCGTGTATTTATTGAAAAAAGATGTTTTCACAATCACAATGTATTCCATATAACGGTGAGTGCATTCAAAGAAAGAATAATAATCAATTCCTGGATCATCTCAAACTTCTTCAATTGCTTCATTTGATTCAAGTGCAATTTGATGTGATATATTTTTTCAACATGCATAGTATTCAGACAACATTCATCCAATGTAAAAGTTTTATCACAGAAACATGCTTTTTCCCATCCAGAAGAAACAAACAGACCAATTAAAAATCAACCTCTCAAATCCTGAGATTCGTTTTGAGATAAAGAGAAAGAGAACATACTTTCATTTTATCCCGAATTGAATACTCCGGAAATTATCACGAATAGCAAGTCCAATCAAGTACCTAACACAATGGATTAATCAAGGAAATTACACTCAACGTTCTGCTTAATAATTATTATACAAACTCCTATTAATGGTATCTGAAGCACCATGAATTATTCAGCGAATCAGCACGGTGACAATTTGTTGAGAAGTACCATGGCTACAAATAATGCATGATGAAATCAGCCCTTAATTGATAGATACTTCAAAAATTTCTAACTTTGAGTGGTGTCGATTTGATATAAATTGCGATTTTAATTAATATTGCTTTGGAGGGACATACTGAGCTCGCATCCAAAGGTGATTACAGCATCAATTTTCAACATTTTGAGTGAAGACTGCATAACAAGGATAATAGGATAGTGGTGATGCCTTTACAGGGTGTCCAGAGATTGACAGAACTTATGGGGTTATAGGGCCTGATTGCAAAATGCCGTATACAAATGTCCATAATTGCTTCGTTACTGACATACATAGTGATTCGTAATCTTTGGAAGAAGTCCATGGTACTCAAAGTGGAGTGGTATATCTAATATATAAAATTCTCCTGTCCCGGTCGCGATTTTACTAAATATAAACTATTGCAGCACAAGACACGCCCACCATAATACGTCATATCTCATACTGTGCTCCAACGCAAGAACTGAAGCTTTCTCGTTGTCAATCTCTTGTACGCAGTAAATTCATACACCCAAATGGTCTACTGGTTAGCGCTGTCGACTCTCAGTCTGAAGGTTCATGGTTCGAATCGCTGTGAACTCGAACTTTTTTTTGCAACTTTTTTTTTCCACCAATGTTTTTTTACTTCATTCTGGTTTTCCTTTTTCATAAAATATTTGAAGTCAAATAGGTTAGTGCGTTTAGGATAAACAGTCTCATTTTATTCAATTTTGTTGAAGATCTCAACTCTTGAAATATATTATTAATCAATGTGTTTCTACACTCCATTCGGTTTTCCTTCCTCAAAAATATTGCAATCAGGGATAGGTTATTTCGATGAGGATAAATAGTCTCTGAGTTTTGCCTAAGTAAAGTACTTTGAAGATGAGATATAACGTGGTATGTGCTACTTTTTCAATCGATTTATTTATATGAATCAGCTACGTTGTGCTGTCAAAGATTAGATTTTGCAGGATTGTGCTGGGCTCGATTATATTTTGCAATGCCGTAGTAGGGGGCGTGTCTTGTGCTGCAATAGTTTATATTTAGTAAAATCGCGTCCCGGTCACGGTGTCAGTGGTCTAACTCCTCCGAAACGGCTCGACCGATGGTAGGTATGAGAATCGGTCGTAATCTATTTTTTGAATCGAAAATTCAAGATGGCGGATCCAATATGGCGGACGAGTTTTGTAATTATGGTCAGATTCTATTCAAAATTGGTATCTGGAGGTTTTAGAGGTCGAAGATATGAATCATTTGTCAAGATGGGGAAATTCAAAATGGAGGATCCAATATGGCGGACGAGTTTTGTAACTATGATCCGATTCCATTCAGAATTTGGATCTGGGTGATTTTCGGGTCAGAGATTATGATTCTTTCATCAAAATTAGGAAATTAAAGATGGAGGGTCCAATATGGCGGACGAGCTTTGTGATAAATAATAGTTTGAAAAACTATAATGAAACAAAGTTTTATAGATAGCCAAACTCGAGGCCAAACTGAATAGAAGTAGAAAAACGAGATAGATTGTCGAACTAAAAAGCAGTAGAAAATAAAAATAGTAGTTTGAATTACTAATGAAACATGATTTCATGGATATCCAAACTGAAAAGGAGTTCAAAACGAAATTATAAAAGTGTGCTGATGAATATTCAACTAAAAAAATGTTTTCTAGAAGAAAATGTATGTAGCAAAACAACGTGTGCCAGGTGTCAGCACTAGCTATTGTAATAAATAGTAGTTTGAAAAACTAATGAAACACGTTTTTATAGATAGCCAAACTAAAAAGAAGTGAGTAGGAAATAAATGGAAAAATGTAGAGATATAGAGTGCCGAACTAAAAAGAAGTAGAGAATAAGTAGAATAGTTTTAAAAACTAAAGAATTCCGTTTTCATGGATAGCCGAACTAAAAAGAAGTATAAATAAAATAATGAAAGTTCTTCGATGAATATTTATGTAAAAACATTTTTTCTAGAAATAATGTTATAGCAATACAACGTTTGCCGGATCAGCTAGTTTCATAGATGAAGAAACCCAAAGTCATCCCCCAACATTCAAACTTAAGTTCGACTGCCTAAAATTTTTCAATTTCTTAAAATTCTCTCAATAACTTTTCAATAATTTCAAATAGTATTTTCTAACCATGCTCTCCATTACAGGTCGGCTGACTGACGCCAAGTTGGTTCATCAATCTTGAATATGTTCCCAATCTGCTGCGATTGTTTCGTGGTTGTTACATTATTATATTTACCATTCCATGATTTTAGACTTTTGTTCCGTGATCTGGTTGACATGAAATGATGTCTGTCATGTTTCTTTTTGAAAAATCAATTTTTCCGGTTTTATTACACCTGATTTGAGTTTATCATTTCACAGGTTGACTTTGAGACCCCATCAAACTTTGTTTGATTTTTCAAATGTGTGATTGTCACCTTTGGCAATTTAAGGGCACGTGGGGCCTTATTTATGATCCGACTCTCTTCAGAATTGTTATCTGGATGTTTTCGGGGTCGGAGATTATGATTCTTTTGTCAAAATTTGGAGAGGGCGGGATATGGAAATTCTTGACGGTGGAACCATCATATCGGACGAGTTTTGTAATAATATACCGATTCTTTCCAAAATTTTTAAGTGGGCGTTTCGGGATCAAAAATCATGATTCCTTCGTCAAAATTAGGGAATTCAAGATGATAGATCCAATATAGCGGACGAGTATTTGTAATTATGTTCCGATTCTATTCAAAATGCCCTGCAAGGTATTTGAAATCCTCTTACAAAAAAATATTTACTTTCAAGTTGAAAAAAGTCTGTCTATTCACCAACACGGCTTCATGAAAGGTCGTTCTACAACATCCAACTTATTACATGTCACTACGCATATAGCAGAGGACCTGGATAATCAATTTCAAACAGACGTAATTTATACAGATTTCTCTAAAGCTTTCGACAGACTTGATCACGGTATTCTATTGAATAAACTGTCTGAATTTGGTTTCTCTGCTCATTTGGTAGAATTATTTCTGTCGTATCTATCATCAAGAAGGCAATATGTCGAGTGCCGTGGTCACAGGTCAGTCGAATATCTCGCTACGTCTGGAGTTCCGCAAGGGTCGAACCTTGGTCCTCTGTTATTCAATATATTTATTAACGACATACTCGACGGCATCGAAGTTATTAGTTATAGGTATTTATATGCTGACGATATGAAAATATTCCACAGAATTTCAACAACAAATGATTGTCAATTATTACAAGATAACTTAGATAGAATCAACGAATGGTGTATTTCCAATAAGTTATTTCTTAATCCCGGAAAGTGCTGTGTTATGTCCTTCACTTTGAAATCTTGTATCATGTTCAACTATACCATTGATAATACTGACTTCAAAGATCTGGGGGTGATATTTGATCCAAAACTCTCATTTGTAACTCACATCGAACAAATATCGTCAACCGCCAGCGAATCCTATGGTTGAATAGTTCAATACTCCAGAGATTTCAAGGATACTGTAACTCTTGGAAGTCTGTATTATGCATTTGTCCGATCGAAGCTGGAATATGCTTCGGTAATTTGAAGTCCTCATAATAAAACTCACATCGACAATCTTGAATCGATTCAGCGGCGCTTTTTGAAACTACTTTCTGTCAGAATAGATGGAGAATATCCAGAAATTGGCATACTACATACAAATTTACTTGAGAGACATTCATTTAGCAGTCTACAAACTCGAAGAGAGTACCATTCAAATGTAATACTTTTCAAAACAATCAACAACTCATGTGACAATTCAGTTTCACGTTCCAAGAATGGCGTCCCGAGTGGATCGAACCTTTTACTTGCCAACTCCACGCACAAACATATGTAGAAACTCTCCAGTACAAAGAATCTGTAGAAATTATAATGATCGTTGCACAGCTTTTGACATTTTTCATACAACAATCCAGCAGATCAGATCTTTCTTTCTTTGTATTAGACAATAGTTGTAAATCATTATTCTTGTTAACTCATATTACTGTATTCTTAGTAAGTAAATAAATAAATAAATAAATAAATAAAATTTTCATCTGAGGTTTCAGGAGTCGGATATCATGATTCTTTCGCCAAATTTGGGAGAATCAAGTGAACTGAAAAGAAATTGAAATACATGGTAGTTTGGCAAACTCAACAAACACGCTTTTATAGATAGCGAAACTTAAAAGAAGTAGAAAATGGAATAATAATAGTGTGAATATTGAACTGATATGATAATTGAGTAGATCTATTTGAAAGGTCATCAAGTATCCTCAGATACTGAGTACTTTATAATTGACTTGGTGGATCCGATCCAATTGCGTTTCGTGACTCGAAAGTCTATGTTGAAGGACTCTAGGAGGAATCCATCAATCCGAAAGCGTCCTTCCTCCAATAGCATTTCAATTAGCAGTTCGAAGTTTGACGATCATTGCTTTTCCTGCAAACTTTCCGCCATGGCAGGGAACTGATTGAGGCGGATCGTTTAATTTCGCGTTCTAAAGTGTCGAAGTTTTCTTTGGGTTGCGAAACTCCCGAGACACGTGAAGAGCTTCGAGCGATGCGGAATATTTCGCTTTTTTTAATTGGTAAATGAAGGTGGGTACGCAAAGTTGGCAGGAATAATGAACGAGAGGTCGTGCGCAGTTTGGCAAGTTTCATATTGGGTGGCGACTTGCAGTAATTTCGTAAATAAAGTCGGTAATTTTTTGTGAAAAAGTTGGATCAGACCATAATCACGAAACTTGTCGTCTATTTCTAATTCATGAATACCGACAACGAATTCAAATTCTCCAACTCCAAAAACCCTTACAAACCAATTTCGAATCGAATCGAACCATAATCACAAATCTGGTCAGCCACATTGGAGCCGCCATATTTTTTTCTATCAAAAAGTCCATAACACGTTGTCAACTGTCATCTGTCAGATTCCAAGTTGATCAGACTATTAGGAGTAGGTAAAAATATACTATATATACTCCCAAAGTTTGACTACCTATTTTAGAATCACCTTGTATATGTTTATTGGAGTGCTGAATCCGAATCTGAAGTTTGCTTACAAAATTTGCTGAAGCTTTGATATGATGCTTCAAAATCTTCTTTCATAACCTTCAAAATCTATTGTCGATATCTCTTAGCTAGTTTTTTGTGTATCTTGGTACTCTTTCCTATAACAACGTTGATATTCAAAGATGTTTGTTGTCTGAGAATTCGAACTTTATGTTGATCCAAAGGTTTAATGAACGAGACTGTTGGGTAAGATATGTATCCACCAAGTCAGTGTGATCATTATGAAACAGCAGTTTATTGTTGCCGTAAGCTGATGATATTTGTCTCTATAAAGTTGAGTCTTCTGTTCATGAGATCTTGTTTGTTGATTTATAGGTTGAATGCCTCCTGTATCTCCGTTCCATAATCACGAGACTCTATTGAATAGAATAGGAATCAGATAAGTCTGTGAGATGGTCATGAACTTGATTAATTGAAAACATGTGTGGTTTCAGTTATGCAGATTCTGCAACCTTATATTCATATTGCATGTTCCTGTCACGCTATTCTTCTCCGAAGGTTCTGGTCAGATGAAGTTACTAGAGGTACTCTTCCTTCATGGGAATCTGCTATGCCATTTCCATATCTATAACAGAGTGGCCAGGAATCTAGACCAGAGATAATTCATTGAGTCTTCCTATTGTGTGAAGAGTATTTTTTGGCAATTCAATATCGATTTAGACGTTGGTCTGTGCGACCTAAGTGTGCCTAAGTGCTTTCAGAACCGCTTAGCTGTCCGAGAATTTTTTAAATATTTTTGTCTGCAACCACACAAAAGTCGTCGTCCATTGTAATACCAAAATTAGCTCTTGAATTGACGTTTCTATTACTGACACAAACATAGGTATGTTGCTAGGCAACAAATTTAATTCCTAGGAGGTAAAGTTGAACTTTTTGAGTCTAGGAGCTGAAGAGGATGTACTAGAGGTCATCAAGAATGAACAACATTTTTACGGTTGGTTATTTCAGTTATTTTCGGCAGATTTGAAATTGTATACCCATGCTGGAGATAAAAATCATATTTATAGTAAAGTATTTTTGTTTTGATCAGGAAAGCCTTCAAGATTCACATACTTGCTAGATAACTTGTTTTCAGTATAATCACGGCCAGCAATAGTTTTTTTTTTCCCGAACAACGATATTGTTCACCTTCATTTGATTATCGAGCCAAACACAGTGGAGCATGGAGAGAAATGAATAATCACTATCATTATTGTTGATATGCTCACCAACCTAAAATTTTCACGTCTTTTCTCCATACCTGGTACTGGAGCGGTATTTGCTATCAGAACACCTGGTCCATACACGAATATGGCACTCTGTGGTTGTATTTATATTGAAACTACAATTAATGCAGGCAGACT
Organism: Phaedon cochleariae; assembly: GCA_918026855.4. NCBI lineage: Eukaryota > Metazoa > Arthropoda > Insecta > Coleoptera > Chrysomelidae > Phaedon > Phaedon cochleariae. The sequence goes on along the minus strand of OU896707.1, from coordinate 73,177,218 downwards.
TGTAACGGTTTATTATTAACACTAAAAGTATAGCGCAATTAAATAATTATTCAATGACAAATCAATCGGATTTACTACGATCGATACAATCCATAGGCAACCCGTCATACTCTTCAGAGCTCTGATTGTTTCGCACGCGAACACCTGTCCAATTACCTCGATAAATATTTATTTCGATTCGTCGCGCCGTACCGTAGGTATTTTCAGAAATTGGTAGATATGAAATATTTCGATGAAGAATAGCACGACCATGACCGTGCGCTTCCAATCTTTAGCAGCGCGATCAGGTTTTTGGTCGTTAATAAAAAAGCGGCTACTATTAATCGCTGTATTATGAATTTTCATACGAGAGAAAATTATTGTAATTGATTTTTTATCTATTTTCATATAAAACTGAAGGTTTCAACATATTCAACCCCGTTGCTCTTCTCTATGTGGCAACTATGTCCTTGAGAGAAATTGGAATTTATTAAATATGATTTTATTCTGGAGAAATTTGCATATATTTTGTTGGTACTCTCTATTTTTACCTCGAAGAATAAGGGGAAAGGGCATCTCTTCCGACATTTTTGGTTTTCTGGTAGATGTTTCTGATTAAACACTTAACGAACGGAAAAGTGATTTTTGATCAACTTTCTTAGAAAGGATTATTCTATTCGTTTCGTGATTGAAGTTTCACACTTGATGCATTTGGTGTTTGCGGTAAAGCCGTTGAATAGTGTGAAACTACCGTTTTTCGGGATTATTTAGTCGAGCATCCTGATACCTGCCTACATAGATGTCCTACCAACATAGCGGTCAATAGCTAATTCTGCACTTTTATTGGAACCCTCTACAGAGGTATTTATAAGAAGTTCAAATTACTTAAGTAGGTAATGAAAATACTAATCTTATTGAAAATTATAGGGTTTTAATATACGCTGAAGATTCCTCCAATTTGAACCTCAGTTTGGTGAAATAAAACCTTTTGGTGCAATAAAGTCTTGGTGGAATAAAACCTGAGGTGCTCAAGGACGTTTTGGGTTTTGTTAGGCGAAACAGCGATCCAGAACAGGTCAGTCCATTCCATTTTCCCTTGTTGCCAACGAAATGAAGTGATGACTACCCCGCCAGTTTGATTGATACTCAAAAACATTTATAGATTCGATGATAAATACTTTCACGATTTCAATATTTGACCACCTGTAAACGAAAGGTATAGCGCTATAAACTTCGTATCGTCGATTCAATATTTTATGGAAAATATTCGTGAATTAAGAATTAATTAAGAATTACTAGAGTATTTCCATGATATCATTTTTTTTTTTTGTAACTATACTCAAATTACACGTAGTATCACTCTTTTCTGGACTGTTTTGTTGATCTGTTCCACCCCTGTTAACACATTGAGGGATCGATATAAATTCAAACTTTTTCATACATGAAAAGCTGATGGTCATCTGAATAAGCGATATTCAGTGTTATTTCGTGATTTAGGCTGAATTATCTTTCAGATTGTTGGTGGTCAGCTGATGAATATATCAACGATCACTAACTATATTTCGATCTGTATTTATTTTTGTTCAAGCATTTTTTAAATTACGTGGCGCCTAGGGATAAAATCTAGATATATCTAACATTTCGTCAGAATTATCGGCTTAACTGACAATGCTTGAACCTAGTATTTGAACATTCATTTCTTGTTGGCCATCAGATTGTTTGTTTTGATAATTTTTTTTTTTTTGTTCTCGTCGTGAATCCAATAATCTCTTCAATATTACTGTTGGGCCTTTCGCGCTGAGCTAGTTAGGCAATTTTTGCCACAATTTTTATACGACCCTGAGAAAGCCCTTTTTGGAGAGAAACCACGGGTTCAACCTAGGTAAGTACCTACTCGAGATTATATTTTTATTTGTCTTGTGGTCGGTCAATCTTGCATTTCAGATAACCTGGATGCGATAATAAATTATAAGTTATATTTGTAAATTTTGAGACGTGGCAGACTTTTCTCACTATACGGATTATTTGTTGCATTGCCTACACATATATTTGAGTCGATTCTTTCTGTTGCAGAAAAATAGCATGTTTCTTTCGGATCAAAAGTGACTTTGCTTGACTCGCAAATTTTCCTTTCGCTCGGCTTCGCTAGACGCTCCGCCCCGCAAATACAGAATTCGCTTGTCACACAAAGTGTCACTTCTAATCCTAATAAAACGATCTCATGTCCACTCTCATAACTAAAGTGGCATTTACCGAACGGATATGTACCACGCTAAATGATCGATTAATCATGGATTGTTATCTGTGATGTATTCAAACATTTAAACACGTTACCATGGCAACACAATTCCTCAAACACATTACCATGGCAACAAATTTTTTCAAGCACACTTTCAGTCGTTCGAGTCCTGTCCGACCTGTCAATTATAGGAACGGAACTGTCATTTTCGAATTTTGATGCAATCAGAATGATTATGCGAACAATATCTGTTTCTTTCAAAATTCTTCATCAAACTACCGTTGAGATCTGATATTTAAGAATTCAATAATAAGAGTTTTTTGTGGAATATTAATGATTTTTCTGTTTTATTTTATATATATATTTTCCACTAAAATCTACTTACAGAGTTTCTGCTCTACATTCTCACATGTCGTGTTTTCCGGAAATATATCATCATGTCGGAATTTCGGGAAAACCCTTATGCAAAAATTCCCTAAATACTTGACACATACCGTTAAATTAGCTGAACCAAAAGGAACACGCGATAGACCTGCTAACTACCAAAACGAATTCAGTTTAAGCTAATGTTTCACAACACGTTAGGCCGTTTTCGAATCCATTAGAAATTTATCGGAGTCGTAAATTTTCAGACCCCGTTGGAAATTGACCTGGTTTCGGCATGGAAGCCATTCGTTTTCCTCGAAATTACACGAAAAATCCTCTCCTGCGAAGCAAGTCTCGAGGAGATAATGATGCTCAAATAGAAAATATTCATTTCTTGTACCAAATGATGAGATTACGGAGAACAAGCGAAGCTTGGTGCTTTTTGTCTCAGTTTAGGATCCTGATTGATTATCATTGAACATTTTCATCGGTAATAACTATAGGGCTGTATGTATGTCTGTTGCTCACACAAATCGCACTAAACATAATTGACAATTGGTGTAAAGAGGAGGAACTCACCGTGAACCCTCATATAACCACTATAGTGAATTTCCCGAAAAAGAGAGTAGGTACTGGAAGGATTGAAGTCACCAGTACTCAACGGGGTAGAAATTCCGTTCGCCCTAAAGGCAAAATACTTAGGAGTCATCTTTGACCATAATAACATGGAATCAACACCTACAAAAAATTGTTCAAAAAAGTACAGTAGCCTTCAATCTGTGCAGACGAAGGTGCGGAAAAAATGACCACATGGCTCTATCCCAGCGCCATTAGGCCTATGATAGCATATGGGTCAGTAGTTTGGTGGCCAAAGACACAACAGGCTGGAGTGATTCTAAGGCTCAGTGCTATTCAAAGGCAAGCGTGCCTGAGTGCCACTGGTGCAATAAAAACCACTCCAACAGCCGCTTTAGAGGTCCTCTTGAACCTACCATCACTACAATTATATATTCAAGGCGAAGCCACAACAGTCGTGAGTATAGATTGTCAAGGGGTCAAGCACCCATAAGAAACGCGCACGGTAAAGACTATAGGAAGCTATATGAAGAGTTGGAAAGCGACCCCTTCATGGGGATGCCAACGGATGGCATAATTCCAAAATATAGCTTTGAAACAACTTTTAAAATAAGTATAACGGACAGAGAGGCATGGAAGGAAGGACCTCCTATCAATGCAGACACTGGTGTCTATACGGACGGCTCCAAAACTGAGGAAGGATCAGGAGCTGGTATTTATGGGGCCAAGCCAAAGACAAGAATCTCACTGAGCTGATACGCGACGGTGTTTCAGGCAGAAATTATTGCAATACATCATTGCGTGAAAGAATTGATAAGGCAAGAGTTTAAAGGCAAAACCATTGAAATCTATTCAGATAGCCAGGCGGCAATCAAAGCAGTCAACTCAATGCAAGTTAACTCAAAACTATTATGGGACTGCTTAGAAACCCTAAATGCACTAGGCAGTCAGAACAGATCGACTCTAGCATGGGTAGTAGCACATACAGGGTACGAGGGCAATGAAGAGGCAGACTAACTTGCCCGAGCAGGAGCAAACAATGCTCTTAATGGCCCAGAGCCCTTCTGTGGTATTGCGAAAGCTATACAAAAGACTAGTATCAAATCATGGTGCAAACCATATCTCAAGAATGGTGGAACAACTCGCCAGGAATGAGACAGGCAAAAGAGTTCATTAAAAAACCATCGCCAACATTCACAGAATATCTACTAAGCCGGAAACGAAGTTCAACTACAATACTAGTGGGACTTCTCACAGGGCATTGTAGGCTCATCAAACACATGAGTACGATAGGTGTGACTGAAGAGCTGCTGTGCAGGTTCTGTCAAGAAGAGGAAGAAACAGCAGTACACATACTTTGCCACTGTGAGGGCTTGTCAAGGCTAAGGTTCCTTACGCTGGGTGAGGAAAAACCAGGAGCCCAGAGATACACAGGAGATCTGAAAGCTAGCCTATGGAGTCTCATAGAGAAGGCGGGGCTAGCCGAAGAACTCTAATCGATTTTGAGGGCAGACACAATAGATCTGAAAAGGTCGCAGTGTGGAGGCAGATAGTCCGAAGGCCCCATTCCAAATCTAGTATCTAATCTAGTATGTATGTCTGTTCCAGTATAATAAATAAAGAGTTAATTATTGCAATGATCAATATAGAGACGAAACATATTGATGAAATGCTGCCGTTATTGCTGGAACTCGTTAAATCCAAGATGGTCCAGATCCAAGATGGTCCAGATCCAAGATCATCCTGATTTCCGAAAATGGAGGTTTATCGTACCTGTCCACAGGTAATTAATCCTTCAGGTTGGAAAAGTAGGATATATAAAAGTTGAGCAACACATCACCTGACGAAGCTACTGTGCTAGCGAAACATGTCGTGTGTTTGAGAATTTTGTGGAAATCTTATCGTTTGTGAAGTTTTTACATCTGTCATGGATTTCCATCAAGTAACGGCCGAGTCAATTAAAAAAAAATCAGCTCGATCTGAAAAAACTGTAGGACACTGAAACGCAAATAGGACCACGACTCCACTCTATGATACCTGACACAAATAGACAAATTCAAAATCCCAAAACTTTCGATATGTCCTTCAAAAAATGGGTTCTCAATGCTTCAAGATCCTTATTCGAAGCTTTTGTTGATCAAAGATAATAATATTAGTCTGAAAATCAGATCAAATCAAAAATTCTTGCCAATTATGTGAGAATCTCCATTCTTGCATACCTCATTGGAAAAAAAAGAGAAAAAATAAAAAAAACATGAATAAATATATACATATATATATTTCAATCACTTACATAACTTATATTTCTTCCAATGTATCGCACAAGCAGTTGTTTTGCTACAGCTTCTGTGACTTACTATGTTTTTTCGTTCTTTTTTTTTTTAATAATGCTGTATATGCTTATCACAAATAAACATTATTTTTATAATTATAATTATTATTATCATGTATATATGTATGTTTGTGTGAGCGATCCGGGACCTGACGTACTTAGGCCATACTTTCGGACCCATTTTACACCCACTTTTTTAGGATCGCAAGTCAACCATGGAAAAGGCCGATCTCGCGAGCAAAAGATACCAACTTTGTTGCCCAAATATTTCCAGTATCTTCTGGGTTTGGGATTCGCGATAGAAAATAATCGTACGCCACCTATCGGAGTTCTTGAAAGCTGTCAAAGTGGCATGGTTACTTTGTAATTTGTATTCATTGGTTCACATGTTCAGATTCGTTTTTGTTTGTGCTTATTGGTTATATCATCAAAACAAACCGCTCAGAAGTGTTCAAGTTGTTGCCGTCAGGTGGGGCGACGTGCTATTTTCTATCGCGAATACTGCCCCCAAAATGGATATCTCTTGTTGGCACTACTGCCGGGCATTCAGTGAGGATGTGAGTAGAAGTCCCTTCATTCTCTAAGTACCATCTGCATTCAGGATCCTCTACAATCCCGATCGTGAGGAGATGCTTGTTCAAGTGGCACTGTCCTGTCAGAAGGCTCACCACCAGCTTCAACTCCTCCTGTTCAAATCCAAGAGAGCATTGGTCTGTCTTCGTGATGGATTTTCTATCAAATAACGTCAATAATTGTCCATGGCACACTAAACCTTTGTTAAGCATATAGATTTGAATCGAAAGATAGACCGCCTGACGCATAATTTCAAGGATGATTATTTCAAATATATACGTTCGTGGATAAAATCATATATATATATCATGGGGATGAACAATGTATGCGAATAAAATGGCGACTGCAAATATCGCAATGAAGTTGAAATATTTGAACTTTTTTACGAATTCGGGTGGAATCATAACCACACAGTAAGTACACAAAATTTAAATGATAAATTTCATCATTTCTTTATTTGATTCAATTTTTTTCTCAGGATGGATTCTCTGGACGATTTAATATTCATTCTCTATAGAGCTAATGATGTATCTAGATGCAAAACAGGAGCTGATGTAGTCTTCGAAGCAATGTAGCCAATTTAAATTTTTGTTCTGGTAATTATGCATTCATTGATAACGTTCTGGTGATTTCAATGAACGTAGTTGTTGGAAGATGTGGATAATCACAAATATAGTATGGAAACCAAGATCGTTCATTCATTATTTGGTGACATTTTTGATTATGAATGATCCTTTGAACCGTTTAAATATCCCCACCGTATAATACAAAGGTAAAATCATGGAATAGTTTTGTGAAATGAATTGAAAAGATAAAGATATCAAAGGCACATCGTTAACTACATTGATTTACTCTCCTGTAAAATTTTTTAATAGGGGGAGTAGGCGAAGATAACTATTGCCTTGGCTATGAAACTAACTGAACGGCTGATATAAATTGGAGTTTATTAACTCCAGCTAAACCGCCTAACCGTTTTTATAGACCAATAAATACTTATCCGGACCTATCATCGATCCATTCAGACGTCTGATCTTGCTGTTTCAGGCTTTTCCCATGTTTCCAGTCCAAATTGAGTCGACCCTTCGATGTATTTACGCCATTGTCTGAAATATTTGAACGGTTTCTAATTCTGCGAACGAATATATCGTGATTTCTCGAAAATCGTTGGTAATTATTATAGTCCCTGGATTTAATTGGCGGAACTCACTTTAGATTGCCTCCGCTTATTGGAAAATATATCGATCATAATACGACTGCTGACACAAATTAGGCCAGGAATAGCTTTCTTCTGAAGCAGAGACACGAAGTCATCTCCACAACATTCAATAAATCGATTGAAATCGATTCGAAGGTACATGTTTTGGACGATAGGCGTCCATCATCAGACAATAATACCAATTGATTGGTTGTTATCAGTGTGAACGAAAAAACATGAGAAAAGACATATCGACGAATTGGAATTAGCTAAACGATTCTGCCGCCTTCCTGTTAGTAAATACTCCACTCATATTTTATGTTTCTTTCCACTGGCCCCGTTCCAACAAACATAATACTCCTCGAAGTATTAAGTGAGTTTTTTCTTTTCCTACCTAGAACATGGTGAATCATATAGCCATATATAGTCGACCATAAGTGGTCTCAAACACGACCATCAAAATAGTGAAAATAGCAAGAGATCAGTGACGGCACGCTCGTCAGAGACGGCAGGGTCGGCCTGACCGTATACGAGAAAATTTGAGAAAAAAGCTGAACTATTTGATGAATACCATATTATTTTTCGAAACTGTTTCAATATTCATCGTTTATTTTGCTACTATAATGCCACTATTATTCGCTCTTGATGCACTGAGACCTTTGGGTAAGCCATCCGAATTAACACCGTAAACCAGGAACTAATTCAGGACCTACGACATCTGGTGATCCCCAATGAACTCAATATAATCACCAACCCATGAACTCAATATAGTTGTTTATATCGAGTTCATTGGTTATCCCATCGTCAAAACACCAATTCACGTTGATTGAAACGCTCGCATAGCTGATTACACTACTGCTATACATTGTTGCCAACACGGCTCATTTACGGCTAGAACTGGCCTTATTGAGAGGTGATCTGAAGGGTAAATTTAATGTTGCATCTGGAGGCTGGTGGATAATTTAACCATCTGAGAAACCTCTAATGCTTATTTCTGGCTTTATACAGGGTGGCATCAAGTGCAAATATTTCAAACACTCAGAAAACTTGACGTGTACTATGGGATCAAAATGAAATTTTGGGTTAGACCCCGTTTTCCACCCAAAGTTCTACACTGTAACAAATCTGACGTCACCTCTGTTCAAATTTCCATGCGGTATCCACAATCACATGGAGTTCAATCATTTAAATCGTTTCAAAGTGGCGTAATTGATTTTTTTGAGAATTTTCAGCCTCAACTCCTAACTTCTGAACACTGAAATAGCGTTTTCTACTCGAATGAAATTATTATATTCTGTGTATACATATATATATGCATCATTGAAAATTACACGTGATGAACAGAGACAAAAAATGTTGGGTGCGGAAAGAGTTCAGACCAGTGCGACGAGTGGTAAAGAGTATGAAATAAGTATTAAAAAAGCTAGAAATAAGCTAGATTTCGAAAAAATTTCCCCTGCGGCGCATTTTTTCATGATCTAGCTCGTTCTTGCTTTTTTCCAAAAGCACATTGGCGTGCAGTCGACTGGGCGATCAGTGGTTTCTTATCAACGATTTGCTTGTGGAAGTACGCATGCAGTATGTATATATTATACAACAGTCGTGGATAATAGTATTTTATGTAGCAAGTGTTATAAACGCCCTTTTAGTAACGAGTGTTTAATAAACGAGTGTCTAGAAAAAAATCACATTAACATACCTACTATACCTGCTAACCTACGAAATTATTCGAAAGGAATGGGAATTGAGAACATAATACATGCAACTGCATGCAACCAGCGAGACACGTATAAGTGATATTGGTTGTAGATGTGTCCACTCCATTGCTTACTAACCTTTGGTTCACGTTTGTTGTCATGCTTAGCGCAGAATAAATAAATTGTTCTCAAAGATGGATGCTTCATTTTTACAGTTCTTGGAGATATGCAAGTACCAGAACATTCTCTTTGATTTCACTTTCGTCTACATTTCGCTTATATTTTTAATGAAGAATTCTGATACGAATGAAAATTGTTTGAATATTTCTGATACAAAATTTGAAAATAACAGTTGACAGTAAATACAATTGACAGGCCAGATATGTCTCAAACTACTGAAGCTGTGTTTAATGAACTATGTTGCCATGGTAATGTATTTAAGAAATCGTGTTGCCATGGTAACGTGTTTAATATTTCGAGTAAATTACAGATTGTCAATCCGTGATTAATCGATCATTTAGCGTGGTACATATCCGTACGCTAGATGCCATTTCTGTTATGTGAGAAAAAGAATCTTATTTCCACGGGACCTCACACCCCTTCTCTGGAGCCTCTAGCCTCGACATCTGCGTAAAACTGATATTCTTCACTACCTTGGTGTATAAATAACTATTTCTTGTTAGAACAATTTGATAGCAATTACATCGTTTCCACTATATATCTGGCTCGATATCAATTAAAAGGAGATTCTCTCAGGAACTGTCAACTGCAAGTAGCGCGCAGTTATTAGTTCTTTATCTTTCCGGATGGGCTGGTATTCCAGAAGTTTAGGCGTTGTTTCGAACTAGCACGTATAGCACGGAAGTGCTAGAACCGTAGCCAACTCTGAACTTTCGAATTTTGATATTTATGAGAGCTCTGCTTGCTATCTTGATGTACGTCAATATATTATTCTGAGATCATGAATAATTTCGGAATGTTCTAAAATTGATAGGGAAATATTCATCATCGGATATACAGGAATACAGGTGTACAGGCTGTCCCATTCTCGAAGTCTTCACGGGAGATCTCACTTATTTTTGTGAAACTCACGATACCGCAGACAAAATTTTCATAGCCTGCTTTCTTTTTGAGATACTGGGAGAAATTGAAAATGTTACATTTTGGGACCTCTCCTGTATCTCAGCTATCTTTCAACTTATGGAAAGAGAAAAAACTGTCACTTATATAGTTTTCCAAGTGCAATCCATTGGCGTAGTCAGATTCTCGAAATAATCTGTTGATATTTTAGATGCAAGATGCAACCCAAACTAATGTTTTTTCATGTATAAATTATCGATGTTTTGCGCTTCCTGAAAATATTAGCCTTGTATTCAGATAATTTTGGAGTTTTTACTATATGTATATTTCTCATCGATCCGCCTTGTAAATGTGTAGCAATATTTTTAATATCATGTGTTTCATCACACGCTAGTTTGAATTTCACCAACATTCATTATTTATCAATATTCAGCACTATTTATTAATATAAACGCTGTTGACCTAATTAGTAGGTAGCTATGAAAAAGCGAGTGCAGATTATTTTATAATTATTCTTGTCAGCTGTTTACAAATTTCCATTCCAATGGAGAATTTTAATCCAGGATATCAAAACTATTCGAGAATTTAGAAACCAACTTGTATCCCAACCACAATATATGGCTAATCTTTCGTAGTTTTGATATCCTGGATTATTATTCGCCACTGTGTGGAAAATTTGTAAACTTCGACAGGTAGTCAGGTGAAACAATTATAAAACATTCTGCAATCGCTTTTTTTCATTGCCACCTACCAATTATAGGACCACAGCTTTTATAGTCAATAAATAGTACTGAATATTGGTAAATTAAGAATATTGGTAAAATTTGAACTAGTGTGTGACGAAACATTCTGTCAGCAAGAGGGTAAATATAAGAATTCATGGTATCAGAATATTAAAAATATTATTCCCACACTTTTACAAAGCGGATCAATAAGGTATATACTGAAAAATTGTAAATCATCTGAATCAAAGGCTGACACTCGGAATATCGTATGAGTGTTATATATTTTTGGAAAGCACAAAGCATCGATGTTTCAAATATAAAAATAAACAGGGTGTTCCATTAGAAAAAACATAACTCTGGGTTAAATAATAAGACCTTTTTTTGATAATCTGACTACGCTACTGGATTCAACGTAAACATCTATTTAAATGACAGTTTTTACTCTTTCCATAAAATGTAAGATAGCTAATATACAGGGGGGTCCCAAAATGCAACATTTTTGGATTTCGCCCTGTATCTCAAAAACGAAGTGGGTTATAAAAATGTTGTTTGTGGTATCGTGAGTTTCACGAAAAAGTAGCTAACGTTCGCGGAAACTGCAAATCTCTATCTCTGAAAATGAGTGAGATATCCCGTAAGGACATCGAAAATGGGACAGCCTGTACATAAGGAACAAAACTGCAAGGTACATAGTTCGTTAAATGAGGATTATGTTCACTTACTCTCTTTTTCTTGTTGAATTTCAGAGGGTAATGACCTACCGAAAAAAAAAATCCTGACATTTGTTGATTTGAAAATTCGCCATTTTGGAATATCTTTTCTCCATTTCAATACTACATTAAACTTATATACTTCTGTAAATCAACAATTTTGATATATTTTTGTTAATTCCATGAAAATTAAATTCTTTCCGCACAAAAAAAATTTATGTCTTGATAACTCCGGATATCTTCAGTAATTTTCGAATCGAACTCGATATCATTCTGTATATTTGTTAACTGAGGTGATTTTGAGCAATATATTCAATGAACATTGTATTTGTTACGTTTCAGTTTTTTTTATTCGAAACTGTTTCCACTTTGATGAACTGATCGATACAGCAGAAAAATTTATGTGAATGTGATATATAGTAAACAAAGAAACCTTGGTGAGCATTTTTGTTAAAAACTACAGAAAGATTAGTGTCGTTGTGCCAACTCTTCGTTAATAGTCCATAGCTGATCCGAAACAGACTGTAAAATCTTTGAAATCTCGAGCTGATCCGAAAGATGCACCAATCTCGAGACCAATATATTCTCATTGAGAAGGCGCAAAAGTACTCCACCCATAAATTGGACTTGATGGGTGTCGATGAATTTAAAAAAAAAAGTCTCTGATTTTGTGGGAAGGCAATAAGTTCTTGTTGGAAAACCGTGTACAGTGTACATAATCGCAATTTATATTTAATCACCAACCATCAACAATCAATTGATCAGCAGCTTAGTATTATGACCTCGCAGTGCAGCCATAATGATATGATGTTTTGTATTCCATTGTTAACATGATCCTATCTGATTATGCACATATTTACTGAATTCTCCAATTTAATCAATTAATCGATATAGGAAGATTATCGTCGGGCATTAATTAGAGGCTCGACCTTCTATAGAAATCCATACCAACTATGGATTCTTTTGTTAGATACTGCGATAAATGATTGGAAGTGATCGACAGGGTTTGATACACAGGTTCGAAAGCGCATATTGGAACGATGATAAGTTAATCGCATTTAGTCTATATTATGAATTAGGGAATATTGCTGTTCATTATGGAAATTAGTGATAAACACTCTATGTTCATGTCATGCCAATAGTTACCAAATAACTCAATAAAGAAGTTCAACTAGCATGATAGAGACAGGCAGGTAGTGACAGATTATCAGACGTGATTTCACCCTGTATGCCTTTTGGAGGGTATCATTATATATATATTTTGATGAGGAAGCATGATATTATATGAAAGAATCCTCCTGGGTTCTTCATGAATTAATAGTATAGGTATATACTGTATAAGACACTTACTAGCTTTTTTGAGCGTGCGACAATATGTCTTATAAAACATGTATAATATACTTTTTTTCTATTCTGCATCAATTTCTACTCTTTCATTCAGGAAATTCATCAATAAAAACATCAAATATTAAAAAAATGTGGAGTAAGTATAGTAGGTAACAATGAAAACATATCTGAAAGTTCATACCTAAATTTGACAGATAGTAAAAAAATATTCAAATTAACATCATTATTCCAGCGATATAACTTGAAATTGTTGGTCTATCAAAATTCTGTATTTCCTTTTTTGGGAATAAGTGAAGAATCAAACTTAAGTTGCACCGCTCCGAAACTGAGGCAATCTGTTCAAACGACTATAAATAATTTGTTGAAGAAAACTCGTCCATGTCATGAAAAAGAATTTCATAATTTCCAAGTATGGTGTCAAACTGACGACCCATACCACCACAATATGTAAACCGCAATGGTTACTGCATAAATACAATCAACACAATTGAAACAATGCTAATGATCATTGTAGAATATTTTGAATTGCCAAATCCTGATATGTTTACAGGACATTTTTTTCGGCGTCCTAGAGTGTGATCGATATTCTTGAAGTATATGAGAAACGCAAAATTGAATCAATTATAGGAGAAAGCATCACATTTTGAAAATTTCGAATAATGCATTCAGAACCACCTCATTGACCTCTCATATCTAAATATTTCCCCCCATGAGTGATAACCCTGTACAAGCCGTGAGATTCAACCATTTCGATTGATACGATATCTCGATAAATACCAACTCCAAACGTGTGAAAACATTAACCATTGCACCTACTTCTTCTTCTTCTTCTTCTTCTTCTTCTTCTTCTTCTTCTTCTTCTTCTTCTTCTTCTTCTTCTTCTTCTTCTTCTTCTTCTTCTTCTTCTTCTTCTTCTTCTTCTTCTTCTTTTGGGTTTATTGGATTCCTGTCTCCTTTCGATAACAATTTCTCCAGATCAGGTAATTCAATTTTTTCATGGTTTTTTATGGTTATGTAATAATATTATCTCTCATCGAAGTTCAAGATTCTATCGTATGGGCTCCTACTGAAGCACGTTTGATCTCAAGTATGGCCCCTTTACCCGATGAATCCGTCATCATCCGGCCTCTTTACCGGCGTAGAGATAAAAGGGCCTGATAATTTTCACTCACACTTATTAAACTTCACAATGAATAAGATTGGATTTGATCAGGTAATTAGAAAAATTTTAGACTTGCACACGCATCAACCTGACTTTTGACCTGGGGACGCCATGTGTCTCCTTCCATGGTCAAAAGGCGAATCAAAAATCAAAAATCAATCACTCTCTGAACATCAAACAGCTGAGAATAAACTTCTTACACCAACAAAAGGCCTATGGCTACTTACGTTATGTTTGGGCTGGTGCAAAGGGGATGTCTGACTTTCGGGGGGTGTTGATCTCTGTCGCAGTCGGGCAAGGGCTGTTCTCAAACCCTCCGTTATTGAGTTTCTCTCTTCATCTCCGCTAAAAAAAAAGTATAGTTTGAAATGCAATCGACATTCCTATCATACCAAAAATTCACAAGAAACCAAAAAAACTTCAATTAATTTTGAAGACATACTCCTCGAATAATATCAGGGGTATACAAACTCAACTGAAAGAAAACAAATTGAACATACACCAAGCATATATTGAAATAAAACCATAGTTTTGATAAACTCAATCATTTCGAATCATTAGAAATCAACAAACTCATAATTCTGTCATTTTACTTAATGATCAATTAGACCTCAATAGTTCACCACTGTTGAATTTGTTGTCTTCGTAGGTAATAATATTCATTCATCTACCCACTGCATCAAAAGTGAGTGTTTGCTCCCTTATTCGAGGACACAAACCTGCCAATTTACTCCCATGCAAGGCAAAAAAAATTTACCTTCCGTGGGAGTAATACAAATGATATTCATCCATTTATGAATTCTCTCTAGTGACATTATGTTATCATTTAATATCAAGATATTGTAACATACATTTCCGAATGAGATATGCATATACATATTCCATAATATTTCATGTTTCTTCGAAATTTTAATCCAGAGTACTTTATACCCGTCCTTCATCTCCAAAGTCGATGGATGATATATAAGCTTCTACAGCGCTGACGATATTCGTATAGCCCAGAATTTATGGTTTATGTATTTGTATGTCCAAATCTGTATTCAATTCCATCCAAACTCGTACAGAATGAAAAGTGGGAAAGGGATTCAGTGAGTTAGTTATACACGGAAAAAAAAGTTTTGTTGCACCAACAAAATAATTTTGTTCTTTTTTTTTGTTAAATTGAATACAATTTTGCGGAATCAACAAAATATATGTTCATTCCAAATAAGCAACCTCTTCAAAAAGACAAAATAATCTGATTGAAATATTTGCTTACTTGAACAAAAATTTCATTTCATTCAACAACATTTTGTTGATCCAACTATTACCTCATTGTTCAATCAATCATATGTATTTTGTCTATTCGATAAAATTCAATCAATTCTGACAAATATTCAACTGAATACAACATCATATTTCGTTGAGTCAACATTCATTTCATTGTGCAATCAATCAAAGGTTTTTTTTCTATTCGACAGAATTGAATGGATTATGACAACATTATATTTTGTTGATTCAACACATCACTATCAAGGAATATGTTGTTATTTCAAACAAATTAGTTTGTTGAACAGAACCCACAAGAACATTATATCGAACAAATATTTTGTTGAATGATTATCTAGTCGCATTTTTGCCACCAGGTGGCGTTTCTTCCAACCTTCCTACGCTCGCCTCGATTGGGGTGTACATATACCTACCTACCCAAAACATCCAATAATATAATTATATTAGGCTGTCCTAGAATTTATTATGACGCTTATACAAGCTAATAGTCTTGAATCAACTGAGGAACTTGAACTTCAATTTCTCTCAGTTTTGAAATTCATTTATTGGATTTTTTTTAATATTAGACAGCAAAATATTTCGTCAATTCTAAATACAATTTTGTTGATCGAAGAATATATTTTGTTATTTTAACATATTGGCTCTCTGAAAAACTGAAATTTTTGTCACTTGAATGGAATGATATAATCATTTCAATCAACAGAATCGTTGTTTATTCAACCAATTCCTGCATCAAATGAATTTTGAATTGAAAGCTGACAAAAAACATTTGTTGCGGTGAGAAAATATTTTGTCGTGGACATTCAGATTTTGTTGAATTGACAAAAATTTTGCAGTTTCAAACAATTTTTTTCCTGTGATACAGGCATGAGAAAAATGATTGAGTATAATGGGTATAAAACAGCACTGATGAAGGGGGTAAATTAGGTTAGTATAAAGTGGGGACTATTCGGCCTCCCTAAGAGCCACCTAGCAATAGCCATGCGAATCATAACATTATATCCAGTGGATTATTCGAATCCTCAAATATGTCCATGAGGATATCATAGCTTTGTTGAGAAGGTTTTCCATCAAATAGGCGTTCCACGTGTGTTTTTCATCGAGGATAATGCCTAGATTGTTCATTTCATCTGCAAATGGAATTAGAAGAGAAATGGAGTTAGATCATTCAGGTTCACACGCTTGTCACCACTTACATCTCCGAATAGGTCGCGTGTACGATGACCTAACCTGGAGGTAAAATATTGAAACACAACCACACTTTTCGAAGGATTGAAATAGTTTGTCACAATGGGTTGCGTGCAAGAACTGTCAGATGACCGACGCTGGAGGCAAAACATTGAAACACAACGTCACTTTTCTTATTTGTTTACAAGTGATCGAAATAGTTTTCCACAATTATTTTGGCATATGAATCGTATTTTTCCGCTATTCATCAATTCGCTCATGCCATCACATTGTACTGTTGTAAAATGCACAAAAACTGCATCGGAAGATGGAGGAATCCGGATGGTACATTATGATTTAAAAGTAAGTACCTACTATAATAACTCACATATAGTTCTCATTTTTAAAATTTGGTTATTTCTCTGATTTCTCATCGGAATTCCTTCTGCAATAGGAGCTAATAGAAATATACCTGAAATTTCTAGAATAATGCAAGAAGATTGGATTCATGCAATCAATCGGGAGGACTGGTCTGACATGCTGACGATCGTGTGTGTTGTAGACATTTTCAATCTATCAACAGTATTAGCTTGTATTGCAGAAGTGGCAGAAGGCAGAAGGAATTTTGATAAGGAATGACAACATTTCATGATGATAACTATGTGAGATTACTATTTACCTGAAAAATCATATTCCCTAGTCTCTTGCTGCATTTTTTGTGCATTGTACAACAGCACAATGCGAAGGCATGCTTGAATCAATTAATAACGCAAGAAACACGATTCGTATGCCAAAATATTGTGAATAACTATTTCAACCTTTTGATTCCTCTGTAAACCAATAAAAAAGTGAGGTTGTGTTTCAATAATTCACAGAAGAGTGAGGTTGTGTTTCAATATTTGGCCTCCAGGGTTGGTCATCGTGCACGCGACCTATGTATTGGCATACGAATCGTGTTTTTCGCGCTAAATATTAATTCAAGCATGTCTTCTCATTGTGCTGTTGTACAATACACAAAAAATGCAGCGAGAGACGAAGAATATGATTCTTCAAGTAAATAGTAGTATCACATAGTTTTCATTATGAAATTTAGTCATTTCTTATTAAAATTCCTTCTCCCACTTCTGCAATAGAATCTAATACTGCAGCTAATACTGCAAACGATCATATTTCATCAGCATTTCAGACCAGTCCTCGCATTTGATTGCATGAATCCAATCTTCTTGCATTCTCTTAGACATTTCACGAGTATTTTTATTAGCTCCTATTGCAGAAAGAATTCTGATGAGAAATCAGAGAAATTACCTAATTTCAAAATAAAAACAATATGTGACTGACTATAGTAGGTACTTACTTTTAAATCATAATGTACCAACCGGATTCCTCCGTCTTCGGCTGCATTTTTTGTGCATTGAACTATTCTACAACAGCACAATGTCATGGCATGCACGAATTAATGAATAGCCGAAGAATAACTATTTCAATCAATGAGAAAAGTGCATGAGGTTGTGTTCCAATGTTTCACCTTCAGGGTCGGTCATCTGACAGTTCTTGTCATTGTCATCATTCTCAGATTCAGAACGTCAGCTCTGGATATTGAATAGGCTTCCAGCAGAAGGTTTTCGAATATGTCTTCCTCAATAACAAATTGCAAAAATTTCAAGTATGATTATTTGAGTTGCCCAAAGACGAGAAAACATATCAAGTGTTTGTTAAAGCTTCGAACAATCAAACTCCAATAATCATTCTATAGAAATATATTCAACGATGTAATATTTATATAACTACAATGAAGGGGCACAGGAAATGATATTCGCATGTTTTTTTTTTCAGCTGTTTAACAACATGACAACCGTGTCCTCACTCTATAAAGGGCGTGAAATGGGATGTTGGGTCACTCTTCCTTGAAGTATAAGAAATGGTATACAGCATTGTATTCACGTTCATTATATTTTCTTCTGATAACCAAACATATATTATTCTTCCTAATAATAATGTTCTTCGCAAATTACAAATCTCTCATGTGTTTGGTACCGAACCAGTGTCATATGGTAATTCAAGAAAATTTCAAATTCAACTTCCAAAGTACGTATAAGTTATGAGGTATAGATCTGAACTCCAACAGACGACAAGATAGTGGTATTCATGGCTTCTGGAAAGTTTCATGGAATTTTCATTAGATATCTTTCAAAGCGATGAGAATAGGATTCCATGACACTCTTGCACTTGCCTTCGCTTCAGAGGATTAACTAATTTGCACGAATTCAGTGGATAGTTTGTCTACCCAGGATTATCCTTAGAGTCATATTTCATTGTATTTCGTTCATTTGATAAAATGTTCTTGACATTCATTAGTATGCATTGCTTCAACTGAATTCGCCATCATTTTGAAGCACCCTATTTTCCAGCCACTCAATGTTTTTTCGATTTCGCATTATGTTTCATAAACTCTTGAAGGAGTGTTTTCGTGAGTCACAAAAATTAACATAAAGTCCATGTTTATGTTCCCCAGAGGATTATAATTTTATCCTCTTATTTCACATCGAAGTAGCAATCCTAATTTTATGAATACATTAAGAGTAAATTGGTTCACAATTCGACTCGAAAGTAGTCTTTAGATTTCGTGAAAGACAAAATTCGTGACAACATAATATAATGGCGACAAAATGGATTTGACCCCACGAAATCTCTCACCATGTGGATAATTTTGGGAAAATCGGAAAATACCCAAAGAGATTTTGCATACTGTCTGTAGGTTGATCAAGGAGGTGGTACAATCATTATTCCAGATTTTTTTTGGATTCTCTCTCCTCGTCTCTATTGAATATAGTTATTTTTTATACAAGGGAAAAAAGTAGGAGATTTTGTGTTGTCTAAAAACCGTGAGCTGAAATCTAATATTTTTCCCGTCTATAATACAAT
Organism: Phaedon cochleariae; assembly: GCA_918026855.4. Lineage (NCBI taxonomy): Eukaryota > Metazoa > Arthropoda > Insecta > Coleoptera > Chrysomelidae > Phaedon > Phaedon cochleariae. The sequence goes on along the minus strand of OU896707.1, from coordinate 73,157,879 downwards.
ATTTTTCTCTGTGACAGAAGAAAGGACGCATCAATATTGAGAAGATATTACATTATTTTGAAATCTGAATATTATCGACGTGAAATTTTAAGTTTTTAACAGTAGGGACACCTGCGTTAAAGACATCTTCATTCTTTATCATTCTCTTGAAGTAATCAAATATCTGATGTCACTTCTGTCAGTCTAATTCTGTGATTTGATTTCAAAAAATTGCGAATTTAGTGGTTGTTTAGTAATATACCTAACCGCGAAGTCGAATGTAAGATAAAAGGACTTGCATTTCTATCTCGGAGACGGTATTATTGACTAATTTTTCGGAACTATAGCACAACAAATCCATCAACAGTATATATATATATGTGATATATATACGGGAAAACAGTACTCACTTTTTTCCCACAAGAAAAAAGTAATTTATGAAAAGCGACATTTTATAACCTGCTAACAGAGATGAAATGCCAAACTAAACTTTTTTCCAGTCACAGAAAAAATGGATTTTTCGTATGGCAAATTCGTATTTGTCCTGACACTTTTCAGTTCTCAGTTACAATTGGTGACGTTGACAATCAAATGAGTTATAGGATGCTTCCATTAATTAATCTTGAATTCGCCATCTTCATTTTCAGATTCAGTATAGTGAATACCATGTTCTATCTATATCAACTGAACAGGAAGCAATGCTATTGTCTCCGTTCAGAAGAATGCGAGCAGATTCCTTGATTTTTCTCTTCTGGTTGTTATCTTCTTTTCCAATGATTTTTATATTATTCCACTCTGTCATATGTTGGTGATGAATTTCAAGTGAAAACTGTGTTCAAACTGAAAATACAATGTGATCAATTCTAACTCAAATCAAACCGGAAAATGAAGAACAATCGTCAAAAAATGGTATTTACAGAATACCTTGTGTTTGTGGAAAGTTTCATACAGGTGATACCAAGAGACCTCTTTCAGTAAGGACGGAGGAACATAAATACTATATGAAGAAAAGACACATCGACAAATCGAAACTAGCTGAACATATCCTTACTGAAGATGGACAACATGATTATGGCAGAGTGGAATAATATTAAAATCATTGGAAAAGAAGATAACAACCAGAAGAGAAAAATCAAGGAATCTGCTTGCATTCTTCTGAACGGAGACAACAGCATTGCTCCCTGTTCAGTAGATATACATAGAACGTGGTATCCACTACTGAAATCCGAAAATGAAAATGGTGAATTCAAGATAAATTAATGAGAACATTTTCTAACTCATTTGATTGGCAACATAACCATCAGTTGTCATTGAGAACTGAAAAGTGTCAGGACAAATACGAATTAACCATACAGACAATTTTTTTATGTTGAAAACGGGAGCAGATTCGTTCACGACAAGTGAAAATTTGATATTTTTTTATGTACCTTCATTTTTCTTCTCCAAACCTTTTTTAATACAAATTGTCATTGACAAGCTAGTGAATTTTTCTTTCAGGCTCCAAACGAAGTGTCACTGACGATATCATTTATATCGTTCTCTTGGGTTTCTGAGGGAAATTATAAAAGCAGTGATAATTTGGGGCAAAACATCTGATTTGTCTTTGTACATTTTGGGGCAAAACATCTGATTTGTCGAATAATACATAACAACAAGGTTTAGAAGGCATATTGCTAATATAAGATGATTGTAAAAGATTTCAGAGAGCAAATGCTGACACTACAAAAGAAGGTTACCCCTATATCAATTTCAGATCAATTATCGAAAAAATTCTGCAACTTATCATGAACAGCAGGGACTCGCATAATGTATAGAAAGATAAGAGCTTTCAGAATATTTGAATGAGATGTGAACAATATCAAAATCAATGACTTGGAAGAGAGAATTTTTCGTTTATCTTCACAATCACATCACAGTTTCGCTTTCTGTCTTCGGTCTAGTCTCTATACCAAAGGAAAAAATCCGACTCAGAATTCAAATAGGAGGAAGGCAAATAAAGGGAACATTCAGAGATTTTGACAGGCTTCTGAGAGAGCAATCATGTTCGAATGAATACCGACGAAGTTTGGAGAGCATTTGCATAGCTGACTAGATTAACGAACGGAATACAACATGGCAACTGTTCGTGAAAATCAAGTAGGTGATCAGTAGACAATAAGTTGAACGATAACATGTTAAACAAACTTCGTTCATTCATGTAGGAAGAAAAGTAACCCATGGAAAATTTCGACTTTTAATATTATGCCTATCTCATGTAGAGTTATGGATGGACAGTGACTCTAACGGTAATAAATGTAGTGAGAAAAAAAAACAATAGATAAGTGACTCAATTTCTGAATGTTCTAGCTATATAAATATCGGAAGACAATTCTTAACCACTATACAGGGTGGGCCACCAGTAACGCCTCGGTCTCTAGAAGGCTAACCACTTATCTTCTTGGAATTCTTCCTCTCTAGGAAGTTGCATATCAACATAGGCTACCATTAAAAAACATTTCGAAACATACAGGGTGTCCCCAAAAACCATAAAACACTGAAGTTGAACTTTTTTCTATCGAACACCCTATATATTATTTCATTTTGAGATTCTCCCTGATGAGCTGATTTCAACGACCCATCATACTTGGAGTCTAGCAGTTATAATTACTGAAATATAGGGTGTGAAAAATCGAGATTTTCCAAGTTCAAGAATTTTTTGTGTCGAAACTATTCATAATTGGTCAAAACGGCTTACATAACCCTATCTCAACTTCTGATTGACTATCTACTGATATTTAATTGGGACATATACCGGGTGATCAAGATTCTGAATTCTGCAGACCAATTATGGATGGTTTAGACACAAAAAATTCTTGAACTTGGAAAGTCTCGATTTCTCACACCCTATATCTCAGTAATTATAACTGCTAGACCCCAAGTATGATGGATTGTTGAAATCAGCTCACCAGGGAGAATCTCAAAATGAAATAATATATAGGGTGTTCGATTGAAAAAAGTTCAACTTCAGTGTTTTGTGATTTTTGGGGACATCCTGTATGTTTCAAAATAATTTCAAATGGTAGCCTATGTTGACATGCAACTTCCTAGAGAGGAAGAATTCCAAGAAGATAAGTGGTTAGCCTTCTAGAGACCGAGGCGTTACTGGTGGCCCGCCCTGTATAAATACGGAACCCTAAGAATTATTTGCTCTAAGATATATGACGAAATCATTGAGAATCATCAATAAACTCAAAAATGTTTATGTTGTACAAAACTTTTGTAATCGTAGCATTTTTTCCACCACTAGCTATAGAATATACAGGGTGGTCCAGGTAAAACGTTATTATATTTGATCGGCGATAGGAAAACAGGAAAGAACTAGACTTTCATGAATAAACTTTGGTTGGAAATGTTTCCTAACAGAGATATAGGGTGTCAGAGTTCCGACACCCCGATTGAGTTATCGACGGGCCGCGTTAGGTTTGGAATCATCAAAATCATCGCTGGAATGTGTACTCCGTAGAGATTATTAAAAGCCTGTACAGAACCTCAACAATTTTAGCCTTTTCACAATGCTCTAGATTCGAATTAATATCTTAAATACGGAGTCGTGAATCAAAAATTTGCAAAGATATATTAATTCTTCAAATTGTATAATGAATCAAAAAATCGAATCTTGTTGTTGAATATCCAGTAAATCCGAAGATTAGGAGAGGGAGGAGGAGATGTCGACCCCCATTATCTACGCCACTGGGGAGTTTCTTCAAATGACCTCAATCATTACTCAGAAATATAATACATTAGTCTCTGTGCGAATTTAATCGAAGTTATGACGACAAACACAATTTTTGCCCAAAATTTTGACACCCTGTATCTTTGTTAAGAAGCATCTTCAATCGAAGTTTGTTCATGAAAGTCTACTTCTTTTGTTGTTCTATCGCACAACAAAATTAATGACGTTTAACCTGGACCACCCTGTATATGCAGAATAGGCATATAAAAACGGAAGATAAAATGATTTCGATATTTTTGAACTAATTGATTCACTTTTTGATTTAATTGGAATCCATTATCCATTCTAAGAAACCTCCCACTAGGATTTTTCCACACTCTGGTTTCTTTTCCACAGTTCACTCTTATAGCCACATAAGTATCCTTTTACGATTTCCCAGAACTTATTAATTGTCAATGTGAATGTGAATTTACTCGATGAAGCTCCTTTGAACTATCTCGAGCGTACTTCTTAGAAGTCCTCAAAGCTAATAAGTATGTTTCACATCAAGAGTTTAAGAAGTCGATTCAAATTATGTCACACATTCAGATAGACTGCTTATATATATATAACGTATGTCAATATTAACTTGAAAACGCACAAATATTTTTATCAGAAAATCCAATTTGTTTGAAAATCACTAAAATGTGTGCACATGATTCCGAACGTTCTTCAAACTTCCGAGCCATTTTGTTTCAGTATGCATGAGTGTTATCATGAGGGAAAAAGGAACCCAGTTGTGCAGGATCTTCTGCAAATCTATCCGGTATTTCTAGGGCACAGCTCAATTATTTCCACCGTATATACCGAGTAAAATTCGATTGAAAAAAATCCATTAATAATAATACATTTATTGGACACCATATATGTTCACATACTTAAGTATACAGTGGTACGTATATTCACATATATGTTGAGCAAAAAGGGTTTTTGGTTCAGATTGCTAATGATTCGCATCTGATTTTCCACCAAAGCCGTGAATTGAAAAATAAAGCTCATAGGGCCGAAAAACACGAGAATGAGATGAGAAATAGAGAAGAAAGAAAGATAGAGAGAAAGAAAATCAAAATAGAGCATATAGGGGTCATTCAGAGCCATGTTGAGCCTGAAATAAGTGTTTTTTGAATTTGTATTCGAAATTATCGATCGAAATATTGATATAGTTCAATTGTCAGAAATATCATAAGAGAACGAGCGTTAATACACTTCTTTTTTGTGAGCAGGGACACTAAATAGTAATCTCCTTCGCAGATTCAAATTGTGGACGTCCGTTCTCTAAGTCAAATGTTCATGTAAGTAGGAAGGACTCTTATACTTGATTTGATATCGAAGGAAATTCGAATGTGATTATTTTCGAAATCGGTACACTTTCTTTTGTGAAAATCTGCATCTAGAGTACGAGGACAAAATAGCTACTGCAATCCATCGGTGCCTATTCAGGAGATCCTACATATTCCTTTTGTAGTCAGGTGCAATATCTAGAGCTCGACCCAACTACTACTCATCTCGTACTTATAGGACTCTCCCAAAATTTGTCTGAATTCCTATGTACCCTGCATGAAGGAAACATTGTGTCATTATCAGAACACCTTTTTCCGAAAACCGTTATATGCATGATTCCCAGCATGACCTCAGATGGAACGATCTTTGCTCGAGAGAACCTAGCTTAGGGCTCCATTTCCAATTGATCAGACAGTAAGCTTCTGATCTATAGGTACATCACGTTGAAGCTTCAAGCGTGTTTGTGACTGTGTGTCTCATGTATCCGAACAGCGTACGGCGTGCCTTGTAAACGACAAGTGAATTTAATTGGATTGAAACATAACAACATAGTTGTTCAAAGTGGTGTTTGTAACTGAGTCAACAACACTCTACAGTAAGAGGTTCTGATGAACATCTCCAACGATTTTATAAGAATAATGAATTGAATGGTTCATAAATACTATCTTTAGGTGGTACATTCATTATTCTAGATTTTTTGGGATTTTCTCTCCTCGTTTCTATAAAATGAATATATGAATATTATTTCAATAAAAAAAAGAATTTGTTTTGTTCTAAAATTTGTTCTATCCGTCATTCGGTTGCCCCCTTACGAGCAACCCTCAAAAGTCTGCGAAAGTCTTGTGCGAGCAAGGAATGACGGGGGCCTTACCTTTTAACGTGTGATCCCAAACACTATATACACAATATACGTGTAGTAGAGACAAATCAGATGATTTGCCCCAAAATGTCATTGCGTTTACAGAATTTTCCTATCAGAGAGCCTGAAAGAAGTTTGGCGCATCAGTTGTAGGAAGAACTGTACGCCTTTTTGAATAGTCTTTTATGATGGAATATGTACAGAGTATAAAATGTAATATGGTTTACAGGAAAGTTAATTGAATATACAAATATACAGGGTGTTTCATAGGTAAAGGGAAATATTTCAATGGTAGATAGGGGTCACCAAGGTGGTTCTGAAAATACCATATTTGATAGGTCTTAGAGTCTTCATAACGGAGATACAGGGCGATTCATCGATTTCGAATAATTATTCATTCGTCTATATGTATATAGACTATGAGACTTTTCCTGAAGCTGAACCTGTATTTCCATTCTGCCTGATAGGTCAATGAATCCATCGTCCCAAGTAAGCTCCATACCAAATTCGAGAAAATATTAATGCGATGGGTAGTCTAATACTTATGGACGAGTGAATAATTATTCGAAACCGATAATTAACCCTGTATCTCTGTTATAAAGACTGTGAGACTCAGTGAGTTCTTTCGAACGATGATTTAACAAGAATATATCAAATAATCATAATTGAAAGTGATTTCATAATTTCAATACTCTTCAAATTTACATACTTTCAGCTTTCTGTTTATAATTGTTACGATTAGAATTGGTGGCGGAAACACGAAAAGCATGAAATCCAGTTTAATTTTTCCTCCTCTTCACGATTCCTTTGATGAACTCTGTCAATTATTACATACAGTGTGTTATTTTAATATTTCGAATAAATGTAAATTTTTCCTGAAGCCGAACCTGGATTCTCACTTCACCCGATAGGTGAATGAATTCAATGTCCCAAGTATAAGCTCCACACCAAATTTTAGAAGAATATACTGGGTAGTTCAATACTTATAGACGAATGAATAATTATACGAAATCGATAAATCGCCCTGTATCTCCGTTATGAAGACTCTAAGACCTATCAAATATGGTATTTTTAGAGCCACCTTGGTGACCCCTATGTACCATTGAAATATTTCCCTTTATCTGTGAAACACCCTGTATACATGAGTGGGAAAATTCCCCACAGAAGAATTCACTATAGCTTGTCAGTGACAAGAGAAGAGAAGAGAAATACAAGTATATAGAAAAAATATCAAATTTTCACCTAGCTTCGGACGTTTCGGAAACGAATCTGCTCCCGTTTCCAACATGAAAAATGGAATTTTTGTATCGCAAATTCGTATTTGTCCTGACACCCCTCATTCCTCAGTGACAATTGGTGACGTTGGCAATCAAATGAGTTACAGGATGTTTTCATCAATTAATCTTGAATTTCCCATTTTCATTTTCAGATTTCAAGCATTTTTCTGAACGGAGACAATAGCATTGCTTCTTGTTCAGTTGATATAGATAGAACATGGTATTCACTATTGAATATTCACCTTGTTATAAGAGATGGGTTCATTTGAAAGGTTATATTTTCGTTCAAGACGTCATTGTCAGGTAGACATACTTCACGAGTCTACAGGGTGTTAACAAATGACTGTAACAACGGAGAACTGTAGATTGATCATGAAAAAAAGAAACATATTTTCTCCTTTCGAAATTTTTCTCCGGGCTTCCGTTATCGAGATACAGGGCGTCAAAAAAATACAAAAAAATCTGTTTTTTGCTACCATCTCAGGAACCGTCTGAGCTACGGAGTTAAGCCTTCGTACACACTCCATCATCAATGATGACTACTTTCAGGGCTCTTGATCAATTTCCTTGGACACGTCAGTGGCGGAGAGTTCAACGGCTCGTGAAGGTTTAACCCCCCAAACATTTATGCTACTGGAGAAATTGTAATTTTCAAAAAAGATTCTGAAGCGTCTATATCTTTCACACAAAAAACGTCCTCTTGTCTCAATGCTCTAAAGTGAATGATTTTCGAGAAAAATGGCTTTTTATGGATAAGAACATACAAAATCCTGATGGTATCTCCAAAGTCGTCTAAAAATCCACTGGAAATAAACACCTCAGAACTGTCTAATAATAATTATGTTCAATCAAATGTCAGGTTCTCGAGTATGCTGGTCTCGATGTTTTTAAGTTTATTAAGTGTTGTAAAGTGTTTTTGAATTAAACTGAACATTTTTGATTTTTTGACGTATCTGGAAAACGGAGCCCGGAGAAAAATTTTGAAGAGGAAAGAAATGTTTCTTTTATTATGAGGAATCTACAGTTTTCCGTTGTGGCACTCATTTGTTAACACCCTGTATATCAGAATTGAATATAATACAGGATATAAAGATAATCAAAGATTGGTGAGATTCAAACCACCTTTCTCTAAATATTAAGAAAACCAACAACCTTTGCAATATTGTTAACTTGAATATTGGATGTGAGGTAATAGAAAAAAAATTGTCAATTAGGTTTCTAGGCTTCTTCAAAGACAACAGAACATGTGACAGGTTCGTGTAAAAAACTGGCTTCTGGATGCTATGTTGAAAGAAACATTGCCACTGAATTAGGGTCTACATCTGCTAGAACAGCATATTTTGCCTTAATTGAGTCTCACTTCAGATATGGAATAGCATTTTGAGGGGGCCTGCAGTGATCATTTATCCCAGAAGAGTTCTGTTCTGCAGAAATGAGCCTCGAAATGAGCCCTCAGATATATAGATCGGGCGAAATCTAGAGATAGCTGTAGAGGCTCATTTGAAAATTATAAAATTTCAAGTGTGGTTTGCTTATACATATTAGATACAGCGTCTTTAGTTCGAAATAACAAATAAATAAAAAATTGTCTCGTCACGATAAAATACAAGGCAGAATGGTCAAATTAAGTTGATAAGACTACTATGGTCAAGCACTCGATCATTTATAATGAAATAGAAATATCCAATCACCTTCCGAATGACATCAAGGGAATATCATGTGATGAAAAGTTCCGTACTAAAGTGAAAGCACTACTCGTCCAAAGTCCACTCTATAACCTGGATGAATATTTTCCAATGGAATCATTTTTTCAATCTGAAATTAACTTGGTATATTTTCAACTTCATATAGACATACGAGCTTTTGAATGTTGTTTGTTATTTATCGTACTATTGTTGTATTTTGTGTTATTCATTTTCATGTAATTCAACAAGCTTTGTCAACAAGTGTGTGTGTACAATAATGTGAATAAAGCATATTTTGAATTGAATTGACTTGAATTGAATTGTCCGCAATGTACTGCCGCGAGCAAGACTCGTATGGCTGCTGATGGAGAATGGCTGTAGTCGGCACAGAGTTTTTTTAAACAACCAATGGTTTAATCCCGGTCAGAAGTATCTGTAGGACTTCTAGTCTGAAGGAGGTATGATAATGACTGTCCTCCTGAAACATTATGTCTACATCCATGCTTTCACCGCAATAATCCCATTGGAATCGTACAGATGCCATACAGCCCATAATTAATTAATCATTGGTGAGCCCGGGACCTCTTGCGGCACATAGCTGGTGGTTTTTGGTTTCGCTCTCCCCTATCCATATCGTGAATAATTTCCACGTGGATTTGCTATAACAAGATACATAGAGTGGGTGTTGATATCCTGCATGAATTCTAATCCAGAGCAACTGCGTGGAACAGTGAGGGAATTTCTTGTTTAATCCACAATGGAAACAACATGAGTATATAGGGCAAGTATAATGATCCACTGAAACTAGTTTATCAGGACCATTCCTTTTCATTTTCCACAATGGCGAACTTCATTTATTTCTTCATTCCTATAATATTCGTAAAACATCGCGCGTAGGAAGGACAGGCAGGTGTTGAAATGTTTTTTGAACTTTTGAAGGTTATAAGTTCTTGGGAATAATTCCGATGGCTTCGCCGTTTTATAGACAAGTTGTGGTAGAGGGTTGTTCGAAATTATTCAAGGTTATCGACGAAGGGATGTGCTGACTGATGGTCCTATCGTGTTCGTCTGACTGAAATTGCTAGTGATGGAATTATAGGAGGACGTTCTGTGGAACATTTGGAACGTATATCAGGATCATTTCAAAACTATTCAACAGGATCAAAATGGGAAATTTCTTTGCAATAAATGCTTAATTGAAAAATGTATTATCGAAATGTCTGTTGCAATCGTTGCTTTAATAATCGAATATACGCTCCACAATGACGAAGCTTCAAGTTTTTTTGACTTCTCCAAGAAAATAAATATGCTAGCAGTACCTTTTCTACTGATGTACATTTGTATACGTTCCGCTTTTTGCACCATTTGATGAACTCAGATAACTGTTTTTCATATCGTTCTTCAGTTTTCCTTGGTAATAATTAGCCTTCAGCTCCTTGACCTGCATTCTTTATCTGTACCATCGTGATCAACGTCATTCAATCGGTGTGGCGTGTATTCCCTAGTTGTATAATGTACTATTGTATTTCGTTTTATGTTATTTTTACAGGGTTTTGTGCTGTTTCATCAAATAAGCATAATTTGAGATTCAGGAGGATACGAACTAAACTGTATGTCTTCTCCTCAGGCAGGACATATCAAAAATAATACGTATGTACAAAATGTTTCCATTTTTATATTAATTCTCGGAGTTAGACAAAATGAAAGTGAGACACCATGCATCTCGAACTTCCTCATTAGCAGGAAAACTCTTTTAATATCGGCATATCAGCAGAAAATGCCTGGGTCAATTAAAATGAAGCTGAATAGGGTACCTTGAGACCTTGGACGAACAAAAGCTCTGGAAAAAGTATATAAAAGTAGCTTAAACAATCACAAGGATCAGGCTTTATAGGGCTACAAGGCACTACTTGACTCGAACTTTTTAATAATCAGAAAATAAGCGTCTGCAACTTTGAGAATATCAAGTGAAAATCAGATAGGGGAACATAATCTCCCTGCAGTGTATGGTTTTTCTTCTGAACTCTATAAAACTTTTATTTGATCATAATTTTACCCTCGGGTATGAAAGTTCTACTCGCTCGATTGATCGACTTTAATTGGACGTTGACTTGTCTAGCACTAATAACGGAATAGAAACCCTTTAAACGAACCCCTGTAAAAATATTGAGACTTCTAATCACAGGGAGTTTTCATTTTCGCATTTCGTCAACCAGTGGCGTAGTAAGGGTCGTATGTTGCCATATTTTCCTTAAAAAATTTATACCAGGAACACTGTGTTAGAGTGAGTATCTCACTTCAATAGGTAACATTTTTTCACTGAAGTGAACATTTCATAGATTGTTTTAGTACACTATCATATCAGGGAGATCGAAAACTATCGAAAAATAGAAAAAAAAATCCAGGTCCGTATTTGATAAAATTAAGTTGATGATGGCTGCTCGAAGAAGAAACGTCGGATTATCAGACAATTCCATTTTGCAGGGAAGGAAAAGTGGCGATGATGGAGTGACATTCATTTTGAAATATCTCTTCAAATTAACTGAGGAATCAATAAAAACAATTTACCTTATTTTCCTTTTCTTCCTGATATTTCCGGAAATAATTGAAATGTTTCCAATTTCAGAGCAGCATTTCGTTGATCATGAAATGGTGCATACGGGTGCATATTATTACCTTGAGGAATAATCGAGTGCAAGAGGGAATGAGGACTTTTAACAGTCGTAAATGAAGTAGAGTATACTTCTCGCTAATGGGGCTCGGTTCGTGAATATAGCTAACTATCATTATTGACTAGAGGTATAATCTATTATTATTCAATATTCCGCCCCTATTTTTCTTTTCAAGATGTAATCTGAAGTTAATTGAAACTACGTCGGCATATGTATATTTTCAACTAGAATGCACTAATTATTACTCTCATGATAAGATTATGCAAATATAGTAATAAGGATGATAAGATAATGCATAAATGATCATTATTCCTAGTCTGGATGTTTGAATCCATACTACTTATTATTTTCAAAATAAAGAACAACCATCACATATCTGTGCGAACACTGTGCTGATAATTTTATTTTCGAAATTGTTTCTGAGGTGAGTACTCTCATTACCATAATAATTTCATGTGATATCTGTTTGTTTCTCGTTGTTCATAAAAATATTGCTTACAAAAATAAAATAATTCCACCATAGAGGAAACTATTCTAATCGGACGAAGGCAATTAGAAGATTCAAAGTAGGCATCTACTTCACTGTCATATGACAGACTGGCGTTTAACCTCAGAATTCGGTAGCTACTTAAAAAACCTCCTATTCAGATAAGTTTGCAGATTCTTGTCGGAAAATTTACATAATGATTTAAAATTCAAAATACAATTTGTAAAACAGAATCAGCTATGTATGCATTTTATTCGACGCCTTCTCTGAAGATAATATTTTGCTGATACATGAAATTGTCCCTTGATATCACGCCGACGTGTTTGGAATAATTTTGCATAATGTTTATCAAACTATCTATGATATTCCGCAGAGCAATATTATTTTCCGCTATGAATTTTCATGTAAACTTTAGTCCCTATAAAAATGAAATTTCAGTGTTTGGAAGCATAGGGAGGTATAATTAGGTAAATATTACCGCTATAACTATTCCAGTTATAAGTATCTTCCATAGATGAAAGCCTGAAGTCATTTCTACAACTTTCATTAGAATGGTCAAAGATCAATCGTAACGGAATATATTTCGGGCTTATATAAGCCCATCATCAGCCAATAGAAAGTATCATTGTCCCAGAAAAATCGGTATTTTTCACGTAAAACAGGCATACTTTCCGAATGTCTCTCCGAGTGATCACAAACTACTTGAGAAAAAATTACAAGTGGGAAGTCGCGAAGTTGTATTGAATAATCAATTGATACCTCCAACGATATCTCGAAAACGGCGACTCAGAGAGATATTCGCGTAAAGAATAAGTTAAAAACATGAACTTCAACATTCAGACTAATACACCATGTCACATAAAGTTAAATCATTAAATATGAGTGACATTTAAAGTGAGACCGGATTTGAATTTCTCACCTCAGCAGACCCAATGCCAAATTCCGTGCAGTTTCATCACCCTGTCGATGAATTATTGAAAAAAAAGAAATGCAAATTGAAATTTTGACACCCTGTATCTATGTTATTGGGAATTTCGGGACAAAGGTAAGTTTTGCTGAATATCAATATTTTTATTCAAGTAAGCTAGTTTTGCTGTGTACCATTAATTAGTGCACACCTTTTATACCCATGCTGTGTGTGAAAAAACATGCTTCAGTTCCTATGGATTCACATCAAGAAACTCCCGACATAATTCAGAAACCCAATTAACAAATATACGGTCAAATTAGGCTCAGTATTTATTAATGTTACTTTCCAGGAGACGGGCACTGACCATATTTTGATATTCCAAAAAAAAATAACAAAATTCATTTTGATGCTTCTCCATACTCGTTTATGATATTAGAATGATAATGTTATGCTTGTTTCTACCCCATTTTTGTTATTGCACACAATAATCATGTTCACCAATTCATAAGCTCTTCATCATATATGATCTGGGAGCTGGTCATTTCCAAAATTCAGTTCAGGATTTCTCTTGAAAAAATGTATTAGAGAAAAAATAAATCTGAAGATGACCAACAACATTATCATATATGCTGAAGTTGTTCATAAACATGATTATTGAAGTCGATAACTCAACATGAATGAGGTAAAAACTTGCAAAACATGGTACATATTCGTGATAATTATATGCAAGTATGGAAGCTCACCAAAATGAATTTCGATAGATATCTCGAAAACATGAAAAAAATTATTAAAACACTGCAGTGAGAAAAAAGCTAGGTGATTCATTTTTTCATTCATCGAAATATCAAAATGTGGTCAGTGCCATACTCCAAAAAAAATAACATTAATTTTCATGAAAGAGAATGCAAATTACCTAACTCCGAGCCTAACTCACTGTATATTGATTGAATTGGTACGACCTGTTTTCCATTCATTATAGAGAATTGACCTACGAATTCCAGAGCAGTGTCTTTCAAGGATTTCGAAATATTGAAGAAAATCTGGAAATAACATTTTTCTCCATCGCTCTCTGACAGCTCAACGGTGCATTTTCGTATGCAGGTGAGTTGATTTCAATCGGCTTATAATGGTCTCTTGTTCACCTTGCAGAATTTATGATTCGTTGTTCTGGGACACCTTGCATATTGTCCCACAATTCGCCGACAAGGTTCTTGGGCAATCGAACTGTTTCTGTTGCATTTCCACATGAACTTGAATAAAAAAGGGTCACAAACCAGGAGGTACTGAACTTTTTTCGGGAAACAAAAAAATCATTAGAATATCTAATGAAAAACAAGTACTTTCCACAGAATATAGAATTATGTCTGTTGGGGTCAAAAAAATAATATATTCAATTCTTCATTCCATTTTTTTATTTTTATTTTAAAGAAACGAGGAGAGAAATTTCAAAAAAATCTGGAATAATGAATATACTACCTCCTCGATTAACCTACAGACAGTATATCCAATTCTGATGAGGAAATACAACTCGAGAATTTTTTTTCTGATCAAAATTCAGTCATATCATGATACACTGGGACCTCATCTCGGGACGTTTTCGTGATTTCTCCTCAATTTTTTTTCGAAAGTCTTGCATTTCTTGAAATTTTTCTCTAGAACTCCACTTGAGCTGACTATTGGAAAGAACTGTTTTCATGTTTTGCGGAGGACAATGAAAGACGAAAAAAGCACTATTGTGGAATATACAGGATGATGAGAAAATAGGACAAAATCTCATTTCAGTAAAAAAAAAATGATGACTAAAACCATGACCCATTCGATTCACTATATTCTGAAACGGCCTTCTTGATATCCATTATTTATATTAGACTATCAACTCGAGACGTTTTCGAAAATTCGCCTCTAGTTGAAATACAGGATAAAAATTTTCAATTCACCCTTTTTTGCTGATATCGATGATTCTTATCAATTGATTTTCAATATTTATTGTCCAAGTATGAGACACAGAGTATTGTTGTTCAATACACTGAGTGTTTCACAACTTATCTGACAAATTGCGAACTCTAGAAAACAATAATGTTAGAAGAATGTGGTGACCAGCATTATCTCAAGATATGAATTTGATTGAATATGTGTGGAGCCGAATGAAACTCAACCTATCGAGAAGGCGAGAGGGGGGACTCTAGCGAGAGGCACCCCAAAATAATGACAACCTTATCCAAGCTGTATCAGGAGAATAAAAACGATGAATACTTCCAACTTCCTATATCTCAAAAACGCAGCAAGTTAGGACACATGTTTATGTGTCTATACGTATCAGAAATTCTACAGGGTGAACTAGAGACCAAAATAGGCCGATTGAAATCCACTTACCTTCATACGAAAATGCATTGTCAAGCCGTGAGAGGGCGAAGAAATTCGTAGGGCGATTTACTATATGCAAAAGGTGCGAGAGGCACCGCAAAATAATGACAACCTTATCCAAGCTGTATCAGGAGAATGGTAGGCAATTTCAATAGACTTCATCAACAACCTCATAGAACTTATGCCAAACCGATTTCATGAGGTTTTGTTGAATCGGGGAGGCCCTAATAAGTACTGGAATTTAGGATATAGAACTTTTTGGTTGGATCTTCATAATGCTGAAGAATTCACTAATGTCATATTTCGCCAATAGTGTTATACATTTTATTTTCCATCTCGTTTTACTTCTATAAATTTATTATGTGATCGACTTCTTATATATATTGTAGTTGTGGTTAAAATTTGTCAGATAAGTTGTGAAACACTCAGTATATTGAACAACAATACTCTCTGTCTAATACTTGGGCAATAAATATTGGAAATCAGTTGATGAGAATCATCGATATCAGGAAACAAGTTTGAATTGAAAATTTTCATCCTGTATTTCAATTAGAGGCGAATTTTTGAAAACTTTTCGAGTTTATAGTCTAATATAAATAATGGATATCGAGAAGGCCGTTTCTGAATATAGCTACTGAATCGAATGGGCCATGGTTTTAGTCACCATTCTTTTTTTTTTACTGAAATGAGATTTTGTCCTATTTTCTCATCATCCTGTATATTCCACGATAGTGCTTTTTTCGTCTCTCATTGTCCTCCGCAAAACATGAGAACAGTCCTTTCCAATAGTCAGCTCAAGTGGAGTTCTAGAGAAAAAATTTCAAGAAATTCAAGACTTCCGAAAAAGAATCGAATTTTTGTTCCAATGGCCAATTAAGGAGAAATCACGAAAACGTCTCGAGATGAGGTCCCAGTGTATCATAATATGACTGATTTTTGATCAGAAAAAAATTTCTCGAGTTCTGGCAGCATTGGAATAGTGTAATGGTTCCACTTCACACCCTGTGTAAGTTTTGTTCTGCGGACTTTTTTAGAGTGTCATAGCCTCGGTCATAGCTCTCTTTGAAGCCGATGAAATATCAAATCTGATCGCATGGAGATCGGTCAATTTTTTCAAGAAATACAGGTCCTCGAAATAGAGTCAAATTATGAGTGGTCCATTTAGTATGTTGAGAACTGTATATTCTCTATAACATCAATCGACTGAATTATCGTTATATATATATATAATATAAATATTTGACTCCCCAGAAAACAATCATAACGGTCGACTCACCATTATTTCGAGATACTGCTTTCCTCACAAATTTTGATACATACATTTTCCGATTGAATGAAAAAGGAATTGTTTACATCATACAGAGTCATCTGGTAAACCAATTCACTCCTATTATTCCACTAGCCCACGATTTCTATGAATCAGCTCCTATATACCAAAGTAATATGATTTACATGTCTTACCCAGTTTGAACAACGATAAATTTCCGGCCAACATTTTCAGACGACGATAACTTTTTGACCTCGAAAACTTCGTAGAACTTCGTGTTGGAGAAGTTGAGAACTCACGCGCGTCAACGTTCGAAGACTGACGAAATCAACGAAAAATCGCCCTGCCAACAAAAATAAAAAATCCCAAAGTTCACGAAAAGCTCACATCTGAACGAGTAAAGCACGAGGGCTGAAAAGATTACCGAGAACAGTTTAAGGGTGAGGAGTACAGTACTGGAATGCCGAAACGGAGATTCACCGTAGGTATATATCAGGATAAAGCGCGCATCTGCGTCTGCGCAATGCGATCAGGAATTTGGTGTCGCAGGATCCTTCCGAATAGATGGGCACAACACCGGTAACACACCGGCTATTCAACCCTACTCATGCGGAAAGAAGGAGATGGCCCTTGGGTCCCATACCTCTGCAAACAGCATTTCACCAACATTGAGGAAAAACTCCGTCCTGCCATGAGAGTGTCACGTTCTTGTATTATTTCATTCGAGACCCATTTACATATCCATGAAATGTCTTTGTTAGCAATATGCGCCTTCATTACTATGCCTGGTGAAATTCACTTATTTGTAACGAAGTTTTCCCGCGTTAAAACATCGTTTTATTCAGAAAGACTCATATTCAATGGCATACGCTTATACTTTTTCCTCAGTGAAAACATTCTTGTATAATGCACTCTCTGAGGACAGTGCCCATTTGATGCATATGTTTCCTCAAGGGGCAGTGACCGGTTATTAGTCCCGTCACTTGTTTGATCTGACTTCTGTTTAGGCTCATAATGTCGTTAGTCACTGTTTTGGACAGTGTTCCAACCATCAGTTTACTGTGTCTTTGTCCTGGAACATTGTTCCAGTATGCCTGATGTATTTCTTGCATCCACCTTGCCAGCCAGCCGCGTATTGAGGTTTTGGGGATACCGAATACAGCTTCCGGTCCCATAAACAACTTCGCAGACCCTTGCCTGGCAAGAGCGTCAGCTGCTTCATTGCCTTCAATTCCCTTATGCCCTGGCACCCATTGAAGAGTTACCTTGTTGTGGTTAGCCAGGGTAAGCAGGCTTTGAAGGCAATCCCAGACCAGTTTTGATCTGATTTTATTGCATGTTAAAGATTGAATGGCCGCCTGACTATCTGAGCATATGAGAATTTGTTTACCTCTATATCATAATTACCCAGGGACCAAGAATATATCCCGAGGCTTCAGCCGGAGTTCCACAAGGATCAATTTTGGCACCAACATTGTTCCTACTTCATATCAATGATCTGTTTGAAGCAACTACTTGCCCTATCCACAGCTTTGCAGATAGTACTCGTCCTCGTACTCTTCTAGAATTCCCATTCCTTCCCAGAAACTTACGACGAAAGCAGGTCAACGCTGCCAACGACGATTTTACTGGAATTACAGCCTGGGATACCAACAAGGTAGTTGAGTTCAAGGTCAGCAAAGCGCAAGCCTGTATGTTCTCTTGAAAGGCGGAACTCAGTAATGCTACCACCATATCCACGAAGACCACATATCGATGTTTGGTATTTCCATCAGCAATACTCTTTCATGTAAAAATCATGTCCGATCCATCGCGAATGCTACTTCATAAAAACTCGGATTTTTATTCAGTGCGAAAATCTACCTCACACCTCAACAGCTTCTCATCATCTACAAAACACAGATACGGCCAGTTTTAGAATACTGTTCTCACATATGGGGTTCAGCACCCAAACATACGCTGATGCTCTTCAAATCTATCCAGTGAAGATCCATTTGCCTGGTGGGTGATGCCATACTCACTAATACTTTGACTCCATTAGAAAACCGTTGAAATGTCGGTGACATTCAACTCTTCTATAGATACTTCCACGAGGAATGTTCTTCAGAAATCACTGCTATAATTTCAATAGCAATACCACTCAGACCAACTCGACAGGCCCAGTCAGCACATCCTTTCGTTGTCAACCTTGAAATATGTCGAACAAAACTTTACCAAAGCTCGTTTATCTGTAGAGCGCCTAAGCTTTGGTTTTTTCTGCCAATGGAAGTATTCCCTAGGACTTATAACCTCCAGAAGTGAACAAATCTAACACCTACCTCTTCTCCCTATCTTCCCTAGGTACGCACGATTTACTTCTAACATCATAGGAATCTCTTTTCGTGTGCTCCAAGAGATTAAAATATTTTTTTTGTAAATGTACCTACCTATAAGTATGTAGTGTGCTATAAATTTCGTTTCAGTTCGAGAGTATAATAGTCTTGATATAATTCCATTCGATCAACCTACTTTTCTTGTACATACATGTCACCTAACCACTGATATGGCAGTATATCGAGAAAAAATAGTATGAAGAGGCAAAAACTGTTAAAAAGATATTCGAAAAAGTTGCTTATGATTCAATTCCATTCTCACAAACAGAATAATTATTCGATAAAATCGAAATTTGCTATTTTTTTTTTTTCAATTTTCGGAATGGTAGTTGTTTTTCTCTTTATCTATCAATACCGTACATCCTATGAACTATTGTGTTAATGACTTTGAGTTCCTCTCTTCTTGTGAATTTTGAACCTGTTATAAATGGAGCAGGTGAACCATCCAGAAATCGATTGCTGTGAAGCCCGTTGCCGACTTATTTGTACCCTAGCTACAAATCCTGCCAGAGGATTTCTAGGAATTACAGTAAAATCAAACTTGATCAATTGGAATGTCTGAGATTTATGCAAGATTGATAGGGGAACTTTGGAGTTCATGGAAGGCCTCGACAATAAAAGAGAGAGTATATACATACATAAGAGAGTTGAGCAAAGCTCACCACAAAGGCAGTGTCTCGTGAGAAGGCATCCAATCCCTGGAGATATGTTCCTTAGGTAATTTAAAGGAAAATGTCTAAAAAATCGTTCAAGTATTGTGAAACCTACTGAATTACAGTTTCTTGAAGAAGAATGCTGGGAACATCGAGTTCACGATTTGCTTCATTTCAATATCTACATAAAGTCTCAGCTATACGAATTGAACGAAGTGGAACAAATAGTTTCATTGACAAACAGTTCTCGATTTTGTCTAGGAGCCATGCAACTACTGGTGTTGCCATATCAAATAGATACATCCCTTTGAAATCCGAACTAGTTTATTGTGCAGTTTGTAATTTTACTTCATCAGTCACAATTGCTGCTGTCAATATCAAAAAAATGAGCATAGAGCATAGTTCTGTGTCGTCTTTGCCAATTTTTTGCAGGTGGTAGGCACCTCAGTAGTTCAGTAAAAAGATGCGTGATTTTCGTCTCGGCCAGTTACTATAGTGCTAGAATTCCATTTCACAGTATTTTCAGCTTAGTTTTGTTCATTTATATCAATTATAATAATAATAATAATAATGATAATAATATATTTATTCACTAGGAATATATAGTCCATATCATAGAATGTATAAAGGTAAATAATGAGTTAGTAAAAGTATAAATAGAAATAGGGTTGAAAAGAACTTGTTTCAGTGACATATATGCAGAAAGTGAAGATGTATTTATAAGACATACTGAACATTTAACTAAGAATAAAAATAAAATTATATCTATAGATATATATTTCTTTTTGATATTAATAAGGTTCAATCGAGGGCATGACGATGAGTATTCATGACTTCAGATCTACGTACATATGAATTGAATTTCTAGTACTAACTCTGTTAAAATGTTTCAACTCTTTTTTGAATAACCTTGTATTCGTGATGATTTTCGGGAAGGGTATTATATAATTTGGGACCCATAAATGAAAATGATTTTTGTCCTATTGTCTTATAAAATTGGAGAATAAAATAATGTTTTTTGTTACTAGTAGAATAAAGATGTGGAGGTAAGTTTTCTGAACTCTTTATGCAATGATATTTGATTATGATGGCATTGTAGTACAACTGCTGAGTATCAAATACGTTAGCTTCAATGTATAGTGAGTTTGAGGAATGAGAATAATTTTTATGTAGCAGAGTTCTAAGAAACCGTTTTTGTAGGATATCCAATGGATTTCTGTAAGATGCAGCTGCTACGCTCCATGATATCACACCATAACGTAAGTGACTTTCAACAAGGTAATGATAGAGTATTCTGACGTGATGCTATGGTAATAATGTTTTCAATGCTTTAAATTTATACAGAATGAATCGTAATTTATAGTCAGGAGACAGTGATCCAACCAAATCTTTATCTGGATGAAGTCCCTCTGAGCTAAATCTTTCAGTGCATCCCATATTGGAGCTTTATAAAAAATCGCAGTGTCATATCTGCCAAACCTATTATCTCAGTACTTCTACTGGATGGAAATAATCCGTCAATATAAATGTTGGACAGTTATGGTCCCAGTGCTGTACCTTGAGGTACTTCGAACTGGATGATTTTAGATTCGCTCACTCTCACAACCTGGCTTCTGTTGTCGTGAATAATTTTTGAGCCGTGTTCCTAATTCCTACTTCTTCCAGGCGTTGTAAGAGCAAATCATGACTGACCATACCCAATGCTTTTGACAAGTCGATAAATATGCAGAGGCATGCATTTGTTTCATCAAGAGCTTGAT
Organism: Phaedon cochleariae; assembly: GCA_918026855.4. Lineage (NCBI taxonomy): Eukaryota > Metazoa > Arthropoda > Insecta > Coleoptera > Chrysomelidae > Phaedon > Phaedon cochleariae. The sequence goes on along the minus strand of OU896707.1, from coordinate 73,136,562 downwards.
ATATTTTTGATGTAATGGCTGTGACTGCATCATCGGTTGATGTTTTATTCCGGAAACCATATTGCTTATTTGACAAAATCTGATATTTATCTAGATATAAAATTAATCTGCGTTTCAGTATCTTCTCTTCTATCAATGAATCTATGAATGGTATATCACTTCCGAGGTTAGATAGCATCCTATTCAGGAAAACTTCGTGTTTCTACCAATTAACCTGTCATATTATTTGCAGCCAGCTACATGTTAGATTCCCAAAGGGAAGGTTGTCTAAAATCCTTTCTGTTGAACGTCCGAAATAATCTTTTGCCAAAGCACTATTGATCGCATTCTGTATGGTCTCCAAACGAATGAGGCTAACGGTCCCTACAGAATCCCATCAATTGTGCTTTAAAAGTGTGAATCGGGATTGAAACCGATTCCCTGCAAGTTATTTACTGTCCTGTATGAGTCGGATGCTATCATCCAAGTAGAAAGTAGCAAATATTCAACCAATCTATTTCCAAACTGATGGAAATATAATGAACACATCAATATCTTGAAATCGCAAGAATCATATAATAATCCACAATATGGCTTCCACCATCAATGATCAACTGGGAATCTTATTACGTACGTTACGTTACTCCAGTCTTGGGAGAATATGGAATATATTCTACTGTGACATTGGATAACAATATGAATATATAGCTTCCAATTTCCATTGGTAGCAACGTTGTTCTCACTCCATATCAAAAACATGTTGGGAGTTACTTCTATCATCACCTTTGCGAATGATGCTATCCATCTCATCCCAGAAAACTAGGAACCCACGACAAAGGCAGGTCAACACTGTCAAGAAAAATCACCCAATGGAGAATCGACAAGCTAGTTAAATGCATTGCCATTCAAGCCTGTATTTTCTGGAAGGAAACCAAGATCACCATACTATATCTATGCTTCTATCAGCAATTATTCTTTATGTGAATGCTGTTCCATAAGACTTTGTCTTGCAATATCGTGAGAGGAGCCATTTCATGCCTCAGCAAATTCTTATGATCTGTAATGCAGAGATATGGCACGTCTCAGGACGTTAGAGACATTTAGAGGGAAGCTTTCAGCCCCGTTGGTGATGCCACACAAACAAGTTTTTTCTATAGAAATAGGAAATTTTCTCAGACCTGGTCACGAATGAAAAACTGAATTAGAAATCACGGAAACCGCATTTCTCATCCAGCTAGGAAAAAAAATTCAACTATTACAAATAGGCATTATGTTGGTATCTTATCAATTCCTTGCCTGAGTAAGTATTTCCAAGAACTTATAATCTCCAAAAGTTCAAAAATAAATTCCAACATTTACCTCCCCTCCCTATCCTTCCTAGATACGCATGATGTTCTTCGAAAATTATATGGATTCCCTTTCGTGCGCATTCAGTATTTTTTCCATTACATACTTTCCACAAATGACTGCCATATTCTGATATTCACTATATATGGAGATGGAATTGAATATTATTTCTGACTGTAAATTGTTATAACAATAAGAGGGGTCATAGAATGACTGTCTTACTTTGACGGACAGAATTCAATTCTACTCACTTTAAAGACATGGGCCTAGGAAATAATGATGAATGAGGGTAATTTTTCATTCTGGAAAAATATATTTTATAAATTTTTCACATGGATCGTCAAATCTACTTCATTTGTCCATCTCAATCGTATTCCAAGAAGATATAACGCCCATTGTGGTGTGTTTTTCATTTACAATTTTTCTATTGCAATATAACTGCTAAAATTCTATACACATCCTAACAAAGAACATGGATGCCTTTGTGTATCGTAGAGTTGTTATTACTCCACTATGTACTATCATCGAATGATTTGCGAATGTCTTGAAGAAATCCCAATAACTGAGATAAAGGAGTCGTGATGTAGTCGCTCTGACCACTGTAGTAGTCACGTTGAACAAAGTTGTACTAACCATATAACGACATTATAACAACTGTAATCTTCGTGTGATGGCATCATCTCTATATTCTCTTCAGAATCACTCCCTATGGCGATATCAAGACATCCAGTGATTGGTCGATGATGCCCAGTATGTATAATTTGGAAACTTTCTCCTTGTACATTTCCTTACAAGTTTGGACAAATCTCTCCATTATCTTGCATCCTCACTGAAGTTGACTGATTTGTCATTTCTACTGCATATTCTTTCAGAATGTTTCGAAATGTGTCTGATCGCTTGTTTTGCTTTGGCATAATTATTTTTGTTATGGTCACATGGCAGATACATATATTGTGGTCATTACGATCAAGTTGACCTTTTTGATAATACTACATTACATATGAGGTCGGTACTTAGTCTTTGAAACGTTCTAAATATCTATAGCTCACAACCACATACATTCCTGGTCACAAAAACGTCACAACGACTGCATTCTAGTACTACTTAACGATACATACAATTTATTTACATACAAACAACGGTATGACATCATCTCGAGAATGATTAATTGTACGCTTAAAATTATATGTTTTTCCAATGAGGCTCACCATATATGGGTGATGTAGCAGGCAAGTGAATCTCCAGGTTATCTGCGGTGGCGAAAGCCATATTGTCTACCATCGATGATTCCTGGTGCTTTCCACATATTTGATGACATTTATCACCGAATTCAGGACTTTGATGGACTGATCTTTCACCATCGAAACTTTCACCCTGTATAGATGAAGGAATGGCCAAAACATCCCTGTCCATTTAGGCCCTTTTGAACGGAGCGCCATCCCTTTGGGCTCCTCATGCGCATGCGTGTTTCGAATCGATCGGTCGTCCATAGTTCCGGCTCCACCAGAAATCCGAAAATGTCAACTTCTTGTCAGAAATATCGGTACATACTCAAAGAAAATGCCAGATAGTAGATCAACGGATGGTTGGGTGAGTGTAAAATTGTTCCTGCTTGTGTAGTGCGACACGGGGTATCGGTTTCAGTTGTTTCGACGATCGGCTGACTAGATCATCTGTGAGCGATCGAGGAACTCATGGAAGTCCTGCTTTGCGAAATTTCTCGCGATTCAATCGAGATTTGTGTTTATGATGTTTTTCTGCTATATCGAAACTAGAAACATGAGGCAGCTTGAGGTGTGGTACATAGAGTTATTATTATATTCGCATACCTATTGAAATTTTGAACAAAGGCAATCCAGGAATTCCACTTCTTTTTTATACTTTCACGATATTATGCCAAATAAATTATGAGTGGATGGCTTCATGACGTGACAAATATATTTAGGCGATTTCTCATGGTGTACTCAATATAGTTAGAAGAACTCAAGAATTCAAAGTTGTTAAAAAATAACAATATTTATATGTTCCCACTCTTTTGCTTTCATAAAAATGATATGTTTCCATCATGTTTCGTCAATATTTTCTCAACATATGTTAACATTATTAATAAAGAATTATTTGTTCTCAACACTGAATGGAATTCAAATATTCACAAACAAAATTAATTGAGGTAATTCTCCACGTGAACAGTTAGAATAAATATAGAATTTGTTTCCTGATAATTGATAAATTATCAATTTCCTGGGGTATAAAAACAGTTTTGTAGCATTTTGTTTTACTAACTATAAATAGGATTCAACCTTGTTGAAGCTGATATGCATATTTTTGTTTACGTTGCATTAGGAATATTACTCAACTATCGTAATGTGTAAACATTGTTAAAATCGAATTGCCAAGATGGAAATGGCTTTCGACGAATTATGTATTTCACGAAATAACGGTGTGCTCTAAACTCGTTCCAAAAATGTAAGTGTTCGCTAATTTTTTCATTAAGTGGAGTTTGAATATTCGTATGAAAATTACTCTGTGGTGGTTTTTGACCTTGCATGATATGGCTCTGATTGTTTATACTATCTTTCTATTAACTTTTAGTCATGCGATATCACAAGAGCGCCCTTTCTGTTTCTTGGCGCTTACTTAGGAAACACCTAGTATAGCGAAAAATGTCTGACAAGAAATATAATTTAATCATTTCATTATTATCGCTACAACTTATGAAATTCATGAAAGCATGAAACGTGATATTATTAATTCTCTCTGGCATAATATTATATATACTAGCCCTTTCGTACACTACGTCCTTAAATGGGGACATCCTTCTCTAATATGATTTTTGTTCAGCTCAGATTTTTCTCACGTCAAACTCATATCAAACTCTCATCATGATATTAACATTTTTCATGACAGTGAATATTCCACTCATCACTCATAATCTGACCAATTACAAGCCAGAAACAACTTGTGCTATCGCCAAAACACTAGCTGTCCTTCAATTCTGATTGGTCTATCAGCGTTGGTGTTTTCAAAGATGTAACCATGAATATCGAAAGTCAGTTTGGCATAAAAGAATCACAGCTGTATTTGTCAAAATCAATCTCTTATTTATAATAAATGCTCATTATGGCTCGTAACGTGAAATAGTCTAGCAATATACTACTCTGTTCTCAATATCTCCTCATTATTCTATCATTCATTATCAACTCAAATGTGTTGCCGTACAGTCATATCACTCGTCCTCTCCTATATTATTTCAAATATTCAGAACATCGTGATATTACTTAGAAAAATATGGCTGTGAAGAGCTCCGTTCTGTACTTTTTCTTTGTGACATTCCACTTATTGCTGTCAAAATTACTTTGCTGTGTAGTCAAACAGGTGGATTTTGAATACTGATTGATCATTCTATCACTTATGGTTTGGGTATTACATACTCCAAGTTTTTTTCAGTGCGTTGTTCTGTATAGTCATCGAACATCAACTTCCAGACGCGATGGTATAGTGGACATCATAAGTCAACGACACAGGCTATCATAGTGCACTTAACTCTATTATAATTCACTTTTATGCTTCTGGTGGGGAGTTCTTGCAGTTAATTAAATCAGGTTCCAGAATATAATGGCTAGAATGAAATTGCATGATATTCCGTATTACAAGAGTTCAGATAATTCTCATTTCATTGGTTCACTTTGTCCCTATTGAAGTACAGACCTTGAGCCTAAAGGGACAATCTTTAAACCAAAAATAATCATTCAAGAACATTCTACAAAAATCTTAGAATCTGTACGTTTAAACAATTCCCAGATTTAAATCATTTAAGCTATACGCCAGTCAAAATCGACAATAAATAAACGAAACATGATTTCTAGTATGTTGTTTGGACCCATGAGGGTAGTGTATACCCAAGTTTGCAACTCTCAAAAAGTGGTGGAAAAAGGGTAGCACACGAAAAACTGCGAAATTTTCGGACTTTCTCCAGTTTTTGCTCTATATCTCCTAAACTATAATTTTTTCGACAAATAATGTTATATACGTTTTTGAAGAACATCGAATTTTCAACAATTTCAATCCAAGCGGAGCTCTGTAGGTTGATTATTAATGAAACTACGGTACTTTGAATTTAGGCATTTAGACTGTGATGATGGTTGATGCTTCAAATACAATTTCCACTGATGCTGCAGAATACCGTCGTAATCGCTCTGCAAATTTTGTGCTCTTTCGCGCGCCATCATACATTGACTATGAAATTGGTACCTACCTACAATTAATTCAATTTGAAGTTCTGCTTTGACCCAAATCTCTGAAATTGGTGAATGTTCAGAACTCACTATATGCAACAAAACAGTGATTTAGTAGATATCTGGAAAAATGCGATATTATCTTATATAAGGTTTTTCGAGATTCTGACAGAACGACAAGGTCTGCGGACCCCACTGTGTGCTTGATTTGAAGTTAATGAAATTTTCTTCAACTTTTATCACATGAAATTCACCGGTAGCTTCGATAGTTTAGCCGCAATTTCGGACTGAAGTAGGTCCAGAACTGAACCTTTCACTTTCTGAAAAAAAATGGGCTATATTCAAAGTACCGTAGTTCCGTTGATAATCATCCTACAGAACTCTGTTTGGATTCAAATTGTTGAACATTCGATTTTCTTCAAGAACATATATCAATTGTTCTTCGAGAAATACGTAGTTTAAGAGATATAAAGCAAAAACTGAAGAAAGTCCGAAAATCTCGCAGTTTTTCGTGTGCTACACTTTTTCCACAACTTTTTGAGAGTTGCAAACTTGGGTTTACACTACCCTAATGGGTCCAAACAACATACTGAAAAATCAAAGATACATCATGTTTTGCGAATTTAGGTATTTTTTGTGTCGATTTTGACTGGCGATTCGTGAAGGAGAGGGCTCTATTAATTTGTCCTGGTAATTATCTTAGGTTTACGCCACCCTTACAGCTGATGCCTCAAGCAGGGTGAGGAAAATACAGTGAGCACAAATTACAATACAATGATTTAAATACAACAAAAAAGAAAACAAGAAAAATTGGTGAGACTGATATGCAACAACTATGCATGTGAACTGAAAAAAAAAACTTGTTGAGAAAAAAAAGTTCACATGCAGAGTTGCATAAATAGATGAAAACAGAAATGAGTTATGACAAAATCACTTTCTTAATTTCGCCTAATGATTATTAAAAAATGTCTCTCATTCTGGTATCTCATATAGTTAACACAAATTTGATATCAATTCACATAAACTATCGATTTCCTGATGGCATATCCGGTATATTGTTGCACCTTTAGAAAAACACATATAATATTCCTAATCCAATAATATACACCTCTCATTCTCAAAATGTTAATTTAATTTTTCGATCTGAAAAGCCATGATCCCCCTGCAATTAGGTATTATTCCTGATGATTGAATTGTGATATGGAACTCTTGAAATACGAATAGCAGGAACTCGGTATCGATACGGGGTAACTGGTAATTCGTAGGCTGATTTGCAGTGAAAATTGTCATATACAGGGTCGCTGATATGTATGGGAACAGGTGACTATCTTGGTAACCTGTTGTTAGAATTTATTAAATTCATGTACAGTGTGATTTCAAAACGTGGTGGATTTGAAAATGTTATAGCCAATGTTGCCACTTTTTTAGATATTCCGGATTTTTTTGTAACTTTTCTCTTATGAATAAAACACCCTGTACTTTATTGGATTATCTGATTCTGATTGAAGAGCTGATTCTATCGATCTATCACACTTGGGGTCTAGCGGAAATGATTACATAGGTATAGCGTGTTTAAAATCTTCAACTTCAGGATTTTTTTGTGTCGAAACAATCAATTTTATTATCGATCAAAACCGCTTCAATGTTCCTATCTTTAATTTTGATTTACTATCTACTGACATTCGATTGGACCAGATACAGAGGGTGATCAGAGCTCTGAATCTTGAACCACCCTGTATTTGTTGCAATTAAATGTCAGTAGATAGTAAATAGGAAGTGAAGATAGGAACTTTGAAGCGGTTTTGATCGATAATGAATAGTTTCGACACAAAAAAATCCTAAAGTCGAATAATCTAGACTCCAAGTGTGATTGATCGATGGAATCAGCTCTTCATGGACAATCTGAAATTCCAATGAATTACAGGGTGTTCTATTCAAAAAAGGAAGTTAATAAAAAATCCGGAATAACTGAGAAAGTGGCAACATTGACTATAACATTTTCAAATCTGCCACTTTTTAAAATCACAAAGTGATAAAATTCAAAGAAATCATGATTACATATAATCAATTGAATATCAATGAAGATCGCAAAATCGGCTCAAAGAAAAGTATTGGGGAAATTGAACATACGCTTGCCTATGGGGGCTTAGAACAGACATCTGATATTTTAGATACCTACAAGGTGTTGAAAATATGATGTTTATACAAATTTATAACGATCATGTCGAAATTACAGTAAAATTTTGTATGTATATATTTTGAAAGCTGACACATCACATGAATATGTTTTCATATCTGACTCTCATAGAAGACGCTATTACACGGTTCGCACCGAGTCGAAACATATTTTTTAAGGTTAGGTTTTCTATTACAAATCCAATGTGAACTTGAACATCATTCAGTTTCAAACCAGGAAGGTACGCCTAGGTAAAACTGTACTTATATTATGTATCGTTTTCGTAATATTTTCATTTGAAAATGATGAAGTAATTACTGATGCTGATATAAAGTGAGCAAAATCACTCACTGACAATCGATTGGATTTTCATTTTAGGTTTTCTTATAGCAAAATGTTCAAACTCATTGACATTTTGGAGCAAATCATCTGATACGACATTTTTGTTCTGAGCAAGCCCAACATATTTGCAGTATTCTAATAATCCAGCAACGAGGACACCTTCTCTGAAACACCTTGTATAATCTATCAACAATTCAAAACAGCTCTCGCATAATAACCACCTAACTAGGTTGTCATTTAGAACGACAATGATTCAAATCAGCGTAGTACCTTACAGGAAATAATTTCGTATTTTATTATAATTTACGAGACAACTACGCATTTTTTACAACGCCCCAATATTTTTTCTCTACAGTTGAATGCATGCTGAAATGTATGTTACATTCATTTATTTGCTCGCATGATAACATTTTAATGTAGATTACCGTTGCCGTGCAGCTGCATAACAATTTTATAATTCAATGTCCGTCCTATTTTCATTGCAAATTTCCTGGTAATCTCTCTCCACTGGGACTCGATTCGCTATTCAACGGGAAAATAGTGGTATTTAATTTCACCATCACCTCATCACACATGATGAAAATTGATATTACTGTCGAGACCAATGAGAGAAGTATTCGTGCAATTAATCTAACACTTTGTAAAATTGGTAATGGTTGGGGAACATAATATAGTAGGTGTTACTAAATTTCATGTCGATAGGGATCGTGGATCAACTGATCAAAAACGCATTCAGAGAATACTTATCCTTATCCTACTCCCAATAACTCGCGAAGTTTTAACAGCAGAAGCATATGAATTCGAGATCTTTCTTGAAAATGGAGATTTTCTCAACCCTGAAAACAAGCGAAACGTTCTAGTTATTCCTCCTCACTGTAATTTTCACCTGATAGTTTGCATACAGTGATGACTTCAGGCTGTATACACTGAGTATAGGTAACTTAAAAAAAAAACGATAGAGCTTCTGCTGGAGTATTGACTATTCGAATTCGAACGATATTATAAATCCTGCCGAATCCAGGATTATCTTGATTTGAATTTGACCATCGTAAAAGAGTTATAATGATGAACAATTCCCGAAAATGTTTAATTATTGCTATTTACCATACCACATTTCTTCTCATCTTGAACGAAACAAATACTGAAAGACAAATCATTAGCCTGATATATTATTCTTGTGAGTGTCTTTTTATGGAAATCCTAAAATTCGGTAATATAGGGTGTCGGAGTTAGGAATACTATACCCTGTATGTATTTATCTTTTCCAACAGATGATGAATTATGAATAAATTATTGACTTGTGTCAGGAGTACTGATACTATCAATACTGATTCGGCGTAAATTTTAATTGATTTATCATATTACGAACGTATACTCGAATGCTTAGTTGATATTCCACTGGTATTTCATTTCGTTATAGTTATAATTATGTTTCACAAAAATGCGATGATACTCTGAGCTCTGTATGAATATCATGTGAATGTAATATTTCCATCAATATAAACGCTTAGGTCTCCATTAAAAACTTTCACAGAACCTTCCAATAAAATTAGTTATGAATGGTTTATATAGATTCAATCCGAAATATTACATTGTTCCAATCTATACAATCGATGAAATCATGACAGAATTGAAGATCTGCCGAAACCTCTGAATCGTGACAGGTCAGAATTGTATATTGTTTAACGAGCACCGAATGGTAGTGATTTCCCACGAGAATGAAGTTTGCAGCATGAGCCGTATAAAAATCCTTCAAGACTCTGTTGAATCTGAAAGCAACATGTCAAAAATCTCAATCGAAAACAGCGGTTATTTTTATCCCTAACCACGTCAATATGATACGCTTCTGACGAAAACTCTGACATTTCGACCTCAGAACCTAATTTGGCGCTGGAAGTTTGTGCAAGTTATGAAATCCTAATAATTCACTACAAGCGGTTTCGAATAGATTCACGAGAACTTGTCTTCATGACGCCGATGCATCGATATAAAAAATTGAAATTTTCTTGACAAACTACCCTCAAATCATCTAGTACGGTACACCCCTGATTGGAGTTTTGAAATTATGCGCTCAAACATTGATTCAGCATCAAAAATCCATGCGGTATAACACATTTCATGTTTATTGAATGAACGGTTTCGTAAATATCGAAAAAAAGAAGCAAAAAGCAAGAATTTTTCGATATATTTTTTCAAAAATACCTCAGGAATTGCCCCACAAATTTTCCACCGATCTTCAGGAAATACCCTGTATATTGAAGTACTACTAATATTATCATTTATAGAAACAAGCAAGAAAAAAATCTGGCATACTGAATGTTCCATACCTTCATGATTGAGAAACATAAAGTAAGATTCGCTGTTATTCATTTTGTAATGATTCCAAGGGCCATGATGATGTATTCACAATAATGAATGGTCTTTATAAAATGCAAAGAATTCTCGAGCTCTGAACAGTTCCAAAACCATGGATTATCACTTATAATCTTCCTATAGCAGCATAATCATGACCGATATTTTTTTTAAGGTCACGAATGTGTGAGCATGAGTGAAACCGACAAAAAAATCATCCGGAATTGATTCTGCTGTGTGGGAGATTCGGTAGAAAAATTTCATAAATTGGAGCTGCTTTCAATATGATGAGGAGAAGAACCCTATGACATATTCATCGTAGATCTCGAATAAAATTTGACACTTAGGTATTACACGTTCTCAATACCAAAATGTAGAAACATTTAATCACAAATTTATTATCTGAAATCCAATGTCTTTATAGTTTCAAATTCAAATAAAACTTGAAAAAAAAACATACATCTGATAGGTTTAGTTGAATATGACGCACTATATTTCCACAATAAAAGTTGATTAGTAATCAATGTGTATTATTTGAATTCCAGGAACATCAATAACATTACTGAGTGACTTTTGCGAATAGATATAAGACATATCATTTTTATCAGAAAAATAATCACTTATCGATTTCATTAAGCTGAAAGAAACTGAGAATTTATGGAATTTCCCCAATAATAAATGCTCTCTATAGAACTCTAAGGATCCTTGTGATCTGAACAGTTCCAAAACCTTGGATCATCTCACAAATATTTTTCCAGGTGGCAAGATGGTGTTACCAATGCGGCCATCTCTGTTCATGACATAAATCTACCAACTGACTAGTAAAACATATCGAATTTTGTACTCTCGATTCGCAACCAATTAGCTTAGACGTCAACGCAAACCACACACAAGAAGAAAGGAGACAGCTCGCCAGCAGAAGCATCTTGAAATGGGAAGCACTTCGTCCAAATTCAAGAAGTACCTACAGCATGGAGATGAATTCGCTGCTATGCAGATATACCAGAGTTCGCCGGAGCTCAGGAAAAATCTGGATCCGAACCTGAGCTACGGAGAAAATCATAATCACAATACTGCTCTACATTATGCTGCCAAACACGGTGAGATCTTTAGACCAGGACTAGATATCAAGAGATTGTATTGTACAGGCTGTCCCATTTTTGTATGTCCTTACGAGATATCTCACTTATTTTCAAAGATAGAGATTTACGGTTCTTGCGGACGTTGGCTACTTTCTTGTGAATCTCACGATACCGCAAACGGGATTTTCATAACTCGTTCGTTTTCGACATACAGGGTGAAATTGAAAATGTTGCATTTTGGAACATATCCTTCAAAAAAGAAGATATTGACGTGAATCTAGGAACATTGTGTTAAGATGGGACGAAAAAGGATCAATTTCGATTCAAAATATGATGGAGCAGAATGTTCTATCCCATTTGGCCTGTAGATGTCATATCTTGAATCTCAGTTATGAACAAAGTTTATACTTAATCTCATTCCCAATGAATTTTTCTATAACATAGACCATAGTTTTATTTGACTAGGCCGTTATTTGACAAAATTCTTAATCACACAACTGGTCATTGTATAGTTTATCCAAAAAAAAATTGCAGAATCTTGTGCCGCACCTGCAGTCACTTCAAAGAAAACTTCAAACACGCCGACGCCGCACAGTGCGGGATATTCTGCAATTGATATTGGATATACTTTACCAGTATATCACCTAACGAAGCTACTCTGCTAGCGAAAAATATTATGTGTTTAAGAATTTTGTGGAAATCTTATCGTTTGTGAAGTTCTTACATGGACCATAATATTCGAACTTTGATCTTCAAAGAGGGTGAAATATTACAGGTGGAGTACCCCATTTGTCCATCAGTTCATTTCCCCCCATCTAGAAGCATGTGAGGCATTCCATGAGACAACCCATTTACTTCTAATGACCTCACCAACGATTATTTACAGGTATGAAGCATTTGCTTAGGACCTTTCTCAATGACCTTGGTGGTAACCCGAACAAGAAGAACGGTCTCAACGAGACTGTCTTGCATGCCGCTTGTCAACTCAACCAGACTAAAAGCTTCAGCGCTCAGGAGCGAAGAGCAGCTTGCGTCCAGCTGCTTCTATACTGGAAGGGGGTCGCACTCAATGATGGGGGACGGGAGAAGGTTGATTTAGCTGCGCAAGAAAGAGTAAGTTTGTTTCTTAGTGTTCCTGGATGTGTCACAATAAGTTTCTGTGAAAGTAGATTCATAACCCATTGATGACAAAATCTACTATACCAGCAGAGCAACGAGATAAAGAATACGTGGGGATGTGTGTGAGAGAGTTTTTTTCTTTGCTATTCACCACTCACTATCGAAGCCTAACTAACAACTTAAGGTCTACCCACTACAGAGTGTTCAATGTAACTGTCTGGGAATATTATGATGTTAATATGATAGTACGAGTCAGCATTGTAATTGATTCAGAATGGATCCAACCTAGACTCAGAAAAGTATTGTATACAGTATCAGACTTCAATTCCATAAAGTGGAGGATGTTGTTCACCATTCCAGGGTATGATATAGCACCTTTTCATTGAATGAAACCCACTCTCTCGAACAAAGTCTCGTGCATGCATAAGGATTATCTGATCCTTTCATTATCTACATCTCATTCAATTGTTTTTTGAATAACAGTGGCACATGATATGCCGTCATTGGAAAACAGCGGACAAAACTTTTCCTCTTAATTTATCTTCAAATAGTAGAGCGATAAGATCTCGAGCACGCTATATTCGAATAAAATGGCCGAGGAGGTTTTTTGTTGCTAATTGAAATAGGTCATCGATCACGATACGATGACACAACATAATATGCTTTATCAAGGAACACATCTCTTTCTTATCCTTTCATTGTCTTTCTTTCACGTGCTGCAAGGTTGGGCTGTGCTAGATTTTCACTATATTCCACGCACAGAAAAATGATTTTATACCAATAAAATTAGGTTTGTTCAAACACATAACGACATATCAAACACATTTTTTCCTTATTTCCGATTTGATTCCCATCCATTTCGATCTGAGAAATTTGATGTAGCTATTCAAATAAGTAGTGGAAAGAAGGATGAAAACCGCTATAAAAAGAGCGCTTATAGCACACCATTCATGATTCGGCGAACCTACAGAGTGATTCAAAAGTAAGCGGCATCCTTTCAGGGGCGTATTCTTTGCATGAAAATAAGCCAAGAAGTTCCTTTTAATAAGGGTCCGAAAATGCTTCCCAAGGGAGCTATACACCTCTTTGAAAAGGACACCTCAAAGACGATTATCTCACTATAACTTTGAAATCCTTCACAAAAAATCCTCTAAAATTGGTATACGGCATGAAGATTTGATGTTGAATGAGAATCTGAATTCAAAATTCCGAAATTCAGTTCAGGGGCATCTCATGCGGGGGAGGAGATGTGTAAAAACATCCCTTCTTCTTTTGTTAATCAGGTTATTGTGATTCCGTTTAAAAATCATAATATTCTGCAGTTTTTCACGTTAAAAAGGTACTCCTAGTTTCATTTCGATAGAGCATACCATTCAGGAGAAAATTGACTTTCTGATTTGCGTAAATCACAATGACCTGAATATCAAAGGAAGGAGGGATGTTTTTACACTAACCGTCCCCCGCAAGTGATGCCCCTGAATGGAATTCTGGCATGTATGAGGGGACAACTAGATCTCCAGATCTAACTTGCTTAGATTCATATTCATTACAAACGGCTCGGCAGCGTTTCGAAGTTATGGGTTTGTTTCGAATTTTATAACAAATTGTTTCAATCTCCCTTTGTTTCAGGAGGGAAATACTGCTTTACATTGGGCTGCTCAGACAGGATTGAAACGGTGTGTGGAATTACTGTTGGCCCATGGAGCTCCACTTTTTGTGGAGAACAATGACAGGTTGACACCATGCGATTTGGCCATGAGAGGTTCTTATCACGATATAGCAATGTTACTGGAAAGCAGAATGGTTTTCGTGAGTATTTTTTCATAACCGACCTCATCAACTGACTTTTAAACAGTGAGATGTTAATCTGACGAATTTTTTTTTCTGAATACAAATGTCCTAGATCCTTTTATATGGATATTGTTTTCGTCATGTCGTTTGGAGAATTTATTCGAGAAGGAATAGACATGAATTGAATAACTGACCGAAACAACCAAGTACCAATTCAAATATTTTTGAAATTGGAAATTGTTAGAAATCTCCTAAAGTCAGGAAATGAGATTATCACAATCATTGCTAATGATTAAAATCGAGCCACAACCTTATTCACAAAAATTACAAGAGAATATTCCATGTTCATCCTCTACAATCAATAGTTGTTGGTTCGTCTAGGTGTTATGAACATGGAGATTCCGCATATTCTGACCTTCAGCGTTATATTTCAGGCTGAGAACGCTGACTTGGTCAATGAGGATGAAATAATCAACGAGCATGAAGTCTACAGTGGTCTCAGAAGTCAAGACTTGCAAGAAGCCAAAGACCAGCTACTTGTGGATACATCTGATATGCTCAAGATTCCACTGTTCACTGCAGAAGCTCTGTTGAGGAATAATGGTAAGAATGGAAAATACTCAAGTTTCTTCTCATCCCTCATTGTATTGTAGTTAGGGGTGGGAAAAATTATCGATATATCGATAATTATCGATAATTATCGATAATTATCGATAATAATTTGGAGAAAAATTATCGATTTATCGATATTATCGATATTATCGATATTATCGATATTATCGATATTATCGATATTATCGATATTTTCGATATTTTCGATATTTTCGATATTATCGATATTATCGAAATAATCAATAATGTCGATGATATCAAAATTATCGGAATAACCGATATAACCAATGATATAAAAAATATCAAAATGAATGAGCATCAGAAAAATAGGTATTTTTGTTTCTTATATGGAACACCCTGAATAAAACAGATACTTGTTGGTAAGAATTGAAGTAAGAATGAAGAATATAATAAGACACGCCACCCTGTACATCAGCCCTGTTCAAACAACATAGGACTCCAGCACAGCAACTTGCATGAAGCTATCTGACATCTGGCAACGTGGCAACCCTTATTAGTTGTGGTGGCAAACTTATTGGTTAGTTATGTGTTGAACGAGTAACAAGTATCAAGTAAGGTGGGTTATCTAATTATATGGAATATTTTTATTTCATCATTCGATTGCTCATTCCTTGAAAAATAACATAATGACAAAATGGCTTTGTTTATTATACCTACGTAGAAACCAGAAAGTAAATATAAAAAATTAGTTTTATAAAAATACCCTTGTCACGACTAGAAGTGGGAAAAATTATCGATATATCGATAATTATCGATAATAATTTGTAGAAAAATTATCGATATTATCGATAATATCGATAATATCGATAATATCGATAATATCGATAATATCGATAATATCAATAATATCGATAATATCGATAATATCGATAATATCGATAATATCGATAATATCGATAATTATCGATAATATCGATAATATCGATAATTATCGATAATATCGATAATATCGATAATTATCGATAATATCGATAATATCGATAAATCGATAATATCGATAGATTATGATTATCGATAATCGATATTTCAAAATCATTATCGCCCACCCCTAATTGTAGTGCTATATAGCAAAACTTTGAAATTGCACAATAATTAGGTAGATATTTGAAATAAGTGAACAAAAATACAACTGAAGTTGCAATGCACTTCCACCTCAGCATAATCGGCAATTCCAATTATCAGAAGATAAAGTAGAACCTATCTTGAACCATTATTGAGTCAACATCAAACTATCACCACCACCAAAATCAACACTACACTCTTATGGCTGATTAACGTAGCTGTTTTGAGTCTTAAGTCATCACGAGAAACACTCTCCTTCATAGGGAAATTTGGCATGTTGTATCAATTTCAGCCATAATCAATGAGTACTAAAGAAAAAACCATTTTGGTCTACAACAAAGAAATCATTCAAAAAGTACTAAAGAAAAACCAGTGTAACATAAAGTCGACCGAATTTGTATTACACAGATTTTCCTTTGAAGTAGTTTTGGACCACTTCGAGAAGTATGAATGGTTTCCATGACTCAATAAGTACTTATTTTGGAATCGATTTGATGAAAATAAATATGAACAAACCTTCAACATTTCGGGAAGTGGAACACGGCACATGCGTGAAGTAGATTAGGCATATGTGACAAGTTTTGAGTCTTAAGAAATCAATGTTGAACAATGTCTTATAAATATCAATAGTTTTTTCTACTGAAGATCAATGACTTCTCACTTATCACTTACAACTTGAGACTTATTGGGACTTGGGACTGAAACTGTTGAATGAATCGACCATTAAAATTGACTCAAAATTCTGACAATTCAGTGAAAAACGTATCATTTTTCCTATTCATTTTGTATCCGCGATAAAAAATAATTATACTATCCATGTAGCAATACTTTTTCAAAGCTGCCCAACTGGTATAATTCATATTGATTGATTTTCAGCGAGCTGAACAAGTTGTTCATTGTAATTAATTCCTATAATCAATGTTCATTGTTATAAATACGTGTGTAGGTAGTAGAGATCAAAACAACATATGGAAAATAGATGAAATATATATCTTTACCATATTGGAGAGAACAGATCGATTATTTCAATATTGCCACTAGCCACTAATACTAAATGCAATGAGCAAAAACAACGCACTTTCCCGATACACAACACATCAGTCGACACGAATAAACAAACGAACAATGATTATTGCCATAGCACCACCTATATTCACGTGTTACTTCTATCTTCTATCGCAGATACTTCATTCAAATAACATGTCGCATTATGATATCTTCGTATTCACGAATAAAAATATATCGTTGATTTCACGCATTTTCTTTCAACTTACACTGAAAATACATGCCATCTCATCATGTAATGAAAAAAAAATCATATATGGTCAATTTGAGTGTATACAGGGTGTATCTAAATAACGCCGAAAAAATTCAAGGGGTGATTCCTTGTGTTCATATAAATATGTGTCCTAACATGGTCCTAACTTGCACCGTTTTTTAGATACAGGGTATCAATATCTCCATGAGAAATCACACGTGCATATGAACTTCATTTCCTAGAATATCACGTGGAATCCCCCTATGAATTTTTTCGGTTTTATTTAGATAAACTCTGTAATGATTGAGTATTTTTGGGTTCAATGATAAAAACAGAAAATTATTATATGTCTGGTCATTTGTAGTTCAATTTGAAAGTCATTTTTATGCTGCCACCAAAATTTACAATCAAATTGAGCTTATGGCGACGGCAATATTGAAATATATCAATCATTTGGAATTAAACAACAAAATGTCTTGTATATATTTTTCACTGTGGATAATATAATTCCTCTCATCTACCTAAACATGTACTTTCTGGAAAATTCCGTAAAATTATTTAGTAGGACAAACACGATGGCACCTTCTCCAATATTACAGTTAACTGTAACTTATGGAGAATGCGCCATTATGGTGAATCGGCAATGAGAGGAAAAAAACAGGTTTTTATCTTGAATTAAAGACAGAAAATTATTGGTTGATGAAGCTGCTGCTTGTAACTTTAGTTATCTCAGATGGACTAATCATAATAAACAGCATGTTCAAATGAAATGTAATTACAAATCTGAATTAACCACAGATACTCAACAACAATTTCAAGTTAAACCACGAAAGTCTTGGTGACAATTGGAAGCTGACGAAGAGTTCAAAAATCCAATATCAGCATTTTTATTCGATATCATCGGCTTGGATATAGAAATCACTTAGACTTTCGAGTCAAGTATAGTTTGACATTCTCTGAGGCAGAGAAGAGAATATAAATAAATATAAAACGGGTCAAAATAATATACCCATCACACTACCAAAAAAAAATGGTACCTACTGTAACAAATAACAAATATTATCTTGGCCTTCAATTCATATAGAACTCTAATAGGTTGAATGAATGCTAAGCGAATGACAGTTCATTGATGAATACAAAATGGAGACTGAAAGAATATATTTATTAGTAACATATGTATTATAATGTATAATTTCCGATTAAATAGCACTGAGCAATAATTGGCGTAATAGTTGGATTGATCATGATCCAAAGAATCAGAATTCACCAATAACAAATTCTTCATTGAGTACCTACTATCATCAAATGAGAAACGAAACTAGTTATTATTTCCATAAATGAGCTATTTCAATGATGAATTTGGCTTCGGAATCATGAAAGAATGAAAGGATAACAAGCATCGAGAATAATAACTGATATTTTTCTTTCTGTCAGATGGATAGTTATATTGAGGCAAGATTCCACGTATACTAGGCAGTTCCTAATGGCCAAATAATGTTTGAGAAATACTTGACTTTCCACTCGTAAATCTAATAGTCAAATCCTTTATTCTTCCATTCTCCCTATAACTATATTCATGCAAGGAATTCAATATCGTTTGTTTGAGTTCAGAGAAAGCGGCGATCAAAGAATTGATTGAGTTGTCGGCATTTTCGCTTGGTTTCGTCTTATTTAATCGAATTTCCAGAATGGTCCAGAGAGCTTTTACTGGAAAAGTGGATGAAAGATCCGGGAGAGTGCTGCCAGTTAGCAGGAGTTCAAGCACCTTCAACTGTTCTACACCACGCCTCCTCGATTGAGTCTAGCATTTCTACTGAAACCAACACAGTGGGAGATGTAGACATAATGGTATGGATTGAAATTTCGAAACAAGCAGTTTTCAGAGAAAATGTTTCGCGATACCTCCATGAAATGTTAAACTTTCCTTATGATAATTGGCAAGAATACAAGTTTCTGGAAAAAATACTATAACGTTCGTCAAGTTGAAATAAGGCACAAAGATTTTTATTTGAAAATTCAACGTGCCAACCCTCTATTGGCATTCAAGAAACATCGATAAGTAATTCACTATAATCAGTGAGATGAACAGCGTTGTCGTCTCAACTGAAAATCTGTATTCCGAAATGAAAAATCAAACATACAGTGCTGTGATTTGGAACACGTTCTCATGGTTCCCATCAGTAATTGGCAGCAGTTGATCAGCTGGTGAAATTTAAATATTATTCTCAGCGTCACTTAATTTAATAACAGACATTTTATGATTATTATCAATTTATTATTGATGAGACAAGGCCTAATGTTTAAAAATCAACGTAAATGAATGTGAAATTCCTTCCCCCTCGAAAATAATGACAGTTCACTGAAGCCACACTACCTCTCGATAGTCGATAGTAATGAATTTTTTCGATTTCGGAATGAAAATCAGCAGACCATATCTACGCTCGGTATTTCCATCAGCAACACTCTTTCATGGGATAATCATGTCAGATCCATCGCAAGAGCTGCTTCACAAAAACTCGGATTCTTGTTCCGTGCGAAAAGCGACTTTACACCTCAACAGCTCCTCATGATCTATAAAGCGCAGATACGGCCTGTTCTAGAATACTGTTCCCACATATGGGGTTCAGCACCAAAACATACGCTGATGCTCTTAGATTTCATCCAGAGCCATCCACCTGGTGGGTGACGCCACACTCACTCACTCTTTGACATCATCGGAACACCGTAGAAAGGTCGGCGACCTTTCACTTTTCTATCGATACTTCCACGGGAAATGTTCTTCGGAACTCTCTGATATCATCCCTTCACTAGCAAGTCTAGTTAGACGAACTAGACAAGCCCAGTCAGCACATTCTCTCGTTGTCAACCTCGAAAGATGTCGAACAGCACTTTATCAAAACTCCTCCATCCATAGAACGGCTAGGCTCTGGAATTCATTGCCTGGAATATAGCCCATGATAAAACCTATTTTGGTGACATTTACTACTCCAGTTAATATCGAATCGAATCTCGATAGTTTACAGTCACTTGATATTTTCCTAATATAAATTACTGGCAGCACAAGAAAAGTGATTATGACGTTATGTTTGAATGTTCAATGAAATTGTAGGGAATTCAAGGGTGATTTTTCAAGAAGACAAAGTACATCAAAAAAATCATGTATTCATGTTATAACTTTATATCTCAATGATATGCACACTTAAATTGATTTATCGCATATTTTTCTGTTGAATCAGTATACAGTAATAAAAAACTTGAGAAAATCCTGTAAGAACACGAAATGACAAAATATTTTGTACGCGCTTTCGGCTCGCAAGAAAATACTACCAAACTCTTATTGTCACGAAAATATGAACGACTTCTCGATCGATTTAGGTTTATTCAGACACCAGAAATCCCTCGAGGATAGATAGCCGCATTTGTAAAACAATTTGTAATATCACTTTGAATAATTTCAATAAGACGATTAGGTATTAAATATTTTTTCGTGGTCGACAGACTTTGAGACTTTCATTGTTTTTTCTTATAAAGACGATTATTGCCTAAAATCGTATTTGATATCATTAAAATGAGTCATAATATGTTTCACTCATTTGAATGAAGAGCAAAATTATCACGTCTATGCTCTCGCATAAAAGTATAATTTCTAGTGTTGAACCTGCCTGTCGCCCATTCCTGCCACCAACCTCCGACCTGTCAGCGTCTCTTGCAAGCAGTATTTCTGCCAGTCCTGCTGACGGCACTTATTCCAGATTGAAACCCGGAATTGAGAATGAAATCACATGTGCGGTCTAAGCGCTCAATCAAACGTATTATTTCCAGTGCGGAATCTGCCTGTCGGCTATTCCTGCTACCGACCTTCGCCCTGTCAGCTACTTTTAAGTCCAGGACTAAGCATATAGAATAAATAACATGTTGGGTAGGTTTATCAAGAATAATAAAGACAAAACTCCTAAATTCGAAAAATCAGGGGTATACAAACTGAACTGTGGATCATGTCCTGAGGTATATATTGGTCAGACAGGTCGTACGTTCAATCACCGCATCCATGAACATAAGATGAATGAAAAAGAAAACAAATTCAACATACGCCAACCATATATTAGAAGAAAACCAAAGTTTTGATGATAATTTCGGAATTCTACACGTAGAAAATAAAGGGCTGAAACTCAATCATTTTGAATCATTAGAAATCAACAAACTCAAAAATTCTGACATGTTACTTAACGATCAATTAGACTTCAATAGTTCACCACTGTTGAATTTGTTGTCTTAGTAGTTAATAATATGTATTTGATATCAACCCTTTCAAGTTAATCCCGTACACCGTATTTTAATGTAGATATTGTGCCTAATTTCCGAAAATTGAGGCTTATCGAACCTGTCCAAAGGTAACTTATCCTTCAGGCTGGGGCTTTAGGATATATAAGCAAGCCAATAGTTATTTAACCAACTAGTGTATTAATGAGGGCGATTATTGATCGAGATATTTTAACGTGCGAGCGAAGCGAGCGAGTTAATGTTCGAGATCATTAATCACCTTTCAATATACAAGTTGGTTACAAAATTTTTCCGTCGACTATATTTCTCATTTCTCCTGCAATGAAGAAAACTTGGTTCGCGAATTCATCATTCACCCAGTAGCCTTGTTACTGGCATTAGTGACATTTGACATTTGTCGAAATGATCAATATAGAAAATGAATTCCTTGTGTTAGAAAACAGGGATTGAAATCGTATCAGAAACTTGGAAAGGCGAACCCGTTAACGGAAAATCTTCGATGAAATCCATATTTTCGATTTAAATGCAGATTCCGTAAGTTATTGCATAAACAATGAATGCACGCGGTGTATGTTTGGTTGCCTATAAAACAATCGTGCACTAATAGACAAATCGTTCATTAATAGGGGTCATTAATGAACGATTTCATATACATTAAACTTAGTCGTTAATACGAGGTCGACGGAAATGTTAGTTTAGTTAATCGTACCAGTATATCACCTGACGATGCTACTATGTTAGCGAAACATGTCGTGTGTTTGAGAATTTTGTGGAGATCTCATCGTTTGTGGAGTTTTCACATTAAACATATATATTCCAGTGCGAAATCTGCCTGTCGGCCATTCCTGCTACCGACCTTCGCCCTGTCAGCGTCTCCTGCCGGCACTCGTTCTGCCGGTCCTGCTGGCGGCGCTACTTGGAGACGCGGATCCTAGATGGCGACGCGCACCACATCCTCTGCCCCGCTTACCAGTGCCACATCCTGGTACCCGTCGAGTTAATAGAGAGGCTGGTCACTCCGGAGATGGCCAGGAGGTACCTGCAGTTCGATATCAAGGTAAACGAAAATCCACTCCCCAGAAGTTGAGATATGTGCGGGAGTTTTTTTTGTCGAGGTGGTTGGAATCCTTCAAGGTCATCAAGTTCCCTATTTCATAGTGTAGGAGTTCCCTGACTCTAGAGTATATATACCCACTAGTCCAGTGTTGCCAACTTAGTGGATTTCACACTAGAACTGGTGTTTTGGGTTCTCGTTTTGTGACAAAATATGGCATCTAGTGAATGGTGTTTATTTTGGTGAATTTTTTCAATTACATGGTGACATCTGGTGGATGAGGACGCATCCGAAATGTCCCTTGTTTTATTTAGCTTTTGCGATTCACTTCAACCGTTCCGATCTTATTCAATATTTTTTGTGAATAATGCGTTCTCACGCACTTTTTTTAAATATCGCCTGGCACTTCCTAAGCACATTTTTAAGACAATCTTGAATATCTTTTGATAGGGAGACCGTCTATTTGCTATTAGGTTTCACCTTGCTGTGCCCCATTGGATTTGGTGAAATTTGAGATTATATGGTCTCTCAAGAGACCTTATATAATTCGATTCTTCCGAATGACACTACATATATATTTCATTACTCAGTGTTATGGAGCGTATCCTTTCACATCTCTTTATCATTCATGGATTTTTTCCGAAGATTCATTGGTCAGGAGATAATTCACATTGTTAATGAACACGTAATTTTGATATTCAGAGTGGCATGAAAAATAAATTATGACAAAAACTTCAATGTCAAAGTAACCTACGGACGTAGTTGGTCAGTTTGAGGATAATCCGTGAACATCTATGAAATCCATTGAAAATAATGTCAGGATTAGCTACTGGGAGCATAAGTCTTGATTAGACTGTTATCAACTGGAATTTAATATTTTTTTTTCATTTTCTCTCATTTTCTCTCTTTTCTCTCGCTTCTCTCGTGTTGATTTCTCTCGTCTCGTCTCGTTTCTCGTGAACTCCTCTCTCGTCTCGTCTCGCCCCAAAATTTTAGAGAAAAAAGATCTCGTCTTCACGAGACGAGACGAGACGAGAGACGTGGATCTCTTGTCTCTGCAGCATCACTAGTGCGTACCTATAGGGAGGATAGGGAGAGGTGGTAATAGGTATTGGAATTCTCGAACTATCAAAGATTATAAGTTCTTCGTAATACTTTTTATCACCTGTATGAAGGAAATATCATCCAACTGAGAATGAAGCAACTACAAATATAATTATTAGAGGAAGATAAATCATCATTCATAAATGATATTAACTATGAGTTTCATTCACTGAGTCGTATCGTCATTTATGACACAGTTGAAAGAATTAGGTATATTACTTCTTGCAACTGTGTTTATGATGAGCATCGATATGTTACCTGTATATATCTTGTTCCCACATATTTGCGCCGTATATATAAGGGTCCATAGAAAAAGGTACCGGCTTTTGGCCGACTTGGAAAACAACTTTGAAGGAATTTACCGATATGAGTCCACTATTTCAATGACGCTTCAGTTTTCCATTCACTTCTGAGACACTGAGAAACACCCTGTATATCACTGTTATTCATCATTGACTGAGCACGTATCTGTATCACCCACTCGTCAAAGAACAAACAATCAACGTTCCAGTCTAGCTAATCTAACGTTTTTCTACTCATTGGCATTTATTGCCTCTTCAGATCCTCCCATCAACAACATCAATCCGACTCTTTGGGGTGCAGAACCTATCCATTATGTTAATTTCAGATAAGGGTATACGATGAAGGAATTGGATTCTTGATCCTGTGAAATTGAACGATTCTCGTTATTGTATATCCAAAGTCAATTGGAGCATCTCAAGCATCGCACGGTATCGGCGGATTTGAAGTTTCTTTTGAAGTGTGTACACGTGCGGCTCGAAGAGCTCCAATTGACTTCAGGATGAACTATACCAATATTTTATCAAGAAGCATATCATTTTCCTAATACCAACACAAATCTTTTTTTTTTCTATCAGTGATACTACTATTCATAATGAACATCAACATAAAACGGCAGCATAATCATATTAGTGTAAGGTAATACTCAGGCTAGTTCCTCTTTTGATAAGAAACAAGCATGCATTTTCTTTAGAAAAGCCGATCCCACTGTGCCCAACATAAGCTTGTCAGGAGTAACCATACCTTCGAAGACATCTTGGGAAAATCTCGTGAGATCAATTGTTGAAAATGAATCCCAAAAACTTGGTTTCCTGTTTCGGGCCAGGAGCTATTCCACTTCCAATCAGCTGTTTATGTTCTATAAGGCACAGATACGATCTGTCCTGCAATTCTGTTCCGATATTTGGAGTGCAGCACCCAAACATACCCTGAAACTATTGGATTCTGTCAAAAAAAGGGTTATTCGTCTCGTGGCTGATACCTCGCTCACAAACTCACTCACTTCTCTGGGACACCGTAGAAAAGTTGGCGATCTGGCTCTATTCTATAGATATATTCATGAACAATGCTCTTCTGAAATATCAACAATTGTTCCTCCCTTGGCAGTCCCCGCGAGATTAAGCCGTCGAGTTGAGGCTTCGCACCCCTTCGTGGTCACTTTGGAGAACATTTCTTCCCAAAGACTCTTTCATACAACGAACAGCGAGGCTCTGGAACACATTTCCAAGGGGGGTGTTCCCCAAAGCATATAACCTCCAGACATTTTAAAAGAAGACCAATTTCTACCTCATTTCCCTTGGCTCTCACGATGTTCTCCGAACATTACAGGATATCCCTTTTCGTGGAAGCCAGAACATAAAAATTAACTCTATGTCATGAGACATAGAAGTTTTCAGACCTAGAAGACGACAAGGAACTATCTCCTTCAATATATACAGGGTGTCTCCTTATATTTTGACTACTGCTTTAACTATACGAGGTCGAAAAAACTCCAAATATGAAAGTTGTAGGGTTCCATCTGTACTATTTTTTGTCACTCCTGAAATAAACAAATGCGACTCGCGAAATAGAAAAATAATAATCTTTTGTAGAAGTCCATGGTTTCTCGAAGTTGAGTGAAGTAGTAACTACTAAATAATACTCGAAATCATCTGCACGACATTTTAATATGATCAATAACGATCAAATCAATTGGTAATATTCATGTCCACTCAGCCTAATGAAATTACTACATTTCTGTCCTAGAATGAAAGTGAAAGCACATAAAATTGTGTGGAAATGACTTTGAGCTTTTTTTATTTATTTGAATATTCCTATTCGTTCTCGAGATATTGGCATGGGTTCAGGGGCGGCGAGTGCATGGGGGCATCGGGGCCAATGCACCCATGTAGGCAGTGGGTATGGGTGCAATGCACCCATTGGCCGAAACAGACGTATAAAAAAACAAATTAGATACGGGCGAAATGAGCACTTGTAAATATTGCACATTGTTGCTGGACAAGTATAGGTAAACAACCATGCGAACCGTATATTCGATTCATGTGCATCCAGGGTTTGACACTGTGCACTGTGCAGATATTCCGATTTAAATTTTAGACATTATGACATCACAGGTTACATGGGCCAGTTTGGAAAAAAATAGAAGTGGCTAATGAATCCATTGATAATACAGTCAGTAGGAATACCTTTGCAATAAATTTACTTTGGTTACTTGCTAATTTTTTCGAATCCCGAAGTTTCTCTATTCCATTTTTTGAGATATGAGAATTATTAAATCTTATTTTATTTTTGTAGAGATTGAATTTTCTAATATCGTTTTAAATTTTGAGTTATGTTCACTTTTTTCAATGGTGAAAAAAAAATTCTTCTATTTCTCATCCTTGTTCATATTAATATATCAACCATAAACTCGAAACCCGATTAGTCAAAAAATATTATATATTGGTAGAGGTGTTTCACACTTGATGCAAAATAAATAATGCTTTGATCTATCTTGAAATTTGATGGCATTTGACCTTGAACCATGAAAAATTTTCGCCTGCGGCGCATAATTTTGTCTTACCCTGACCCCTGAATTTTGGCACCCATTGGACAAAACAAAACTCGCCGCCCCTGCATGGGTTCAAATCTCATCCTGAAGATACTAACATAGCACAATACGAACCGAGACGATGAAGAATCAGTTCGTTGAAAGGTGAAATAGCTAGTGTGATTATGATGGCAAAGGTTTCAGTCCCTGATATATCATTTCGTAATGAAGAGTGAATGTAACCCTAGGTATTGATTTTGGGTCTGTGATGGGCATCTCGAACTAATGAAACTGGTGCAGCAAATTCAAAATTCATCCAGAGCTACCCGATTCCTGAGTTATTGGAATAATTCATAGAGACCCTGAAATCGTATGTGAGTTAATTAATTCAATAATGATACTCTTTCAGGGCATGCCTGAGCTCTTCTCCCAGATCCCAGATCTTCAGAATTAGGTAATGGAATTCAAATTTCCACCAAAATAAGCAGCAGATTATGATTTTCTCTTAGAGCTTCGTCTGAATCACCATTTCGCGTTGGTGTATAACAAAGGAACTTTGAATAATAGATTCCCAGGACGATGGGGATAACTGGATTATGTAGATTAGTAACGCTGATAGAGACTTTGTCTTTATTCTAGTCGTTCATCATAGACTCCAGTTTGGTTTGGTATGCAATTCGGCAGTCAATAAAAACAACCCACAATTGAGAATCGTCGAGTTGCATAATTCAAGTCAGGATGAAAGAAAACTCTCGAAACTAAAATCTTGACTCTTAGGCAAATACAATTGGAGTTTCAACGATGAATGAATCGATTATTAAACTTCATGCTACACATCTTCTGATTTAGGAATTTTATAAATTTAACAGGGTGTCATTTAGTAGTTTCTTTCCATGGTCACGTGGTATCATTTCAGAGTTTTCAGTATTTTAAGATATACAGGATGGCTGAAATTTGAGTCACATCCCAGGTAGCAGAGAGAGTTCTGAACGACATCCGAATTTGGTTACAAAACTGACCGATTGACTTTAAAAAATGACGTCTTGACGACCTAGAAAAGACGTCAAGATGTCACAGTCATGAGACATCATATTGATACGTCGAAATCATGTCTAAGAATGACCTATTGGGACTTACTAAGAAAATGTGAGGGTATATAATATCATAGGATTGATGAAATAAACCTATGTTGCGCTCACCCTTCATTTGTTTCGTCAGACTTGTTCCTTTCCTAATATAAACAATCGAATTTCAGACGATGACGTGGGGTTCACATATTGAATGTTAGATGGCGCGATTCCTAGAATATATCAAGGTTGGTAGAACTGATTAAAATAATCATCAGTTTTACCAACCTTGGAATATAAGGCATATATGATCAACATCAGTTTAACCAACCTTAATGCAGCTAAATCGCAAAATGTTTTCCCTATCTTCATTGGTCACAATCGTCACAATTCAGTCACAATTATTGTCATATTGATACCTGTAATTTTGGTACGGCACCAGACTAAACTTAGCCATGTTATGTTTATCGAAGTCATGGAATTGGTAAACAGAAAAGGATTGAAGTGCGTACACCAGAGGTTCATTTCATCAATGTTATAGGCTTATATATGGCATTATAGAAACTGTCATAGATGAGTTGGTTCCTCAGGGTGTAATCCTGTTCAATCCTGGCGTTATCATCAGTTCATATCTCTATGTGAGTGTAACATTAGAAATTCATAATTGCATCGAGATGAAAGAGGAATAAAAGTAGTTTGATTGCTAAGTACCGAATGTTGGCAAATAAAACTTCACGTTGTAGAAAAACGTATATACAAATTCGAATTTCGTAGACAATGAGGAGGTGACAAAACCACTGATTCTTTCTGTCGGTTGGACGGAAGAATGTCGGACGAAAAAACGACGTCATTATGACATGCTACCTGTGTATTTGATAGGTACCTATTTCCCATGCGTATATTTCAAACCTGCCCATACATTCATATATCAGTAAGACCCACTATAGGTTACATTCTCAAATTAATTTTTTATGTGTGAATAAATAATTATGGGAGTATGAAATTTTCACTTTAGTACACTGGAGAGAAAGAATTATTTACATTCCTTCGTTAACTGCTAATGAAGGGGATTGGGGATTCAGATTTCATTGCAAAGTCTGTAGAAAATTTCGGAAGAGCTCAATAGGTTCAGTTTACGAATGACAAAAAGTAAACTCTGTTGAGACGTCTTTATGACCTTCAGTTATATGACGTCATTTCTAGATCTCTTTGCAGTCGAGGACGTCATGGAGCAATAATGACTTGAAAAAGACGTCATTATGACGTTATTCCACTAACCTGTGCTACCTGGGATCAGTCGAATCTCGTGAACCAGAAGAGATACAACATCACAAAATATATTGACACTTCCGGTGCTTCTAACTTCGCCAAGAGCAAATGCTCGGGCTCAGCTGTCACTTATGAATCATTCGCAATAACTTCAGACATACCTCGAAATTCCATATCTCCAATCAACATTCCTCATTTGGAATGTACTTCAATTTCGTGTAGACTTTTATTACCGAATTTCATTTTCAATTCTTCTGTATCCATTATAATAGCAATATAAGTGTTCCTGCAAATAATTTTTAATATGATTTCATTAGGACTCGACTCCTTCTTATGTCAATGAAATGGCACGGCACTGTCCAAAATGATGTTCGTCTCTGAAAAACAGATCATATTGGTGGTTATTCAATATTCATACCAGTACAAATTTGGTAAGAATCGTACGACTATTATAGCTGGTATACAGGGTGTATCTAAATAACACCGAACAAATTCTAGAGGTGATTCCAGATGATATTTTAGGAAATAAAGTTCATATAAACATGTGTCCTAACTTGCTCCGTTTTCGAGATACAGGGAATTAATATTTTCATCTTCTTTTTATCCATTTCTCAATTGTCTTTCCAACAATTTCAATTAAACGTTGTGGTTCTGTTGATATATGGAGCTTCTTCTAGTGCACTTAGATTCGGAATAATATTTCCAGTGGCGTCACAATAGGTAAATTTACCGATATTCATGGTGAATGTCATTGTACACCGGCGGTTTTTCTGAGTTTCATATTCTTATTAAACTACCTCCCAGATGAAGTGGGACAGCCTAAAAATTGACTAATTTTGATAAGCTATAACTTGAACATTTCTTGGCCGATGTTGGATTTTCAATCAGAGGTAGAAAGCGTCATCCTTGGACTATGCGTCATTGGCATCGGGTTTTTATTTTTGCGATTCGTTCTCTTTGTACAGAGTGTGAATTAAGAGCCGGAAAAAATTCAAATTTTCGACCAATAATTTGGGAAATGTGAGGGTCCCCAGAATTTTTCTTCATATGTTGGGTGAATTGATGGGCCGATACCTCGAGACGTATTTGAAATTTTTTAGATAAAATGCGTTGCTACGAAGAAATCGCCATTTTATGAAATTCCGTTTTTATTTTGAAATGTGGTCTTTTTTAGTTAAACAATAACAGCCAACATCTCTAAAATGCAACAAGGGATATTTTTACTGAAGAAAATTAACACCAGTGGCGCACAAAAGGGGGTTAATGATATTTAGAAATGAAAATTCGTTTCTATTGAACTTCAACAGTTTTATTGATCGTTACAGTTAATTTTTTTAGGAGGTCCTTCGAGTAGTAAAAATAAAAAAAATATTTATCTCAAAAATACTTCATCAGAAAGAGGACTGAAAAATTAATGAATAAAATAATACTTAAATTTTTTGGGGGTCAAAAATTTAAGATATTTTAAATTTTTTTCTGATAGCATGATCGAATTGTACGGCTCGAGAAACGTCAGAAGCCAGAGTTTTGTTCTGAATTTTCTTCAATAAATGATGGTACATGAAAATGTTCACTAGGCGAACAAAGAACAGCACTTTTAATGAATTTATTAAAAATGTTTCCATATCAAACTCTTCGAATCGCTTTGTATGATGGATCTTCTTTTATACGACAATGGATTACATGGGTGCTTGAATAAGTAAAAAATAATAATGAAATTGCAATTTTGATTTGTCCACATTTCAGAATCCCCTTTCGCACACCTCTGAATTTGTCAACATCATGCTAATTGAATGCATGGCACTTTTTTAACTGAAACGATCAATGAAAATGTTGATTTCTCTCAATAAAAGCGAATTTTCGTTTCAAAATATCATAAACCCCTTTTTGTACGCCACTGGTGTTAATTATCTTCAGTAGAAATATCCTTTGTTGCATTTTAGAGATGTTGGCTGTTATTGTTTGACTAAAAATGGCCACATTTCAAAAAATTTCATAAAATGGCGATTTCTCCATAGCAACGCAATTTATCTAAAAAATTCCAAATACTTCTCGAGGTATCGGCTCATCAATTCACCCAACATCTTAAACAAAATTCTAGGGTCCCTCACATTTCCCAAATTATTGGTCGAAAATTTGAAAACTTTCCGGCTCTTAATTCATACTCTGTTTAAAGAACGAATCGCAAAAATAAAAACTCGACGTCAATGACGCATAGCCCAAGAATGACGCTTTCTACCTTTGGTTGAAAATCCAACATCGGCCACGAAATGTTCAAGTTATGGCTTATCAAAATTAGTCAATTTTTTGGCTGTCCCACTTCATCTGGTAAGTAGTTTAGATTGAACTATCGAAATATCAACTTTTTTATCCCCTGTATGATTTTTGTATCTAGCTTAGTTTTTGAGGAAACAATAAAAATTCGATTAGACTCCAAATTTTAATGTACTTAGGTGTAAGACTTCCATTGAGATTACTCAATAAACCCAATTAGAATAATTTTGAAATTTTGGGGCTTTCTGAGTCTCTATCCGTACTGAATTTCAGCACCATGAAAGCTTATACAGGGTGTTTCTGAATAAAAACAATTCATACTTCCAGCTTCAACATCCTGTATCTCAAAAACGAATCACGAAACACATGTATAAAGGGGCATCCATTTAAGTGAGACACGCTGTATTTGTGAATTTATCGAGCTATAAGGCACTGTTGGCAGGAATGAGAAATGATTTTTATAAATACATTCAAGTTAGTGTAGTAAATTCGAGACCCTATCGTGTCGTTTTTTTTTTCTGACGTAGAACCAGGTCAGACATGGTAGGTTTTGTTGACCATATCACTAGGTATATGAAATCGTATTTTACGACATTTTTCTGTGGTCTGGAACTTTTTAAATGAGAAAAAACTGAAAAAAATGCACTTTGAATAAAATGTATTTTTTTTTGTTTCCACCGTCATATCTTCGGAACCAATAGAGATATCGAAGAGTTTTTTTTTGTAGATTGAACTAGACACAATAGCGCTTCTAACAGTACCGATGGATTCCATGAAATTTGCTTCTTTCATTTTTCAAAAATCAAGAGAGCATGGAATCTAAAATTTATGCATTACAATTTGCACCAATCGAGAAACTTTTTTATTTTCGAAAATTTTTGTATACATATAGCGAAACAAATGGAGCCCATATATGATAAAAGTTTTTGAGATAATTAGTTTTTTCCCATTTCGTATAGATTGGCAACAGTGATTTTTTTTATTGCTCGCTCAATATCGGCACGCGCCACCGGAAGACGAGGGTGGATTAGTTTAATGTAAACTGCATTCAGCGTAATATCTACATGCGTCGAGTTAAAGTTAACGATATTTATAAGAAATTCTCTGAGACAATAGAGTGCATTATTTGTGGAAAAATTGTGCGGGATGATGACAAATCTGTGGTACAAAGACCTAAAATATAAGGATTATACATGTATTATATAAGTTGTCACTAATATCAAGTGCTGAGAGGACACAAGACAATCGATTAAAAGAAATTCTGTCGCAAAAAATAGTTATTTATTATACAAGGGAAAAAAGTAGTAGATTTTAGCTCCAGGTTGTGTTGTCTCCCGACGCGTAGCGGAGGGAGACAAAAAACCGTGAGCTAAAATCTAATATTTTTCCCGTGTATAATACACTATTTTTTTCTGTGACAGAAGGAAGAACGAATCAATATTGGGAAGATATTACATTATTTCGAAATCTGAAAATTATCGACGTGAAATTTCAAGTTTTTAACAGTAAGGACACCTGCGTTTTATAGACATCTTCATCATTCTTTTGAAGTAATCAAATATCTGATGTCACTTCTGTCAGTTCAATTCTGTGATTTGATTTTGAAAAATTGCGAATTCAGTAGTTGTTTAGTAATATACGAAACCGCGAAGTCGAATGGAAGATAAAAGGACTTGCAGTTCTTTCTCGGAGACGGTATTATTGACTTATTTTTCGGAACTATAGCACAACAAAAGTCATTAACAGAGTATATATATGTGATATATATCCGGGAAAGAAGTACTCACTTTTTTCCCACGGGAAAAAAGTAATTTATGAAAAGTGACATTTTATAACCTGCCAACAGAGATGAAATGCCAAACTTTTTTCCCGTCACAGAAAAAAAGTATTTTGAATGGTGACCTAGAGAAAAAGTACCACTGCCACAAATCACAAGCTTTCAAAATATCAATATTATTTTGCAAAATGGCTGGACCCTCAAATTATTCTGGAACTCGGTTTAAATCACAAACATTTGATATCTGAAAAATGTACCTTATCTGCAGTAGTACTGAAACAAAAACGAAGAAAATTTTGATATCTGTTCAAACAGGTAATGAAAAAATGTTTATGGTTCCTACTTTGAAATAAGTAATTTTTTAGTATTTTACTGCATAATGAATACATACTCTTTTTTGGCAGTGGAAGCGACACTCTTAATAATATTATGAAAGCTGCAAAGGATATAAATGACATTTGATATTTGCATTTGATGTGAAATATCATGAATCATGTTATAGCCATTATATATCTAAGAGGAACAGAAATTCACACAAAAATAAAAAGGCGATTTCCACTTCATCTGCAATATCAAAAGAAGACTCAGCTAACTCCTCAACAAGTGGTTGTGATTTTCAGGAGGATATTTCCCTTCCCAAAGAAATGTCTGAAATTCAAATAATATTAAGAGTTGCTGCCGTCATACGTGATGCAATGGATTAATTCAAACCAAAGAGTGGATTTTCAACACCAGATGATATATAAATAGAGATGAGTTTCAGAATGAGTTTCCAAATATTTTACACCTATTTGAGTCATGGCTTATAGATGCAAAGTTATTTGCAGAGGTAAATATTGCAGTTGAAGATTCTTTGATTCAAGTAGTTTGTTGCTTATATTTTTACAGGCTCAATATGGGAAAACTAGCAAATTAGCAGTGATTCCAAGTAATATCATACTGGGGCTTTTCGACAAGTCTCATAGGAAAAGTTCTTCACGTCGGTCTGGGTTTACATTTTTGTATCATCACGTTCCAAGCAAACACATTTTGGACACACTATCCTCACTTGGACTTACTTGTTCTTATAACGAAGTCCGTTAAATAACAACTTCGTTAGCGAAACAAGAAATCGTCGACAGAGAAGATATTTATGTACCCAAATGTCTTGGACATGTTTCGGATGAGAAAAATAAATACATTCGGGCAAGTATTGATAATTTTGATTTGAACTAAGAAACTATTGATGGAAAACGAACAACACATGCTATGGCTATGGTTGTATTTCAAGAAAAACAGTCTTTGCAACCAATAAGAGAACGAATTAAAGAAGGTACATTAGCTCCGAGATTAGCTCTAACCAAAGAAGGAACTGATACAAGTTCACAGCGAATTGACAAATATCATAAGCCTTAAACTCGCCCTATATACCTTCAGAATTCAAATTACCAACAATAATCCGAAAGAATTCGAATTATCCCAAAAAGATCAATGTATCTTGGCCATTGTTGAAATTTCTCCAGAATGAGTATTCTTTCATGGGGTGGAGGGATTTTCAAAATATTTTGTCTCATGAAAGTTGACTATCAAAATTCTAGGTGTATATGTATCAACTCAGAATATGGTACAGCAGCAACATAGAAACACGACTTATAATTTCAGATGGTCCAGGATGGAATTTGAATAACGTTTGTATTCCAATATTTTCGAATGATACACTAATTCTGTTCGGCAATCATTTAGTATCTTTTGTTCAAATAAAAACTGTGATAGTCGAAAAGGTGATTGTTTTAAAGAAGGCCTAAAATGTTGTGGCGAGTGTGAATGTCGTTTTTGTAATAATGTTACTGAAGATTTAGAGGAAGATATAGAAGAAATTGACGAACTCGAATACTTTTGATGTACCTATAATCTATAGGAATAATTAAAAAAATAAAAGTTGTTTTATGCATACGTTTTTGGTTTTGGTCAAAAATGTTTAAATAATCATTCTGAAGGAAAGAATTTAGTTTGAAACATTGATTGATATATCAAGTATCATTTGGATAGTTCAAATAAAAACATTAAAAGGTATTATCCCATAAGAAGTCCGACCATAACGTACGTACGGGTCTGCTACCTATGTAGTCGACAAACATAGACTGGGTAATAAGAGAACCGGGCGCACGCGAGCGTAATTTTAGCCCGTTTTGAAAAAATCGCTAACTGTATACATAAATACATATATAAAAAATTATCATTCCAAAAACTTCTTTCATATATTCTCTCCATTTTGTTCGCATAATGTATACACAAATTTCCAATAATAAACTTTTTTATCGATTGCTATAACTTACATTTACAAAAATATCGATGTCAAGTTTGTTATCATTTCAACAAATCGAATAAAAATATGTCAAAATCACAAAGTAGGTGGTTAGAACCGCTATTGAGTCTTCTTCAATTTAAAAAAAAAATCAGCCCGAAACCACAATTACTTTGAGAGATATAACGGTGGAGACGTAAAAAAACATGTTTTACATATTAATCAATTTTTTCGAGTTTTTTGAAATTAAAAAGTTCACGACCACTAAAAAATGTCGTAAAAAGTGATTTCGTGTACACGACCACCTAATTGAAGAAATGGACCAAGTTTAACCTGGTTCTACGCCAGTTTTTTTTATCTCAGAAACTAAGCGACTTTGCTCTCGAAATTCGCTCGTCTAAGTAGGCGCTTCAGTTCTTTCATTCCAGAAATACTGTAAGAGCTTTTTATTTAATCCCTCAGCGAGTCCTAAAAAGATGTAACGAGTTTACGGATTGCCAGATTTTGTCGTAAAATGAAAAATCTTCCCTTCTTATCGGTGTTAGGGCATTTTGCATGATGAATAGCGAATATATGAGATTATCTCGAAAATTATTGTAACTTATGCTAAGGGATATTCTGCCTGCCTCTATTGATCTTCATTCTTCCATCGATTCCAATAAACTATTCTTGTCAGGTAGGGGTGGGCAAATTTATCGATATATCGATAATTATAGATAGTATCGATAAAAATTCAGATAAAAAATTATCGCTTTATCGATAATATCGATAGTATAGATTCATCGATAATATCGATAATTTCAATACTCTCGATAATGCCGATAATATCGATAATCATCGAAAAAGTTGTCGATAATTTCCGAAATATCCGTTGATTTTTAATTGTAATCGTCCACTCCTATAGTCCATTCCAACTAGGAATACAGCATTGTGAGTCATAGGAAAACGTTGACCTTCGCTTTCATTGGTTAATATCGGAGGCAATATTACACTTGCCTTTTATTATGACTCACGACGTGGCATAACTGTTGTTATAAAATTCTGATTATATTTCCTGTATTGAAATTTTACCATCATTTTGGATTGGGCGTCAAAAATTCATTGTGTTAGTGTAAATGTAAATATTCCTTCGGAAGAAGCGCCACCTACTATCTTCTCATTTCGCTATCTACAGGGAATATCGGCAAACGAATTTTTATTCAGCAATTTCGGATCAAAAGCAAACAATAACAATTGAGAATTGTATTTATGATTTTCAATTGTCAGGCCTTCGTTGAGAGCAACAAGAGTATCAAATGGTGCCCTGTGGCAGGCTGTGGTCGAGCGGTAAGACTCCCAGAAGCCGAACAAACCATCGCAGATGGGCGTGGACTTAGAAACGTCAACAAGAAGAACATCCCGGTGACGTCACACGCCGTCGATTGCGGAAATGCTCACTTCTTCTGCTGGGAATGCTTGGGTAAGCGTACACGTACGGGAGTAGGGGTTGGAAGCCCAAAACACTGCAGCCTTTGGGCCTATTGTATTCCTGATCATGCTGTTGACTTAGGTGAACTGGTTCGCTACCTTGATAAGGTTTAGCAGCCTCTTCACCAAATCATTCTTTGGAAAGGCCTCTTGAGAGTTTACTGCTCCCAGAAGGTTGTATCTCCAACGCGCTAGTGCTTCGCACTCCAATATTACATGAGTGGCAGTTTCCTCCTCCTCATTGCATAGTCTGCATATAAGTTCGTCTGTATAGATGCTCATTTGATGCATATGTTCCCTCAAGGGGCAGTGACCGGTTATGAGTCCCGTCACTTGTCTGATCTGACTTCTGTTTAGGCTCAGAATGTCGTTAGTCACTGTTTTGGACAGTGTTCCAACCATCAGTTCACTGTGTCTTTGTCCTGGGACATTGTTCCAGTATGCCTGATGTCTTTCTTGCATACACCTTGCCAGCCAGCCGCGTATCGAGGTTTTGGGGATACCGAACACAGGTACCGATCCCATAAACAGCGCCGCAGACCCTTGCCTAGCAAGAGCGTCAGCTGCTTCATTGCCTTCAATTCCCTTATGCCCTGGCACTCATTGAAGAGTTACCTTGTTGTGGTTAGCCAGGGTTAGCAGGCTTTGGAGGAAATCCCAGACCAGTTTTGATCTGATTTTATTGCATGTTAAAAATCGAATGGCCGCCTGACTATCTGAGCATTAGAGGATTTGTTTACCTCTGTATCCTCTTACAATATTCTCTCTCAGACATGCCTCAATAGCATGCACCTCTGCCTGGAATAGTGAAGCATGGTGGAATGCCAGTATTCATCGTTTTCATTTTGCTGAAGAAACATGATCATCTTGCTTGAGAAGCAAAATCATTGCTTGACAGGCAAGATCATATGGCTTGAGAAGCAGAATAATCTTGCTTAATGAACGAGGTCACCCCTCTTGAGAGGCCAGATCATCTTGTTCAAGCCTTTCAGCACTCACCCAGGAAATGAAACTTGCTAATTGAGCAAGATGTTGTTGCTTCTTAGGTGAGAAGATAATATTGTTCCTCAAGCAAGATAGAGAAGATGCATATCAGTTCTCCAGTGCTGCTATATACATGCCTTCATCGATAAGTTATCATCTATCATATCGCCAGTGAATTTTCTGAAATTACATCCTTTTTCAAACCTGAGGAACCAATATATTTTCATACCTCCATATTTGCTAGCTCCTCCATTGAACATACTGAAATGCCTCGAGAAGTTAAACTCTACTTTTGTTTAGGAGAGGCACATGCTCCATGCGGGTGCAAGCAATGGCAAGAATGGCAAATGAAAATCAATGAAGTTAAGCCGGAAGAACTGAAGGCCTCTTGCAGTGGTTCAGAAGATGCTGCCAACTGTCTATGGCTGGTGACCAACTCGAAACCTTGTCCCAACTGCAAGAGTCCCATTCAGAAGAATGAAGGTTGCAATCACATGAAATGTTCGAAGGTAGATTCATTTTCAACATTGGGACAATATTCCAGGAAAGTTATAAAATCCAGTCAATTGAGGAAGTTAGTGAGATATTTATTCACAATGAGAATCTGAAAATACAACTTACCTGAGCAGGTAGCGATTCTCTCATCGAGAGAAGGATATCCAAAACCAGGAATACTCTGATTCAAATTGTTCACAAATTGCTCTCTTACTTTATTCATTATTTATTCAGTACCCTGACAATATCGCGAACATTTCCAGGTGATACGGAGATGAATAAATAATAAATAAAGAAGAAAATTAGTATTCCTGGGTTTCGATATCCTTACGTGATAACTCTCGATAAGAGAATCGCTACCTGCTCAGGTAAGTTGTAAAGCCTCTAGAAGTGCCTGTGGTATGGCCTCCGATATATTTTCGTATTTTCATTTTTGTATTTCCATATTCTCATTGTGAATTAATATCTCACTTCCTTAACTGACTGGATTTCATAACTTCCCTGAATTATTGACCCAACTTGGCGCCCAACGTGGGAGTTTTTCTTTGTTATGTTTCAAAACCTTTTCCAGTGCAAGTTCGACTTCTGCTGGGTATGCCAGGAGTCCTGGAAGCGGCACAGCTCGGCGACGGGTGGCTACTTCCGGTGCAACCGCTTCGAGGCCGTGCGAAAAGCAGACGAGCAGCAGGGCTCGCTGATCATCGAGGCCACGGACAGGAACAACCAGATGCAGGAGGTGTCGCGTTTCCTGCACTTCTACACGCGGTTCAGGAACCACGAGAACAGCCAGAAGCTGGAGGAGCCGCTGCTGACGAGCGTCAAGAAGAAGATGGGCGTGCTTGCTGGCAGTTTGGTGCACAAGAAAGGGGAAGGTAACATTTTCAAGATCTTTTTATATCGCTACTTCGAGATTGGGTATCAACTCCCCATATTGTATTGCATGGGTGAATACACTGCGACCTTAAAGATCTACTGTGCCCCTTATCTTTCTACACACGATGAGGTTGTTCTCCGCACTAGCGTTGATAAGGGAGGGTACTAGAGGACAGTACATCCTCCTGGAAGATGTAGGGACAAAAATTAATAATAAATTCAAAATTCTAGATATCAAGAGCTTGATACATGTTAATGCTTTAAACCAGTGAGATAATGATTCAACGAATCTAGTAAAACAAGTTTCTGAATATGTTAGTAGATTTATAAATAATTCCTCTCACCAACATTTTTGTCATATTTGTGGCAATCGGAAATAGATCTTCGGAAAAACAAATGGAAAGAAACCGAAGAACCAGACGAAACAGCCTTAGATACTTCACAGCATTGCAGTATCGAAATATTTCCCACTATTTATGCACTCCCGTAGATAATTTCTATTAAAGAAAGATCATTTTCTACACTTAAGTAAGAGACTGAAATCATGGTCAAGATCTACAATTGTTCAGGAAAGGCTAGACGGATTAACTTCATTAAATATTCTTAGAGATATTGAAAGGAATATAGATGCTGTCATTGATAGGTAAGCTATGTAAAAGAAAAATTGTAGTCACAGAGGTAACTAATGATTTGTTAATAAGATTCGATCAAGAGTTCAGAATGTCAAGTTACTTACTTCAAATTATCTTATGCTGATATTGAGAGATCATTCTTTATATTTCCATCTAATTTATCTTGATTCGTTTATTTAATTGAATGATAATTGTTATTTTGTTAATTTCGAATGTTCTTAGATGAAGAAACAGCTTTAATCAAAGTTGAAGCTAATAAATCACAATTCTTGTGTTGATTTATTATACACCGAAACGCGCTGTACTACTAGGCAACCCCCAAATTATAATCCTGTTTCTGCTACTGAGTACGCCCCCTAGAAAAATGTTTAAGAATGTATCTATCAGAGAGCCTGAAAGATAAATTCATTCGCTTGTCAGTGACACTTTATTTTGAAAATGGTATGGAGAAGAGAAATATAGGTATACAAAAAAATATAAAATTTTCACACATCTTTGGACATTCCTGGAAAGAATCTGCTACCGTTTTCAACATAAAAATGGCAAATATTCCTCAGAAATTGTCGTCAGGTATTAGTTTAAACACTTCCTCAAAATATGCATTCATAAAGACAAACATTTTAGGGAAATAAATCCCTCCTGTCATTGTTTTTCAAAATTTAGAATAATTATCATTCGTATAATTTGAACGAAAATTCTTCTATAACTATCAGCTCAAATGTGGTACTAACTTTATCGATAGAATCAAAATTCCTTCGAAATATACTGCTTCAAATTCCTATTATGTCAGGATTGAAATCGATTTGTTCAATCTCAATAATAATTCAATGACAAAATGGAACTTTGAATTTGAGATTTTATATGTTATATCAGGTTAGAAACAATTTCCCATCTGAACATTTTTTGAAAATCGAACAAATAAGCGATTTTTTTTTTAATCAAAGTTAGACAGGTAGCGAAAGTCACGTGACCAAGCTCGAGTAGCCATTTTCCATCTTTTTGAAATAATTGTTGACGCCAGAAGTCCAAATCCAAAACGAAATATTATTGAAATTGTTTTCCATACAATGCCCACCTTTTTAAAAGATACTGTATAAGTAGATAATAGATTCATCCACTGGGAAAATATCATATTTAACAATATTCCACATCAATTCAAATCATCTCATCATCATTTGTATCAAATTATAGTATTTTCCTAAAATTTTGAATAGTCCAGAAACACTATATGTTTTTTAGAGTTGGGTGACAAATGCACCAAATTCATAGAGGATGGAGTTAGAGAGCTATTGAAAGCTAGAAGAGTGCTATGTGGTTCTTATGTATATGGGTACTACTTAGAAGACGATGGATACAATAAAACAATTTTCGAATTCATGCAAGTGAGTATATCATACATATAATGAATTTCTATCATTTGCTGATCACACTTTTTGATACAGCAATTTTTTTCCATTATGATGTTTCATAATTTCGGTTCGAGGAGCTGGTGTCTAATGATTTTCATACTGCATCCTACTATCTTATGTCCATAATTTGTTCATTTCAGAATGAGCTAGAAGAGGTGACTGAAAAACTAAGTGAGATGATAGCCAGACCCTACCTACGCACACCCAAGACTGTGATAGTACAAACCTCAGCTCTAGCAAGAAGAAAAAGACATGAATTTGTCAGAGCCGTAGCTCAAGGACTGATACCCCCTGAAACCCCTCCCATGCAAAGAAAGCGAAAGAAGAGATACCTCGATGTAAGTAAATTTCAATTCGAGGCTAGTCGCCTTCACCAATCTTTCTTTTTCTTTCTCAGTCGGATCTCTCTCAGACTTGTGCATGGCTGAAAGACTGCGAATGGCCTGAATACGATACAGACGAAGAGACTGACCTGAGCATAGCTCATAAAAGCGTCCCCTACACGCAAAGTTCCCCTAACAAGGACCACCAGTGTGGTCTGCTGTGCAGCAGGAGCTGTGGACGATCAGAGTACAACATGGAGCTTATCATCGCCCTGGAGATGTCCAGGCTGCAGATGATCGAAGATAGGATGAAGCAGGTGCAGGCGCAAGCGCAAAACAATCCGAATATTGCCGTCACTCCCGATCCTAGCTCTAGTATCTCCAACAACAGCACTGAAAGCACCGATGACCAGCTGAAGTTGGCTATACAGCTCAGCTTGCAGGAATCGACTGCGACGCTGAGCAAGCAAATTCAAGCTGAGGAGCAGAGGAGTCTTCAGAGAACCAACGCTGAAATAACGGTGGACTACTTCCTGAAGTCTCTAGCGAATCACAAGATCGATTTCAAGTCGTTGGATAGGTATGGTAACGAAGGGGACAAAGAACTTTGTTTCAAGCCTTGCAGAGGTAATGAGGATGGGAGGTTTCAGATTTCTGATATACATGAAAACGGTTAGTTGAATCTGAATGTTGGTTCAATTCGCATTCCTGTATATATGTATATCTTTCTAGGTTTCGCTTTCGAAGACGCTGATGAGTATGATAGTGACGTACGTCTGAAGAGATCTCATTCCACAGGTGATCTTTGCGTTAGAAGAAACGGTCGTGGTACTAGAGTGAGGATGAGTGGTGAAGAACCAAGGTACTATGGACAGCTCCCTAGATTGTTTATCTTAGCTTGCATACACAGGGGCTGATATAACTAGTGTTCACAAAGAGAGAAAAACTCAAAGTCATTACCACGATAGTTCATGAAATGGACGAAAATGGTAGATAACGAGAAGAAAACTAGTTATTTCCTGGCTATATGCCACGCAGAACAGTGGATTACACCCACCTAAAATCTATGCAATAAATAACCACACGAGGCTATCAACTTCCGCGAAATGAACGCGAACGCCGAACGCTACCTGGCAAGGAAACAAACACTCCAAAACAAGTTCCCATTTCAGCTGAACTAGGAAAAAGCAAAATATTGCATAGATTTCGGGTGGATATATTGGTCTGCGTGGCATATAGCCAGAAAAGTAGTTTTTTTTTCTTTCGTTATCTACCATTTTCGTTCATTTTATGAAATATTGGTAATGACATTGAGTTTCTCTTTCTTTGTGACCATTCCATTCCACTTCGAGTATTTGGCTTCCTCCTAGTTGATACATAGGGTTTTTAGATATCATTTGGACTCGGACCATAGTAGCCAACACGATGACAAGCCGGAAGATATGGTACGTAGACTGCTAGCACTGCCATCTACCTCAGTACGTACGAAACAATTCTTGCTGTTGCACACTTCGTATCCTGAAGAGGAAAGTTACCAGGGTCAGAGTTCTGTAGAGGATACCACTACTTCTGATTCGATCAATGCCGATATGGAAGTGTGTGGGATTCTGAATTCTATCACTGATGAGGACCTAGGTGAGAATTATATTAATCTTCAGCTACAGTATGTCCAGGATCTCCGGCCAACATAGTATACCTACCTGGACATTGGGACTAACATAAGTATCATAAGAGATGCTTGTATATCTGGAAGAATATCTTGTTAAGCAAAGCATGGTTCTTCTGCTATCATTGACTGCAATTGATCAAGACCAAAAATTGTGATTGCTATCTTCCAACTCAAAACGTGATTTCACTTTGAATACACGGTGATAACTAATATATGTCTTCATTTTTTAATCAAATACGAATGAACGCTGAGGCTTCCATGATGTTGCTCTTCCAGGATAGATGGGTGTATGTCCAATAGGTACTGTGGCTGTGAGGACTAGGGAAAGTACTGTTGAATTATGATGTTGCCAGTTCTCCTGCTGCTCCATCAACTTTCATATAGCAATAAACTCTAGCTTAGTACTAATCATACCTGATGACTTGTTGTTCAACTTGATATATGAGAACGCTGTTGTTATATCAGGATGTGGCAGATTCGATAGATAGATTTTCAATTTCAGGTAGTAAAAGTTACGACGAAGAAATCAAAAAGACTGATCAAATAGCCAAAATATCCGATTGCAAAAAGCAAACTCACAACCCCTTCGCTACCCTAAAAGCTAAATTGTGTTCAGCGCATTTACCGAAAACCAGCTATCTAACCAGGATAGCTGTGAACAAGAGCATAGGCCTGTTAGGTGACGGCAAATCGAAAAAATGTTGTGATAAAACCGAAAAGAAGTGTCACGAGGAGAAGAAACGCTACGACGATAAACAGTGTCACGAAGAAATCAAACAGAGGGTGGAACCAGAACGAGGCATAGTACGGAAATATGTGGTGGGAAGCGAATGCAAGAGCGAGAAACATAGTCCCAAGAAACACCAGAAGAGCTGCAAGCGAAATAGTTTCTCCAAGTCGACTGGATTTTTGATCGAGGAACAAAGAAGAGCTTCCAAAGGTGAGCAAGAGCTGTGTGACACGCTACAATCAATTTTTTTTTATAAATGTTTCATGGATGATATATAAAAAAGTATTGCCGAAGGAAAACAACGTTATCAGTAAATCTAGTTAATTAAATGTTAGGTTAATTTATTGTCCAAGTATTTCACTTAAAGGAGCTACTGTTTTGGCCAATCAAATAATTATATTTTGAGGAATTAATTTCCAGCAAGCTGGAAATCATTTAATCACCTTCATTCGGTCCCAAATGCGTGTAATCTAAGTTTGCACCATTCCAGGAGTTGAGCTTAACTTTTGATAGCCAAAAAACCGCCAAATTTTTGCACTTTTTTTATTTTTTTGCTTATAGCTGCAAAATGGTTCATCGGTCGAAAAATGTCATTCTATTCAATAATATAGAAGGCAAAATTCTGCGTCGAATGACATCTGAAGACATCAAATTCCGTTTAGTAGTATAGCCGAAATCGAATGTTAAAAAAGAAGAAAATTTCGTAGTTCGGTGCAAGCTTACATTTTGCGGCTTTCCAAGACGACATATCGTGAAAACAGATACTCCTATTGAAAAAACCCATAAAATAAAAGTTGTAGAGAATAAAATTTTACGTTATATAGATAGATGTCCAAATGTTTGAGTTTTCTTGATTTGTCCAATTATCCGGATATCTGAATGCCCGGTTCAGCTTCGGTCCCAAATTTTG
Source organism: Phaedon cochleariae (assembly GCA_918026855.4). NCBI lineage: Eukaryota > Metazoa > Arthropoda > Insecta > Coleoptera > Chrysomelidae > Phaedon > Phaedon cochleariae. Next base: position 73,091,754 of record OU896707.1, on the reverse strand, counting down.
CATTAATTTATAATTATTTTTCATCTAGTGCGCGAAATGCTACTTTGGTGATCGAGAGCTGATTTTTTTAACGAGGCGCAGCCAAGTTGAAAAATAGTCGAAATCACCAAAGTATTTCGCGCACGAGTTGCACCAAACTACGAAATTTTCTTTTTTTTAACATTCGATTTCGGCTATACCTCTGAACGGAATTTGATGTTTTCAGATGTCATTCGACGCAGAATTTTGTCCTCTGTATTATTGAATGGAGTAACATTTTCCGTCCGACGCACCGTTTTGCAGCTATAAGCAAAAAAATAAAAAAAGTGCAAAAATGTGGCGGTTTTTTGGCTATCAAAAGTTAAGCTCACCACCTGACATGGTGCAAACTCAGATTACACGCATTTAGGACCAAATAGAGGTATTAAAACGATTTCCAGTTTGCTGGAAATTAATTCCTCAAAACGGTTTTTTTCGATTTAATTTTATTAGCCTAATGAGCTTGTATCGGAAAATGCTCCGTTTCGGAGATATATGGTTTTGAATAAATTCCCTCTTCTATTTTTCCAATTGATATAGTAAACGAAGCTTTTTGCACGAGTTTTAGTACCTGGTTTTTTTTTTGAGGTGCGAAATCATAATTTCGTATTGGTTTTTATGCGCACTGTGTATACGATAACATTATTTTTTTCGAAATTGCCTAAACTTTCATGATAGTAAACTTCTGGAGAATACTTCCGAGCGAAGCGATAGCTGAGTAGAGAGTATTTTTGACTATCACAGCAGTGACTCGGGTTCAACTCCTGCGGGGCCTACTTGTTTTTTAAATTTTTTTCACAAGTAATTTTTCGAATAATATACTCCTCAGGAGAAAGGTTTATTCAGGCGAGTTAGGTTGATTTGCTTGGAAAAAGAAAAACGATATTTTCCTTTCTCATGTTTCACGGCGGACTCCAATATAGAAATAGGTAACCCGCCAGAAATTGTTTATGTATCAGTATCCAACCGCCGCGCGCACAATTTTAAAAACGACGCTCTCAAATGTATGCGTAAGTGGATAAAATCATATATATATATCTAGGGAGCAAAGGTTAATTTCCTCCCATGTGTGTTTAGTTACACACGGAAGGAAATGGATACCTTTTCTCCCTTGATACATAAATAGCTAATAATTTTACAATTGTTCCATAAGATTTCAAACTATGATTCACACTGAGGTTCAATGAAGATTCATGTGAATCGTCAAGATATGCATGACGCAAGTGTCAGTCGGTATCTAGATGTAGTGAAAAACAACAAAATCGTTCAGCAGCCCAAGGGGCGAAATATATTACTTCCGGTCACATTTTTAGGGTTGATGTAATTCAATATCATATATGGTAAGCGAAAAAATTATGATTTCCCACTTTTTTTACCCTTTGTATGTAATGTTACCATTCGAAAAATTATGTGATGTTCAGTATCGTTAAGTTTGATGTTGGAAAAACAATTAATAGTGCCACCTAGTAGTATTCCAAAAGTAATTTTATTTTCAACAGAATCGAGCAGTGAAATATACTCAGTCTGATAGGTTCAAGTAATACCTCCACTCATTTTACTTTCCTCAGGGCTGTCCTCGAACCTGCGCATCAAGATATGCAAGAGTCCGCCGAAAAAGACTGATCACCCCTTGGAGACGGACAGCTCCAACGAGTACGAGAGCGAGACGGGGATTCCCAAGTCCCCTACCCTGTTCATCTCAGGCGTCTCGATATCGCGAACGCCTGAGCCCAAGTCCCCTGGAATGAGCCTGGCTCAGGGCGGGCGCACCTCCCGCTCGTCCAGCCTGAGCGTGCCGGCGCCCCTGAGCACGTGCTCGCTCAGCATATCCAGCACCAGCCTGAGCAACTCGAACTCTTTGCCGCCGGAGCCGTTCACGCCTTCGTTGGTCAGGTCCACCACGCCAATGTCTTCAAGGTAATTCTCTCCCACTAAAATTTCCATGAAACTCATAAGACGGATGTTCATCTTATAACGAAGAAAATGATATTGCTTCATTAGGTACTCGTGAGAGTCGTGAGCCTGAGGGAAAAAAGACAATAAATATATCATGTAATCATATATCATATAACCATACAAATACAGTGTATCTATCTATCTATCAGAATCGAGAATATTGGTCCTTCGAGCCGGATCTATCCAAATCAAACCTTCAAGACTGCCGAATTCTTTACAAAGGAGTAACAGTGGAAGTCGAGTAGTGGTAGTTTTCACAGGTATCAACAAGCAGATCATGTAAAAGGAACACCTAATGATACTCACTCATCATCACTACTAATTTCGAGTATTCCACTGACTGACTGACTGACTGAGTGACTGACTACTAAGCTTGAATATTATTTGCCCTGGTTTCATACTATCGTTATCTATACCCTTTCATTGTTCTCAGAATATCACCTATCTCTTTAACGTTCTCATCGAACAATCAAGAATAGTCCGTTGCCATGATTTATTGTGTGTTCTGAAGTACGCTTGTACATTTCGAAATAATTAGGATGTTCGAGAACAATCTGGAATGCGTGATACGAGGGAATTGTTGTCGTCCTTGGTAAATGATGTTATATATAGTCCCTCTCAAGAGAATATCATAACAATATCTAATCTAAAAAATAATCTTCGGATCCCGATGGAATATTGGTCCACTTCATAAAAAAATACCACGAAATCTTTGTAGAATCTTTATGCCACATTTTTTAATTTTGAACATATAAAACAAGTAAAATTCTCACCTTATCTGAAAGATTCGTAATAATTCCTATATTCGAACAAGGTGACAAAAAACAATCCAAAAATTATGGACCCATAACTATTAGGAATAATTTTTTGTGATAGGAATAGCCAATAAGGTAATAGTATCCTGAAAAAAAAATAGGGTCCACTTCAATTCACAATTCGGATTTTCAGAAGAAATATCAACAGCAGCCCGTGATGGGCTTCAATTTTCGTTAACTAAAGTTGAGAAGCTCTTCAGCTTCTTCGCCTTCTTCGCTCGTCGAAGGCCTAGAGTTTTTGTACACAGTTGAAGGGTTCCCATTATTATAATAACCATAATTCCCACTATTACTTATAGGTCGAATATCCACACACCCAGTACTAGTCCCTCGAAGTCTACCAAAGAAAACGGAAAATCCAAGAGTGCCAGTGAACCGGAAAGGGAAAGGGAAATGTTCAGGTGAAACTTGAAATGTTGACATAGACACAAAATGACGTGGCATGTGTTTCAGGTTCCCGAAATCTTCTACAGACGGGGCACTGAGTTCGGTGCTTCACGTGCAAGAGTCGAATTTGAGCTCGGACGACTTCCACGAGGCTTTGTTTTTGTTGGAGAGGTCGCCTAAGACTAGGGACTCGAAAAGAAAGAAGAAGTCGAAGAAGAAAGAGAAGGACGACAAAAAAGAAGACCAGAGCTCCGTTCTGTAATGATAAGACTGTCGTATTGCTTGTGAGTGGTCTTTCAGTACATGATTTCAACTGGAAATATGGTAAAAGTGATATTCCATAACCGATTCGGAAAATAATATTTCCAACAGATAGAGAGATTCTGTGTATTTGCGAAAATTAGAAGAAAACAGTCTTGTTTCGAATATACACAGCACAAGAGTATGCTTAATGTTTTAATTTCATTATGAGATAGCTAGAATCTATCTAAAACTTCTATACTACCTATTGATTTTTGTAGTTGTGGACTGAAAGATGACTCATATCTCATGCGTATCGTATTTTGATTTTTGTGATGTATTTTCGGACGAAACAAAGTGACCAAAACTACAAGTATTTTCGAAATAATTTATTTTGTTTTGAATAGGTTAACAGGTGAGGTATTGATCTCTTGTTTTCTTGATAGCTCCCAACGGCCTGATGATTTTGTTTTTTATACATTGAGAATCTCTTAGTATGTGAGGAAGTTTCGCTAGGAACCTCATATCTCAATTGTGGCGATAGTATTTCTCAATTTCAACAAAGGTTGACTTGATATATGTTGAAAAATCATTATATTCTCAATTAACTAGTGGTGCCTTTTTGAATAAACACTCTTTATTATACAAGGTTCTATTGTGGCAAGGACAATTAATGGAAGGGCTTGATTACGAAGTTAAATTATGAAGGAAGGTAATATTTTCCTGTGAGCCTGTCCTTTAACTGGAATATTATGGTGTTCAAATGTCGGGTGTCGGTGCAAGTTTTTTATCACTTCTCTTCTCAGAGTGGACCAATAATTCTGATTTTTTTTTGTCGTTTTCAAAATCACTCGGCTACAATCAATTGATTAATCAATGAGAAATTTGGGTGCATTTTTTTGCATCTAGTTTTGAAAAAAAGATTGCGAATGTAGAGTTCAAGCTTATGTTCGACCATCTCTGATACAAAAACCCATTTGTGAATTCAGAAGATTGATTCACCCTTTTGATTGCTTAAGCTTATATTCAAAAGAGAGTTTTAAAAAATAGAAGGGTGAAAATACCGAAACAACCGCTGGTGCTTATTTGATTTTTCTTGACAACACAATGTGCCTCCTAGTACTTTTGTGATATCCGTAATTTTTTCAATGCCTGAGTATTCCGAGATCAACATATACAATAATCTGTCATAAAAAACATGTCTGAAGATGAGCAGGTTAATCTGAATAACAGCTTGTTATTGTAAAAATATCCGACAACAAAAAACTTCCACATACCAATTTTGAATATAATCGGACCATAATCACAAAACCCATCTGCTTTTCTGTAGCCACCATCTTGATGGAAGAATCCTAATTTCCTACCCAGAAAACACCCAGATACCAATTTTGATGGAGTATCGGATTATATTTAATAAACACGGTCGCTATATTGGATCCTCCATCTTGAATTTCAAAATGTCGACCAAAAAATCATAACTTCCGACCCCGAAACCACCTGATACAAATTTTGAATAGAATCGGATCATAATTTCAAAACTTGTTCGCCATTTTGGAGCCTCCATTTTGTTTTTTCTTCTAACAAAAATTCAATGATGCATTGTCACCCGAATTGTGTACACCAGCCATATTTGAAGTCTTTGAAATCAATTGGACGATTAGAAGTGTGTCATATTTAACTTGCGAGATTTGATTAAACACAATGAAAACTTTTTGAAAATTAGATACATTGGAAGTCTATGTGAAAAGATATATTATATTCCATTTTCATGGACAAATGCATCTGATGTTTCTTTATGATTCAGATTCGTTAACAACCCCTTCAATTTATGATACTTGCAAGTGAGATACATTTTATGATATAGAAAATGAATCAGATCGTGTTGAGAGAACAGCATCTAAAACAGGAAATCCCATGCACGAATATTATCATTCTAGCTATGTTGGTATAACTGCTCCTCCAGATCAAGATCTAATGAATGAGACATCATTTTTTAAGTTCAAGTAGAATTTAGGAATTCTTAAATGGGACTTCTATCAATCGATGATCTAAATACCAACTGATATCATTTTCAGAAAAATTGGTTAATGATTTATAACCTTTTCTATCTGCATTTATCTTGACATATTGTAACTTGAACTATAAGACCTTGTATGTACAGGCTGTTCCATTTTCGATATCCTTACGGGATATTTCACTTGTTTTCATATAGATATATAATCGCCGTTTTTGCGAACGTTGGTTACTTTTTTGTGAAATTCACGATACCGCAAAAAGAATCTGCATAGCCCACTTCGTTTTTGAGATACAGGGCGAAATCGAAAAAGTTGTATTTTGGGACCCCCGTGTATCTCAGTTATCTTTCAACTTAAAGGAAAAACAATAACTGCCACTTGAAATCCAGTGGCGTAGTCATATTTTCAAAATGAGCTGTTATTATTTAGATATCATCCGAAGTTATGTTTTTTTCAATGGAACACCCTCTTTATTTTTTTTTATATTTGGAACATTGATGCTTGGCGCTTCCCGAAAACATATAACACTCATACGATATTTTGAGTATTAACCTTGAATTTAGATAATTCACAATAATTCAATATATTTCTTATTGATTCGCCTTGTGAAAGTGTGGCAATATTTCTAATGTTTCAATATCATGAATTTTCATATTTAATCTGATGCTGACAGAGTGTTTCGTCACACAATAGTTCAAATTTTATCAACATTCATTATTTACCAATATTCAGCACGATTTTTTTATTATAAAAGCTATGGACCTAATTAGGAGGTGGCAATGAAAAAAGCGAGTGCAGGATATCAAAACTACGAAAGATTATAAATTATGCTTGGGATATAAGTTGGTTTCTAAATTTTCGTATAGTTATGATATCCTGAATAATAATTTGCCATTGGATGAAAAATTTGTAAACAGGTGATCAGAATAATAATTATAAATCATTCTGCACTCGCTTTTTTTCCATACGAGTAGCTACCGACTAATTAGGTCCACTGATGGTCCACAGCTTTCATAGTCAATAAATGATGCTGAATATTGGTGAATAATGAATATTGGTAAAATTCAAACTATTATGTGACGAAACACTCCATCAGCAACGGGGTTAATATGAAAATTCATGATATTAAAAATGTTGGTACACATTAACAAAGCGGATCGATCAAATATATAGTGAGAAGTTCTAAATTATCTAAATGCAAACCTGATACTCATAATACCGTATGAGTGTTATATATTTTTGGACAACGCAAAGCGTCAAAAATTCAAATATGAAAAAATATTCCATTGAAAAAACATAACTTTGGGTTATTTCTGAATAATAACAGCTTATTTTGGAAATCTAACTGCACCACTGGATTCTACGTTAAAAACTGTATAAGTGGCGGTTTTTATTTTTCCTATAAGTTGAAAGATACCTGAGATACAGGGCTGGTCCCAAAATGCAACATTTTCAATTTCGCCCTGTATCTTGTGGGTTTCACAAAAAACTAGCAAACATTCGCGAAATCAGCAAATCTCTATCTTCAGAAATAAGGTAGATATGCCGCAAGGACATCGAAAAGTTAGTTAGGTTGTTTGGACTAGTACTGTATTTTTTGGAAAAACAGTATCATTACTGTGATTGATGCAGAAAATGAAGTACTATTTCAATCAACCATTCATACACACACAACATGTAATTGGGGTAAAACCTGTTTGTTGAAATAAATAAATAAATAAAAAAATAGCAAAAAAGGCACCTCATTATAAATTCAACACGTACTATTAGATATCACATAAATTGATTGAACGAGTACCAAAAATATTTTTGAAAGACTAATTTCGGCCAGTCTTAACACACCTAGTGGATCAAATTTGAATTACCAAAACCGCAATGAAAAAATGATTATATCGTCTTCACTTCTTCTTTGATTTCGAATGATATCAATGATATACATTCAGTACGACAGTGTCATTCCGACATTGATTATCTTCATTTATTGTTATTGAGGTCATATTCACAATATTTGATCAATAATCTATACATAACGAGTCTATACCTATACATTTACCATTTATCTATACTATTTTCCTCAGAGTACGTATTATTTTATATCAGGAGGACATAATTCAGATGCCTCGTATATGTCATTTTCATATTTCTCTAGCTATTATTATCATTACTATACTCTTTATATTCGTTACAGACCAGAAATGATGCTCAAGATAATTTGAAGTTACGTATTTATAACATATAATCAGTAATCACAGATTTTTTTTTCAGAATACTCTTTTTTTTGCTGGTGTCAAATGTTGTGATGTGTCTAAATATGGTTGTGATATTAAGAATCTGTATAAACAAGGATGTGAATTGTTGAATGTTAGATATTATACTGAACTAGATGTAGACAAACCATGTATCTCTGTGATTTTTATTGAAGTAAACACATTTCTCAATTTTTCTTGTTTTATTTTACAATTTTTATATAACTATATTATATTACAAACTCTCGAACAACAATTCAATAATATATAGGCTCTAATCAAAATATTTCAACAAGGAAGGCATTCATTGAAAATTTTGATATCACAATAAATCTTTATTATAAACCTAAAATTTTTAAAAATGCATAGAACAAATATTATTCTCTACAATAAATATTGATCTACATTAGTACCATTCAGCTCAAGATACTAATATTTCCTATTACAAAAACTGAAAATGTTCATCAATTCTGTTAGAGAATTTTGATTTTATTCACATCAAAGATGGATCCCTAGAAGGAGTATACACCATATTCGATAATGTTTTTGTCCTAAAATTTCTAGTTAGAACTACAAAGTAAAATTTCCATAGGAAACCTTGAGAAAGTCCTTATCTATACTAATTTTCGTCTGTTAATCTATATATATAAACTCATTTTCTACACTTGGTACTATTGTTGTTAAACTACATCACATCAAATTCAGAACATTGCATACTCAATTCAATTTCTTATTATTCTCCACACATATCCAGTATTTTAGGGAGTTATATAAAAAAGTATGTACAGTATATTCCAATAAAGTGTACCAAAATCGATTACCATAAATAAAGTGGCTACAGGTAGTCATAGAAATTATCTGGTCTCAAAAATTACAAAATGGTATCAAACAAAGAAATGCTGAAGGCTACAACACTTCCTTTCATTTGACCACTCTGACCAACTACAGGGAGTGTTTGAATTCAATTGCATCCAAACAAGATATATCTCAATACTGATCGTTTAATCCTTCAATTTCTGACATAACTTGTATATGGTTTCAGTATTGGACTACCTTATACGTACAACCAATGTTTGGCTTTGAATCTACTTGTTAGCTTACTTCTTCTAATTTCTTCATGTTCTTCCAGTGGCGAGATACTCAATGCTAATTTCTATGGAAATAAACAAAATAGAAAATGTAAACATCGTTTATACAGGGTATCCACGAGAAGAGGGTCAATCCGTCAACCATATATTCCTTGATCAAGAGAAATACGACCGTTTGCCATATTCCATTTTGGGTTCTCATGTTAAAACTCCATTGCTTCCAGGTTTGAAATTTGAAACGTTTTTCTTTATCTCTTTTTCAAGTTCTGGTTCCCACGAGAAGGGATATCCTGTAATGTTCAGGGAACCAAGGGAAATAAGGTGGGATTTGGTGTTCTTCTTGAATATCTGCAGGTTATAAACCTTGGGAACACCTCAGTTTGCAATGTGTTCCAGAGCCTCGCTGTTCGTTGGATGAACGAGTCTTTGGAAAGAGATGTTCTGCAGGTCTCCAAAGTGACCACGAAGGGGTGCGAAGCCTTAACTCGACGGGTTAATCTCGCGGGAACTGCCAAGAAAGGAACAATTGTTGATATTTCAGGAGAGCATTGCCAATGAAAATATCTATAAAATAGAGCCAGATCGCCCACACACACCGTAGTTCCTGAGAAGTGAGTGAGTGAGAAGCATCACCCACGAGACGAATTGCCCTTTTTTGGACAGAATACAACAGTTTCAGGGTATGTTTGGGTGCTGCACTCCAAATATAAAAACAGTACTCCAGGACTGGTAGGATCTGTGCCTTATAGATCATAAGCAGCTGACTGGAAGTGAAATAAAAGCTTCTGGCCCGAAACGGAGAAAATAAGTTTTTGGGATGCACTTTCAGCAATTGATCTCACGTGATTTTCCCAAGAAAGGTTATTGCTGATAGTAATACCAAGCATCGAAATGGATGTCATAGGTATGGTTGCTCCTGACAAGCTTATGTTGGGCACAGTGAGATCGGCTTTTCTAGAGAAAAGGCATGCTTGTATTTTGTTTGCATTGAAATCTACCAAGTTATTGGATTCCCATTCGAGAATTGTTGCCAAGTCCATATTTATGTTGTCAACATTTCTTCCTCGTTCGTTTCTGATTTGCCTGGCTGGTATTGGAGCCTTGGGAGAGCAGGCGGTATGGAGGGTACTATCATTCGCGAAGCTGTGCACTGGACATGAAGTTGCTTCCAAAAAATCGTTGATATATGGAGTAGAAATAGTCTTGGTGCTAGAAATTATCCTTGCGGAACACCAGCATTCATGCAGACGGAAGGTAATCCCTATATTATATTGAAAGAACAGACACGATAGGAAGAGAAGGAAAGTATCGGATTATTTTCAACTTTCGAAAGGTTCTTGAGCATATTTTCTTCAACAAAGAATACCAATGCAAATGTCTACTCATCGATTTAGTAAGTCGATAAAGTCATTTGGATGTTACAGGGAATGGTTGGTGAACGAATTGACTTCCTTCTCACGTATTTCAATGAAGTTAGTAGGGGTTCGATCAATAAGACTTCTTACCTCCTTGAAAGTACCTTTGGTCTTGATTATTTGTATTATTGCGAACAATGGTATCATGATGATCGACGATAATGTCAGGCCCCAACCAACCCATTCAGCCCATGGGGGGTAAAAGTATTCGTTGTATTGGAGTGACTGATGGTGAAATAGTCCAAACATAACCACACACTGAAAAATAAAATGGTTTCAATCAAGAAACAATCGAATTGAGTAATTTCGGCTGAACACCCTGTCTATTGGTTGAGCATTTGTTTCTGTATATCAATGTGTCATAGAAGCAAAGGTGGTTCTAAAGGGGGGTAGAGGGGACGAAAATATATCATCAACAAGAAAATCAACAATCATTTCAAATTATACAAGAGCCCCTATAGTTGAAAATGTTTCAATTCTAGTGATGGACTATTGTGGGTTTTTGGTATTACATGCAATATTAATGCATTATTAGATGTAAATTGAATGTTACTGTTTCAATGGTTTCTTCTACCCAACTCATAACTTAATGAGAAGCGGAACACAGATTTTTTGACAAAAAAACATTACAAGCTGAACATTCTGAGTGTAAAATAGTCTGCATATAGTTATTGTCAGAAATATGTATGATAATGAAGATGATAGGAAGCCCTAATTTCGAATGACAACAAAAAATTAAAAAACTCTATCACCCTGCGTGAGAGTCGAACTCACAACCTCTGGGTTACATGCCCAACGCTCTGCCTATTGAGCTAACGGGACATACGTCGATTAATCGGCAGGGAGGTCGATATAACTATATAACTATACGAAATATAAATTGCAGCAATCAATTGCATGCAACAAAAAATATGGAACTGTGCATGAAGCAGCTCTAATGCCAATGAAAATAAAACAAATAGCAAAATAAATTTAATGCTCAAGAGGAAAGTTTCAAAAATGACTTTGACCTAGGGTGACGTACCCTTTCCATAGTAGGTACTTACAAGTACTCTTTCTCGAGACTGCTGTCCTAGAAGTCTATATGTTTTCATTTGGGAGGTAAATGTCCTCTTTTTCGAAGTCTCTTCCATACGATTTATAGTCAAAATTTGATATTAGGAAGATAAGTAATATAGAGAAACTGAAAAAAAGATCAGGAAAGAAAGAAATTTGTTCCATCACTCGTAAACCGATGTCATCCGTTATTCTCTGCATGGTTCTTTCCATATGGTGAATTCCTAACTCAAGAATTAGAGGAGGCGATTGGTGGATTCAAGAAATGGTATCTGAAATCAACCAATAATCACTCCTCTTTCTTAAGTTGAGACTAAGTTATTGAGTTAAGCATTCATGCATTCACCATATCTTATGTATGAAGGTGTACCTGGTCTGTACCTGTTTAGTTACTAAAATCAGTGAATATGTTCATTTAAATTTTTTGACTCATGATATTGGTAAAATTATGCAGTTATTTCAAAGGTAGGAGAAAATCCAATTTTCAGTTTGAAGGCATTTTACCTTGAATGATTGCAAAAAATCGCCTGCGGCGCTTTTTTCTCTAGTATTCACTATATTTGATACTAAATGTACTCTCCTTTCATTATCAGAATCTGGTCACCCTACAGTATTAGCCCTCTAGAAAGAGACTTTCTTGCATGGAAGAAAAATCCCCTCGAAATTGCAGTCTACGGTATATTGTTTAAACTTCAAAATAGTGTGATATGTGGACAAACTACTAATTTCGTTTGTCCTCGAAATAAGGATAACTAGCTACTTACGATTATAAAACTTGGACTGATGAATTTCCAACAAATTCTCCAATACAGTCCTGGTTTCGATCCTAGCATAGCTTCTACATCTTGGGAAAACCTGTCCAATCCTATAAATACATATAATACATCAGATTCGAGAGAGGGTACTGCATGTTTTGAATAGTTTTACCATAGAACCATGAAACAGCAACAGCTTCGAAAATTGCTGAGCAAAGCAGAGATATTCCAGCTGAATAGGTGTCGAACAGGTGAAACATATAGATACCTCCCTGCAAAGGGGAGAACTGTGATATAATATCTCGAAATATTTGGGGGAAAACTGTGATAATCCCATACAGGTGGGTAATAAAATCACCGGCACATATAGGTTTTACAAGTTGGTCGACCACACTATGTATAATGGGTAAACGCGATGGATGAATGATTATATTATACAGGGTGCACCTAAAGAACACCGAAAAAATTCAAGGGGTGATTCCAGGTGATATTTTAGGAAATAAAGTTCACATGATTACTCGATTGTCTCTTCATCAATTTCGATAAAACGTTGTGGTTCTTCTGGTGCAATTAGATTCGGGTGGGTCAATTTATCAATATGTATGGTGAATGTCAATGTACGAGTTTCATATTTTTATTAGATTGAACTATTGAAATAACAACTTCTTTACCCTCTGTATGATTCAAGTATCAAGCTGAGTTTTTAAGGAAACTATAAAATTCGATTTGACTCCAAATTTTACTGTAGGTGTTTTCAAGACTTCCATTGAGATTACTCAATATCCCCAATCACAATCATTTTGAAATTCCAGGACTTCCTCAGTCTCTAACCATACTGGATTTTGGCACCATGGAAGCTTATACAAGGAAGTTATAAATAAAAACAATAGATACTTCAAACTTCTACATCCTGTATCTCAAAAACGAAGCAAGTTATGACACAGGTTTATATGAGCTTTATTTGTTAGAATATATCACAAGGAATCACCCCTTGAATTTTTTTTGTGTAATTTAGATACACCCTGAATACTATTTTTTTACAAAATGAACGTTTAGGAAGAGGGGGAGTAGTTGTATACTCGATTATCCATCTTCTTCAGACATTTATACCCCTCCTGGGAACATCAGAATGAGAGCAAAACAATAATGGTTTGTCAGTGAAAAAATACTTATCTTTCAATTCAAATTTACCCACTGAGTATATAATTTGTTTGGTGTTTTACCTATATCGGTTCTGTGTCTATATTTATTTCGATATTGATAATTGATAAACATATTACGAGTCTATCGAATTGGAGTAAAGTAGCATGTTGGATGATATTTTATTTCTCGCTACATTGATCAGAAATCAATTACATCTGCGACCGTCTACCCTTGAATTTTATTTCGTTGGTCAATGTACTCCTTCAGAAAGAAATATATACGCTACGCCTGATTCCATCTAGATACCATTCTGCTCTGTGAATCCCAGGCCAAATAAAAACAAAGTTTTGTACTCAATTTCAACCTTATAAATAAAAAATTCCAGGCACACTTTTGAGTGATTGTATACAACACTGGAACTCTAACATTTATGAATTGTTTTCAAAATTTTAAAAAACATGAATGATGATCATAATGACTAGATTTTCATATTCAAAACATTTTCTCTCCAGTTCAACGGAATAATAATGATTGAAAAACATGACTTCTCGTGGTAAAAATATAACATATTCACCTTTTGGTAGTAGAGTATATTTTTTCCATGGAACCTCATACCTCAGTCCTTGGGTGATATTGATAAATCTAACCACCATGTTGTATAAATAACTATTTACTACTGATACTCACTGGTGTTACATTGATCAGGGCAACGCTAAATGAACAAATGATGATGCAGAACGTGAATATTTCCCTAGAATATTTCCTATTCCTGAAGAACCCTGAAAACTCATCCATCAAACCAGTGATCACACATTCCAGTCCACCCATCTGAAAAAAAAACATGAAACCATGAAGGACAAATAAATCTTGGTGAAAAAGTGTTCCAAAAGTCAACTCACAGCGGAGTCTACACCTAACATTATCAGCATGAAAAAGAACAATATGGACCATAATTGGGAACCTGGCAACGTAGCAACTGCCTCTGGATACACTTGAAACACCAACCCAGGTCCTGAAAAAAGAATCCATCATGTTATTCACACGTTTTAGGACATAGTTTTGCTTGTTTTGCTCACCTTCAGTTGCAACCGTACTGATGTGAACACCCTGCTTATAAGACATATATCCCAGATAGGTGAATATCACAAACCCAGAGAAGAAGCTTGTGAAACAGTTGATGATGGTGGTTATTATGCAGTCCCTGAAAATTTCAATCAGTAAATTATGGGTATTTTTTTTATTCATTGAGATTACCTGTAACAGTTATTGTGGAAAGTATTATAGCTTGCATAAGAAAGGTGAACACCAAAACCAGCTCCAACTGAATAGAAAATTTGTACAGCAGCATCCATCCAAACCTGTTCATCAATATCTGGTCAAGAACTGTACAGCGCCTCTTGAAATGGAACCGTCCCCTAACTCTCTTTTTTTCAGAAATATCAGATATCAGATTTATTAGTTTTTCCGGAAAGGAAATGAACTTTGATTTTTTCAATAAAACACACTATACAGTGCGTTCATAAAGTGTGGAAACGCTCCATTATCTTACGATATAATTATTTTCAGAGGTAAAGCTCGGACAGGTCGATTTTGTATTTCAGTCTTCCATCTTTTTTTACAAAAAAATAATTTTTTCCCCCACCACCTTACAAGATATGACGTCATCGATATTTTTTTTAAATTGAAAGGGTATATTTTTATATCAAAAATTGATAGCCCATATTTTTCTGATTTCAACCATACCACAACCACATACGTCATATCTTACACTTCAAGTTACAGTATACTGAGTATAAAAGAAACCAGTGTTCATATTTCTCAACATTCATTTAATTATTTATTTTGCAATGGAAACCTGAGAATTACTCAGTAGTTAGTACGAGTATATTTGCCATACTTGAGTAGTAAGCAAGTAGTATTTTCACTACTTCTTATGATATTTTCATTGCAAATAAATAATTAAATGAATGTTGAGAAATATGAACACTGGTTTCTTTTATACTCAGTATACTGTAACTTGAAGTGTAAGATATGACGTATGTGGTATGGTTGAACTCAGAAAAATATGGGCTTTCAATTTTTGATATAAAAATATACCCTTTCAATTTAAAAAAATATCGATGACGTCATGTCTTGTAAGGTGGTGGGGGAAAAAATTATTTTTTTGTAAAAAAAGATGGAAGACTGTAATACAAAATCGACCTGTCCGAGCTTTACCTCTGAAAATAATTATATCGTAAGATAATGGAGCGTTTCCACACTTTATGAACGCACTGTATATTTTCCTACATGTTGATAGAACTTTTTTTCCTGATCTCAAAAATATATATGAGTTGCATATTTGGATAAAAAATAGTTGAGTTATTGAAGGTCAAAGTTTTTCAAAATACCGCTTCATGAACCTCCACTTCATATCATCTAAAAATGTGAGTTGAACATAGTGCGTGGGCTCAAAAATGATATTCATATATTGTTTAGGCTCTTTGAAAATGTTATAATATTGTTTATTATGAAATTGAAATCTTTTCGATCTCAATATAAAAAAATATTGATGGAAGATGCGTTATTTTGGTAAACTTTGATCAGCAATAACTGAATTATTTTCTATTCTAATATACAACTCATACATATTCTAGAAATCAGAAAAAAACCTGTATCGACATGTCAGGAAATATATAGGGTGTTCCATAGAAAAAATCAAAGTCAATGTCCTTTCCGCAAAAAGGAATGACTCTGTATATAAAGTAGATTGTAGATTGTAGATTGTAGAAGGGTCGTATAGGCTGGGAGACCTCTCGATCACTGCGACCTAGAAGATCTCTAACCCTAGACTTCTGATGAAGCCTACAATTTTCCTGACGGTTGAATTTTCCACCTCAGCAGGGGTGAGATAGACCTGTTCTAGGTGGTTCAGCCTTTGGCGGACTAATACTTCACATGAGCAAAGTATGTGTTCCGCGGTTTCGGTCGCATTGTTACAAAATCGGCAAGTGTCAGTCTCCGCAAGGCCCATCTTTTTGAGGTGGTACCTCAGAGGGCAGTGTCCTGTGAGAAAGCCTGTGATAAGCTGTAGCTCTGGTTTGCTGAGGCTGAGTAGCTCTTTGGCTCGGTTCTGCGAATGGTTGATGAACCTTTTCGCTTGTCGTTGACTTGGAGTTGCTCTCCGGTAGGAGGACTTTTCAATTTCTTCCCATTTCCTGAGTTCTTCTTTCAGGTGACATGTGCTGTATATTAAGTTACTTCTTGAAATAAGAGTTTGGGTCGTTTCAAACAACTTTCTCATTTATTATTTTCTCATATCTCTGAAAAACAAAACAATTGAGGGGGGGGTTCCATTTCGAGAGAGGCACCCTGTACATACGCTGCATATAATACGAAATCACTAGAACAGAAAAACATGATTGATGCTCACCTGTGTCTCTTTCAGCTTGGACAATTCAGGTTGGAGATAATAGGATATCCCAGATATTGCACCAGGCAGCATCAGCCCTCTTATTAATAAAATAGTCAGCACAACGTAAGGCATTGTTGCTGTGACCCAAACGACTTTTCCTGAAAGAAGTGGGCCAAAATGACTTTGCATAGTGCTAAATGGAATCTGGTTAATTCTACCTGAAGATTTGACTCCTTTGAACAGGGAAATGTACAACAAACAGTATATAATCATGAGACACACCACTAGCTGCCATTTTGGATAGCCCATATCGTGTAGACCATCGCTCCACTGCATTTCCAAAACTTTACGACTAAAACCAAAATGATTCAATAGTAGTAGGCATACTGTACAATATATTTCAGATTTTCTTATGTATGATTCTTTCACCAATTTATATGAATGTAGAAATGAGATGTGAAAATACATTCAATTTATTATCCCCATGAAGGATTCCTCAATAAGTAGGAGAAGTGACACTTGGCGACTCGTACACAATGTATACCGGGTGACACAGGAGACAGCCTGTAGTTTCTCTGGTTGAAGAGATAAAAATTTTAAATTCACAAGGGTTGTATTATTGGTGATGGCGCTTCTCTTGAAACCAATGACGATTTTTGTTAACCACCTGTTTGATTGGGAGTAGACCCAACTTATTTTTTTTCAAATGGCACCCTGTATATTTCTGTAGTTTATTATATTCGCCTTGAAATTCTCTACTCAACTATGTATCACAATTATTTGATATTCGTTTATTAATTGGCTGTTAAATTGTATTTTATTGAAATACATGAAGTTGACTGTGGCCCGAATACAATGACATTGCAATGCTTGATAGGCTTAGAAATCCAAAGATCATCACTTAGACGATATCATCAGAATATTTTCCATACCCTTATAGGTTCCAGAAGATTGCCAATAATTCCACTGACTTAGTAGCCAAATGAATAAAACTGAGTTTCTATCTCAGTTTTCTCAATATAGTGAGTTATTTTCGGATGATTTTTTTTAAACTCAATGAAATTATTATCTGGGACCGATTGGGGTATGGAAGATATTCTGATAATATCGTCTAAGTAATGAACTTTGGATTTTCTAAGCCTATCAAGCATCGAAATGTCATTGAATTCGGCCACAGCCAACCTCATGTACCAATGAAATGCAATTTACCAGCCAATTAATGAACGAATATCAAATTGTGATACAAATTGGCCATCAAAGCGTAGATTCTTATGTCCAAGTGTCCATCTGCCGTCAACATATTTCGGTCCATAAGCATTATCATAATCTGCACAGTAATATTTATCTAATGCTTGCTCTGATGAATGTGGTTTAGACTCCATGATGTGAACGCTATGGTGTCTGATATACAACTGAAGACTTTTGAATACATCTGAATACTCTTGAATACCTCTGAAGACATCTGAATACCTCTGAAGGCGTGATCTGAAGACCTCTGAATAACTCTGAATACCTCTGAAGACATCTGAAGGCGTGATCTGAAGACCTCCGAATACCTCTGAATACTTCTATAGGTGTGATCTGAAGACTTCTGAATCCATTAACTGCCATCCGATAATCAGCTATGTTATTCGAATTGGTGGCGTCCACTCTATGGGCATTCCTCATATGGTGGTATAGGTTAGTTTTATTCAAGAATTTCCCACATTTCTCACACACAATGCTTGGTGTCGATTATAGCGAAATTTTCGCTCTTTAAAACTTTCCCACGTTCTATTGATATTGAAAGCAATCCACTCTCCAGTATTGAGACACTCTGTTATAAATCTGAAATAGCTGCGCTCTTAGAGTTCCTGAAATCTCCTGCTACCACTCTGCTAAAATTCACCGAACAAGAATTGCACTATATTCCAGTAGAGTGTATCATTGAACATGCAGATCCCTGTGACCTATTAATGATATGGCACAAACTTCCTGAAGAATATCGCTGCAACTTTAACCTCCAAATCAGGCTTCATTCATTACAATCGTCCCGATTGGACTACACACTGGGATGGACCGCCATCTTCTCAAGAGGCATGTCATTTTTGTAGAAAAGGATTACTTAAATAAATAGTTTATTTATCTTCGTTTTCGTATTCTTCTACTCACATGGGCCGCCCTGTATATATTTTTTTCAATCTTCATCAACTCAAACACCCTGTATATATTTCTCTCAACTCAAACACTCCTTCCATGCCAAAACATGGGACCGCGAACCGTGGGACACTCTGTATATATTTTTTTTCAATTTTCAATCGACTCAAACGCCCTGTATATGAAAATTCAATCTTGTTATTGTCATTAAAGTGTTATTGTTGCGGTTTCGATAAGCTCCCGCCAGCGCTACCCCGCTTCCCCGCTAGAACACAGGCCGCGTTCCAGTTAAGATTAAAGCGTGTATTTCCCTATGCCTATAGTGACGGTCTCCTAGTATAACTACTTACTTGAATAGAGAATTTCAAGGCAAATAAGATACTGTACAAAAATATATAGGGTGCTATTTGAAAGAAAGAAGTTGGGTCAGTTGGGTCTACTTCCGATCAAACAGGTGGTTGAAGAAAATTGTCATTGAGTTCAAGGCAAGCGCCATCATCGATAATATAACCCTTGTGAATTTCAAATTTTCATCTCTTCAAATAAAAAAAACTACAGGCTGTTACATGTGTCCTGTGTCACCCGGTATAAAGATAATTTCATATGAATATCTTCTCCGGTTCACCGGTATTGGAATATCATGCTTCATTCTATGCTTCTTGGTATGATCTCGAAATGGCGCTATAACTGTATTTTCCTACAGGATCTAGTAAACACCTTCCAAGTAGGGGTAAAAGGTATGTGAAGGACTAGCAGTGTTGTCTTAGGTGCTCAAACGATTGGAAATTGTGTCAAGAAGGAAAAGTTCCGAAACTCCAGTCCGAGTGACCCAGAAACAAGCGAATTCGACGTCAAAGAGCTATCCAGAATAAGACTGTTGATGTTGAATTCGGAAGTTATTAAGGACGGTTAATGCGATATTCCTGCAGTTCAATTCTGGGAATAGAAATATCAAGCAAACACTTTGCGATGTTTATTTGATTTATCTAAAGTTACCCGAAACAAACCAAACAATGTAGCTGATATACCTACACTATATTTCAACGCTTCATCAACTCTTTTGGTGATACATTGAGAGAATTTTTCATTTCAATAAACTACGAAAAAACATCGGTCTTGTAGGTAACGAGGTATAAAAATGATTACATGGATTTATTTGTTCAAAATATGTTCTTTGAGATCTTTTCTTTCTGAATACCCATTGTAAGAAATCATTAGATGAAGCAACAGATGTTCAACAGATATTTCGATGACATTCAAAAAAAGAATGTAAATTTCCATAATGTCGAAACACATGAACTAACCCTGAATATTTTCTCAATTTCTTCCAGATTCATGTAAGAAAACCAATTTAACCTAGAAGGTGTATTGAAGTCACAGAACTTTTCTTCTCTTTAGTTTTATGTGATGATGAAGTTATATGACTGGATATACCTGGGTATCTTTTGAGTAGTTACTGTTCATCATAGGTACAGAAAATGGATGGAATATATCCGACAGATCTTGAATTGAATGATCCTTCAATATTTAAGTAATACGCTCGAAGTTATATAAAGTCCTAAAGGGTATGGTTTCTTGCATACTGTTTGGAGCTGAGATAAGTGAGCCTTCTCCTGGTGTTTACACATAACTTCTCAGAACTTTGAGGATCAGAATGTATGTACGTTGTTTGGATGATTCTTCATGTACTACATACAGAGTATATCGAAGACTGGAACCTTTGGCACGATAATACACTACACTGTTTTACCACTAACCAAACCGATTTTTTAACGCCTCGACACGTGTTTCGCTAACTATGTTAGCATCTTCAGGAGAAGATTAAAAGAGTTTCTTCTCCTGAAGATGCTAACATAGTTAGCGAAACACGTGTCGAGGCGTTAAAAAATCGGTTTGGTTAGTGGTAAAACAGTGTAGTGTACATACAGAGTGTTCCAGAGCTTTCAAGTTCGACAATCGATAGAAAATTTGAAACTATTACATGAGTGTTTTTTATTTATGTCGTGAAGATCTGGTTCTGATCCTCGTTATACGAAGTGTTAAAGTTCACATTTTTGGTGTTGAATGTTTATCTCTGCTGAAACCGTTGGATCCGAAGAAAAAATGGAGAGACAACTTCAAAAACAATTGAAACTATTCAACTGTATATCCACTATAATAAATATTACATCATATTATAATGGTGGATGAGCACAAAATATTTTCAACACTGCCAAATCATACGCATCTATTCATTTTCATAAAAGGAACGTGGAAAACAATAAACTAGTCGCTTGAAATTTTCCCCTGGACAAAATATTAATAAAAGCCCAATTGAATACACGCTTCAGTCACCTTCAGTATATAGTTTTCCATATAATGACGCAAAAATTAAATGTTCCATGACGATGCCTGCATGTTTAGTATTAAATATTTTTCGGATACTCACTTGAAAAATTCAGAAGCAGGAGTATGTCTGCTATTCCTGCCAGTGTCGTTGATCAACTTGATGATTTTCGTTGCATTGGGATTCATACTGTCCCAACAAATATCGGTGTTCCACGTATTATTACAATGAATCCAAGGCAAATCTGATGTTATACTAGATCCAATGAAATAGAGGGCCCAAGCTGCAATCGATTTGATTCTCACAAAATTGGAAGACCTCTTAATGTATCAATGGTGAATGTAAAAAACTTCATTAACGATAATATTTTTACAAAATTATCAATAATTCAATATGTTTCGCTCATATTCTTCAAGCTACGCAAATCATTGTTAACCTAATTTATTGTTATTTCACTCGAAAAATTTACTATGTTAGTGAAACATATTGGGTTATCAAGAGCTCTGTGGAAATTAATCTTATCATTTGTGGAGTTTTAAACGTAATAATAATGTTTATACAGCCCTTTATTCTAACTGAAGCTGAAGCACTTGTTTTAAATGAATAATATGCAAGTTGAATACAAGAATGATGATCAGTGATAGTTGAATACCTATATTTTTTACTATGTACTCACCAAGGATAACATTGTAGTAGAAAGATACATAAAAGGATACCAGAACAGCACAAAATCCAACTCCTGAAATTAATGAAAATTTAGGTGAAAACGAACATAAACAAATTTATAATGAGTAAAAAATAGCTTAGTTTTATAAACATACAGACTTGTGAAAAGCAGAAAACTGACCCCCTATTTTCAGATAAGTCATTATTCTCCCGAACCCGAATCATCTTCTTATTATAAGTTGATTCATCACTTACCAGACTCGAATGATCATTATATGGTTCAATTTCATTTTGGGTATATACATAGTTACCAAAAAAACACTTTAGCACTTTTAGTTTCAAAATTTTAGAGGAATAGAATACACTGGAGAAATGATTAATATTTTACCTTTGAATAGAGGACATATCCTCCAAAGACTAATCGGGCCCTGTCTGTAAAATTGTCCTAGTAAAAGTTCCATGTAGAACAATGGTACTGCCCCGAATACCAACATCAACGTGTAAGGAACTAAAAAGGCACCTGAAATCCAAAAAGAACTACTCTAGGTACAACCCAAACAATTTTCTAACAATTAAAATGCGTAATCAATACCACTGTGTCCCAAATCTAGTTGTGAACTGAATTGAATTGGAATTTTCGAATAAAAAAAATAGTAATTCATTGTAATGAGCTGAAATAAAAATACATAATAATATTATCAAGACTATAAAAGTATAGATTATACCACGAGTCAATAGTGATATTAGATATTATTCTCGTGGAATATTCACAAATCGAGCCATGTAAGCAGCGGGGGTGCCAAAAATAGCCATCATTGCGAGTTGTATACCCTACTTTATTCACGACAAATCCATTTATTCCAGATTCTGAATACAAAACACACAAACACTACGCGATTGAGCGTTTGTTCATATTGTTTCCATTGTATTATTTCTTACTATTTCACTCATCATGAAGTTTTGTTGTCTAGCCAAAGCACTAGTGTTTCAATTCTGATTGGTCTATCAGCGTTGGTGTTTTCAACGATTTAACCATGGATTACGAAGAAAAGTCAGTCAGTTTGACCATTGTTTGACATTGAATAATTATAGCTGTAGGTATCATGATAGGGCTTGTTCATTCATAATCAATGCTTCTTATGCTTCGTGAAATAGTCTAGCAAAATACCACTCTGTTCTGAATATCGTCTACACATCCTGTCTATTATTGATATCTCAATAAGTATGTTGCCGTTCAGCATACAGAGCGACACAATTATACTGAATATTCAGAACACCGTAATATTACTGTTGAGAAATCTTGTGATTGGAGTGCAAGGAAGAATAATGACCATCAATCCCGCCGGGAGTATGATGGCAATATAAACTGCAAAAACATACATCATGGATCAGTCGTAAATGAAAGAAATAAAAGGCTAGGAAGGTAGATACTATTCACTACTATTCCTTTGAACTGGCCTAGTACTGTGGAGACGTACTTTCCAACCCAAAAATCGTCCCGAAATTATGATTTCTTGATTAACTGGCTAAATCATGACGATTTCCTCGCTGAAATATGTCCTTATTCTCTGTATCAATGTCATACACTATAAAGAAAACATGAATCGCTCTGTAAATGGCGTTTTTATGAGAATCTCACCTATAAGAAAAAGATTTGTTCCTCCTAACCGATATAATTTTATTTTATGACGCGTCTTCCAAAGACCTCGACTATATTCAATATCTCCGAGGAAGCGACGCATTTTTACCCCGATGAAAGGAAGGGTAGGCAATAAAACTATTAATTACCCTTCCACCACCCTCGTTTCCATTGCGAGAAGATAGAAGAATCGCGGGACAATTGCTAAATCGACCGAAAATATAATAAAAAAATATATATTGAAAAAATGCTTGGACCTAGATGATAATTCATTAGATTTTTGGTATACCTACTTGCTTACTAATCTGAAAGAAACAAGAGGCAATCATTATGATAGGAACATTAGGAAGTTATTGTTCTGGTTCCCACGAAAAGAGAGAAAAAGTAATGTTCAGAGAACATCGTGAGAACCAAGGGAAATAAGGTAGGAATTGGTGTTCTTCTTGAATTTCTGGAGGTTATATGCCTCGGGGAACACCTCCCTTGGCAATATGTTTCAGATCCTCGCTGTTCGTTGGATGAACGAGTCTTTGGTAAGAGATGTTCTGCAGGTCTCCAAAGTGACCACGAAGGGGTGCGAAGCCTCAACTCGACGGGTAATCTCGCGGGGACTGCCAAGGGAGGAACAATTGTTGATATTTCAGAGGAGCATCGTTCATGGAAATATCTATAAAATAGAGCCAGATCGCCAACTTTTTTAGGGAGTCTGGTTCCAAAATTGAGATAAATTTATATTGGTGCGAAATCATTGAACGGTCACGTTTTTGTTTATCATTATCAAACCATGAAGTTTCGAGTATTGGTTGAACCTAAACACAAGCGTGACATTTACATCAGTGAAGGAAAATATAGATAGCTCATATAAAAAGTGTGAGGAAACCGGCGCAGGAATCATTCACCAATTCGAATATGAATTTGTTCATTGAATCATTCACCACTGTGCCCTAACCGCCGGAGTTGGGGCTCCCAGCAATATTCGCTTCAGTGTAAGCATCAAGTCATAATTAATTGTTATTTGTGGAAAAAAATTATGTGTGTATATGAATGTTTGTTGAAAATATTTTAGTCTCATTTATCATTATATCACTTTCAAAGTTAATTATCTAATGGATCTAGAACACAACTTAGGCAACAAGGCCTACTAGGCCTATACAAGAGAAATTGCTTAAGTTTCAGAGAACATCATAATAGGGTATAGCAAAAGAAGGAGACACAATAGATCTTTCAGATATAATGTCTTATTTCAGAAACTCCTGGTATAAACTGTCAATGTTAAAAACTTCACAAACGATTAAATTTCCACAAAATTCTTAATCACATGAAATGTTTCGCTAACACAGTAGCTTCATCAGGTGAAATTACCTGTGGAAAGGCTCGATGAACCTTGATTTTCGGAAGATAGGCACAATATCTATATCAAAATACGATATACTGAAGAGGGTTGATAGCAAATATACCGGGTGTCCCAGTATACCTGTTCCAATAGATTATCTCATCCATTTCGAAAGATGAAAATTTGAAAATTACATGATCTACTACAATTCTAATAATTTGAAATTATTATTAAAATCAAAATCAAGATTACAAAAATATCGTAGCCTACTGCAATTCCTCCTATTTGAAATTTCAATTGTCGTTTTCTCAATCAAATCAAATTTAAAATACAAAGTGTGATACATCGTTGGACCGGTAATTTTGAGTAGAATTCAAGAATTGCGAAAAATATACAGGGTGCTATATGAAATAAAAAAGTTAGAGTCACTTTGACTTTTTGTTTGTCTCAGTTGAAGCTTCCTTGAACCAATTGGAGATCATGGAATTTTCGAATTTTTATTTTTCGAAATGGCTGAGATAATTCATTGGAACAGGTATACTGGGACACCTGGTATATTATCACTTACCAGAAATTATCACTCACTAAAAAAATAAACTCAACTGAGGTGAATTATTGAGGTCTTTGATCGTTAAGCAGAATGGCAGCATTTTAGCGTTCGTTTATTTTTGATGATACAAAATGATTGAGATTTATTCCTTCATTTTCTACGTTAAGAATTTCAAAATTATTGTCAGAACCATGGTTCGTTGAATTAGTTATCTTTTTGAAAAAAATTGATCTTGCCTGATTAAACATATTACAATCAACAACGGATACAACGTTAATTTGATAAACAGTATTATTTCTCAAATACTCCGTAATAAAGCAATAATCTAAGAAGATTATCCTACCATCAAAAACAAGATTCAAAATTATAGAACATTCAAATATTTCGGATCATCAATGAAAAATTAGCTTCATTCCTACATAAACTGGAATTAAAATTCACCTACAGAACAAATAACACCTTGTGAAAGTTTATCAGAAAAATTAAGACAAAACTTCCTAATTAGATCATGGGTATAAAAACTCAACAGTGGATCTTGTCCTATGGCATATTGGTCAGACAGGTCGAACGTTCAATCAGCATAAGATGCATTCTTTGAAAAAGAAAACAAATTCAACATACGCGAACAATATATAGAAGGAAATTATAGTTTTGATGATTGTTTCGAAATTCTACACGTAGAAAAGAAAGGAATGAAACTCAATCATGTTGAATCATTAGAAATCAACGAACGCAAAAATTCTGGCATTCCACCTACGATCAAGTAGATCTCAATAATTGGATTTGTTTTCATACATCATATTTTAATGTAGATAATGTGCCAATTTTTAAAAAAGTGAAGGTTAATCGAACCTTTCCACAGGTAATTCCAATCCTTCAAGTTGGGAAAGTAGGATGTAAAAGTTGGGCAAGCCAACGTAGGTTTGTTTTATTGTATCAGTATTTCACCTGAAGAAGCTACTGTGTTAGCAAAACATGTCGTGTGATCGAGCGGAAATCTTACCGTTTGTGAAGTTTGAAGATGTTATTATTTGTTCTTGATTCATTTTCTCTTTTGTAACAATGCAAACGTATACATTTTTATTCTGTACAATATTTGAAGGGGCTGAACTAGATCTTTTCTGAATTGTTTTCAGCTCCTTTCTTTGTTGAAATCATTAAATTTTTTTGTAGAAACTTTTATCCAAGCATGTGTGCAAAAATAAACGATACTATTATTATTATTTACTACGGATTTCCATCAAGTAACGGCCTACTCAATTCAAAAAATAAACTGTTAAATTATTTCGTTCTCGTACCTCCTCCGTTCCGGTAGCACAAGTACGGGAACCTCCACACGTTGGCCAGATCGACAGCAAACCCGATGATGGAAAGCAAGAAGTCCGTGTTGGAGCCCCAGGTCTCCCTGTTGTCGTCAGCACCGGAGGTATAGAAGTCCTGGTCTCCAGCTTCGCCTGCTTGGCTGGAACTCGTCGACAGGACGAAGGATTCGTGCTCGTCCTCTTCTAGCTGCACATGGAGGTCTTCTAAAGGAAGAAAATCAATTTGATCGAAGATACTTCGATGGTGCATTCAGTCACAGCTTCCTTGAAACGCCAAGCCGTGCTCAAGAGATTTGGCAACAATGCGTATATGTCACACGTCAGTCATCATGATTTTTACCCTACCTCGCTAGGTTGTTCCGATAAAAGGTTGAGGGGGGGGAGGACTTTTCACGTCCTCACTGTTATATGCATACAATACGAATAGCACAAACTGAAGTTTCATTACCAGAGATACTACAAGACAAATATAATATCGAAGTAATCAATAAGATAACGATTGGATTGTTTCATGATTGATGCAATTATGAGATGTATTTCTGATACTTCAGATCGCACGAAAGGAAATCCTCGGAAATCCTCATTATGTTCATGTAAAACTGTGCGTCCTTGAGGAAGCAGGAGAAACGAGGATTATACTGGAATTTTTTCATCTTCTGCAGGCTAATATGTCTTGGGAATGCCTCTCTAGCCAAAAAATCTCGATGAGCTGCCGTTCCCTGACGAATTAGTTTTCTTAGAGAGTTGTCAGACAGATTTCAAGGTTGATGACAAAGTGGTATGCTGACTGTGTTTGTCAAGTTCATCCAACTAGTGAAACTGATGATGGAAAGATAGCTGAAATTTGTCACAAAGACTGTCCTGAAAGTATCTTTAGAAAAGTGAAAGTTTATAACTTGCCTACGACTAGTCGTATATGAGGAATGCAGATGTTTCCTGTTTCAATGACTATCTTATTATTTTAATATTTCCCAGAGAGAGAAGTGACTGTGTGATATCATAAGCTCATATGACATTTTTAATTAAAAGGCAGTTACGATGAGAACTTACTTTTCCTTAATGTACAAGTTAGAACCAGGTTAGTCGATGAGTTGGGATGTTTCGTGTGACCTTTTCCTGCAACAAAGAGGAATTTTAAATCAGATTGAAGAGTCTAGTAACTGAATAGGATGATACATCTATGTTATTCAATTATGCGAACTTTTACGGAGATAACTTTTTCAATACGAAACAACTTTTCGAGGAAACGCTTCAGCAAGCATGTATTCACTAAAGGGTTGCCTAGCTTCGAAATCACGTGGCTTCAATCCATGGACGACAACTATCTTATAGGGTGCAGAAAAATATGTTCATTGACGATTCGTTGAATAAAACGTCTCGAAATATCAAGAACAGCTGTCTGCTTTTAAATTGAACTCTTTGGAGATTGTTATTGAATTGCAGCTCGAACTGTTTCGATATTTTGTGCGATAGTAACAGTATTCTGAGACCCCCTTCTTATTGTGGACATATTTTCGGTGTCCTGAAATGCATCAACCTATAGAAGAACACGAACTCGATCATAAATTCGGCCGTGGTGAGCGCTTTCGAATTATTAACGGAAGGCAAGCTGCGCACGGACGTTCTTGATAGTGACTTCATAGTGACTGAAAACACGCAGAACATGAACGAGTGTAAACTTGATGAAAAGAGGTTCTCCTACTTGTCCAGTTAGAATCATATTGTGGGTATTCGAAAATATAAGGCACTGATTGATACTGAACCACTCGGTATATAGTATCGACGTAAACATTCGTCTCTCTAACGCAAATCATTTATATGTGTCGCTATAACTTGAGTGTTTTGAATTCGAGATAACCATCGACGCCTCACTAACAAGTAATGTCCTGTCAATAATGTTGTGAAGTGAATATTCTTATAACTACTGTTTCCAGGTACGGGCTTTCTTGGGAGAATTTTCAACGTCAACTCTTTCAAAATGTCATGAGAAATCTGTTCATTTCACCATTTATCAAGATATTGCCACGATTTCGATTTGGTAATATAATTTTAGGTGATTTTTTTGTCTTTCTGCCGCAAACACTGCTTGGAAAGTAGTCAAATTTGAACGATATTTCTACTGTCCACAGCGGGCTTACACATATGGTAAACATTTTTGTTATTGATTTTACAAAAAAAAATCATTCTTCATAAAAAGTTCTGCATGGAATGCGTGAGTATGTCAAAAAATAGTATTTTTCCTCAAGAGTAAAGTACCTTTATCATTGACAATATCGAAAATTAAGGTAAAACTGCACTTTTCATGCGAAGGGTTTCTTTTTTCGAAAATTTTCTTTGGTCCTCACATGTCTGAAAAACACTAATTTGATAATGGGAATTTGAACAAACCACTATTTATAGAGATATTTCATGAAAAAGGTTCGCCTTCTTTTTCCTTCTGTGATGGATGCATTTACAGCTACTGGTTCGTCTTTTTTTTTGTCATTGAACACTTCATATACTCATCATAGAAAATAGAACACAAAATATGATTTTTAATGGGGAGTTTTTATTATTGGAACAATAATACCAGATGACGAAAGTGAACTAGGAAAACTGACCAAGGAACTCTCATAAGAAACGTGAAAGTCTAATATAATGTAGCTGTAGCTCATTTACGGATATGCAAGTAATGAAAACATTATACTATTCTTTTGTAAGATCGAAGCTTGAATACGGATCCATGATTTGGAATCCACACTACCAGGTTCATAGTGATAAAGTAGAGAAAGTGCAGAGAAAATTCTTGAAATTCCTAATATACAAAACTACTGGTGTATATCCACCTAGGGGACAAAATTATAAGAATACACTGGAAATTTTTGAATTCAGCAGTCTTGAGCTTCGCAGAATAATGATGTCAATAACATTTTTACACAAAATAGTACACCTTGAAATTGATTGTCCAGATATTGTTTCAAAAATAAACTTTTATGTTCCACGAATTGGGTCTCGTCAAACTCAAAAATTTCTATGTAGTCGTGCAAATACAAATTTAATGTTGAAGTCACCTGTAAACATTATGTGTTCGAATTTTAATAAAATATGTAGAGACTGTGATATCCACCATAGTAGTCTGGGGCAAGTTTTGACATGCGTCAGACAAGCTCACAGGAGGTTTGTAATGAATAATGATACCTGATCATATATACGTATATTTTTTTTGTGATGTACTTAGCATTAGTAGTTGTTAGTGCAAAGTTATTTATTTTTTTTATCTAGTATATTTGTTATGTAAGTATATGCATATAGTTTGTATGTATTTAATCAATCTATCAATTTGTTAGTTGAATTAGGCTTTGTTTATTCTAGTATTAGTTGATTTATACACTTGTTTTATGTTTGAGTTTCCGTCCTGTAATTGGCGCAAGCTGTTGGACGAAGTACCCTTAAATAAATAAATAAATAAATAAATAATGATGGATATAAATAGTGGATGTTAGGGTTCCGAAGTTAGTCTGGTCTGGGGCTATTTTCGACTTGACAAGATCTCGTCGTAATGGTCATTATAATGTAAGTTGTTACTAGGACTATACAGGGTGATTCAGATTTTAAGGCACAAACTAAAATGGAAGATAGATCTCATCATTTCAATCAAAAAAGTTTATATAAACATTAGTCCGATCTCTTTCAATAGCGAAGCTACAGGGGGTCACAGCCTAATTATTGTTTCCTATTAATTGAAGTATCTCGCTTACTTTTCAAGATATTATCATTTTGAAATTTGGTGTGGTCAATACTTCCTAGAAGATCATCATTTCAAGCCATTTAAAGATTATCAAAATCTACAGGATGATACGTTATTGGGGGGAGAGGCTTCCTTATTCCCCCCAAACTTTTCCGTTGTACGCCTCTGGCATCTCTGGCATCTTGCAGTGATCAAATTGTGTGGATCTTTCAATTCAGAAGCTTTTTTTGGTCCTCAATTTTTTTCGAGAAACGAACCGTTTTTGAGATAAATAAGCATATACGTTCTAAAACATATTAATTTTGCCTATGTTTCGCTTAAATTTTATTCATCTGAAAAAAAAAACTTTGACTTTCTACCCTCTGTATCCCCGTTACTTATAAAGATTGAACTCGTGATTGCAATTTTAGTGAGTACATTTTATTGCACTTTCAACGAAAATAGAATGTTAGCGAAACTAACATGTTTTAGAACGTATATGCTCATTTATTTCAAAAACGGTTCTTTTCTCGAAGAAAATAAGAGAGCAAAATTGCTCCTAAATTGAACGATCCACACAATTTAAACACTGGAAGATGCCAGAGGCGTACTACGAAAAAGTTTGGGGAGGATAAAGAAGTCTCTACCCCCAAAAATGTATCACCCTGTGAATTTTAAAAATCTTCAAGTGGCTTGAAATGATGCGATCTTCTAGAAAGTAAAGACCACACCAAATTCCAAAGCAATATTTTGAAAGGTAAGCGAGATATTTCAATTAATAGAAAAAATAATTCAACTTTGACCCCCTTCTTTGATTAAAATGATGAGATCTATCTCCCATTTCAGTCCGTGCCTTAAAACCTGAATCACCCTGTATATTCATTGTTGTTGATTCATATTTGTCATTGCTACCCATAATGTTTCATGCTTCAATAAATATTGTTATATTTGAATATAGTCTCGTACTTTCAGCTACCCCTAAACTATTAGTGCCTATTCGAATATCACCTCTCGCAAACTACTAAGTCAAGTGAACCCCTTATAAATCGATATGGATGGACTAACCATCTATTTTATAATAATAATAATAATTTCTTTATTGGACAAGAGGATTCGCAACATATTGAATGAAACAAATATTTTCATGTCCCAGGCGAGGTTCAAGTACTCCTCCAAAGGGGAGCCCTGCTCTACCACCTGACCTGGACCGTTACCACCGATAAAACAAGGCCAGCAGACTCTGACGTAAACAGCTCGTGACGTCGCATACTCAGGCCATCTTCCAAGGCATTCGCGTCGATCGATCGTCAGTTTGTTTTTGTTTAAGAACGGTGGCGTAGGTAAATCGCGTGTGCTGGAATTCTCTTGTTGTTTATTCATCAAAATAATTGGCGGAGAAATTACTGTTTTATGAAATATTTCGTGCTGTGATAGGCGAAATAACAATGCCTTACAAGTGTTGTGTTCCCTTTTGTCGGGGGAATTATGTGGGTGGTCCAAAAGTTCATGCTTTTAGTTTCCCGTTGGACAAGGAACTATCGAAAAAGTGGGTACATGCAATTCACCGCAAGGATTTTACGACTCCATCTAAGTACAGTAAAGTATGTGAATTACATTTTACTAAAGATGATATTATTACTTCATCTACTGCAACCGATTCAAAAACTGGCAAAACTGTAACAATAGATTTGAAAATTCCTAGGCTCAAACGAGATGTTATATTCCCACTCAATATCCCAACTGTCCATTTTATTTATCGAAAGATGTAAAATTACGCACAAGTCGTGATGAAAAACTTGAGATACTAGAGACTAAAAATTTGGCACAAGCACTTACCAAAAGTAAAACTGAATTCGAAAATTACCAAAAATCATTTTGCTACACAGAATTTCAAGAATTTCTAGTTGTATTAGAGTCTTTTCAGTTGCCCGAAAAGTGGTTCAAAATTATCGATTTACAAAAAGTCACATTATTCAAATTGTCTTATTCTCCAGGGCCCGTAATTACATATTCGGTTGTGATTGATTTTGTTTCGAATGTGGAATCATTTTGTATGACCTAGCGATACAAACATCTCTAGAAGCCAATCTGAAAACACCTTTTATCTCTAATAATATCAATCAAATCAAGGAATTACTAATTGAAATAGATAAAAACGAGATACATAATTCGGGAAAATGTCTTGATAATCAGAAAAAGAGGGTTTTGAAACATATTTCGAATGCATTGGACTCTTTGGTTTCTGACTCGGTTTCAGATCTTGATGAAGATTCCGAAAATACTTCAGCTTCATTGTTCCTCTCTGAGCAAATTAAATTACCATACATCCTGCAAAGAACGATATCGTTATTCGAATAATACTATAATTTCAGCCTCTATAATTCA
Organism: Phaedon cochleariae; assembly: GCA_918026855.4. Classification (NCBI taxonomy): domain Eukaryota; kingdom Metazoa; phylum Arthropoda; class Insecta; order Coleoptera; family Chrysomelidae; genus Phaedon; species Phaedon cochleariae. The sequence goes on along the minus strand of OU896707.1, from coordinate 73,059,163 downwards.
TACAATAAGTCCACATGCTTATAAATTTTTAAGACATTTTGGAGTACTCATATTACCTCATTCAGGTATAGTCAAATCGATATGTAGTTCGTTGTTAACAGATCCTACATTCGAAGGAAGACAAATGTCGTTATCTCATGCTGAAAATGTATTTAAGTTATTAGGTGAGCGTGAAAAATATGTCATTTTAATGATGGATGAAGTTCATATAAAGCCATATTTAGATTACAAGGCAGGCAATATTGTAGGAACGGCATTTAATAATTCATGTTTAGCAAATTCCGCATTTTGTCTTCATGATAGCAAGCGTTATGTCAAATGTGAAAGAAGTTGTTCATACAAGACCAACATCAAAAATAGATCACCTCATGATTTTTTCTTTAATAAAGAGAGTCATAAATAGATCAATCTCACGATAAGTTTATGTTCTGCGGGCCCTGTATAAGTAGGTGTGAAGTTTACCTTCACCACAATTTTTGCCAATATATTTAATTCGAATGGGTTGCTGTAGGTGGATATTTGTGTTTTATCCTGGTTTTTGCTTTGAAACTTCGTTTTTCCATAATAAAATCGAATGGGATGCGAAGAAGGGCTCAGTTGACGGCTGGCATCCTCTTTCAACCGGAAGCCCTTCAAAAAAAAAAGCAAAATCGGCTCAATAATGATCAAAAAATAAAATCGAAATACGCGGTCGCCTTATAGCGCTATAAGCGCTTGTCGTTTCGAGCCGCTGGTTAGGCCTGACTAAGAGACGTCACCCACGGAGCATGCAGGCCTTGTTTTATGGGTGGTAACGCCTGGACTGACAGTATTATCAGTTAAGGAGGTTCCTGCGGGAGAGCGAGCTAAAAGTTAGCTACGCCACTGGGTCTTCCGTGGTGTCCACAATGGGTTTCGGTAAAAAAAAAAAGTGCAAAACACGAGCGTTGTAATCAGAACCCAACTCCTAATCCACCCCTGTTTGATAAAACCGATAGAGATAGAAGAAAGTCCGATTGCCGATTCGCAGCACAGGTATACGGTTATTGAAATACCTGAGGTGGTGACGCGGGATATTCATTTACATGTAATTGGTGCCAGCTCCTGAGCCACCCCTCTCCACCCCCCTTGACGCCACGGTGCCAGCGGCATCGCTTTCTTTCGTCCTTTGTCGTGTGCATCATAATTGGATTTTTTCGGCGATCGGCCGACGGCTATTTTCCACTGGGTCAAAGTCACTAGGAGTGCGATTTTCAATGGTAATTCAGCCGGGTTATTGGTTATGATTCAGGTCGATCAGGTACTGAGCAACACTGGAAAATCAACCAAAATAGGAGAGACGAGAGGAATAATGGACTTACTCTCTAATAGTGGACAAGGGACTGGCATATCTCGAGAATCATTAGATCAGAAACATTAGTATCACCTATGTTCATTGTAGTTGATGTATGAATTAGAAAACCATGAACAATTGATAGCATATTTCGATAGGGTAATCTCTGATTGAATTTTCTTTTTTTAATCATTTTTTGACCATTATTTTCCTCATGAGGGTATTGAATAGTTTGTTCATTATTCATGGTAAATTTGTTCATGTCAATCGTGGACATATACAAATAGTCCACTATTGAACGCTGTTTGATTCATTTAGATATCTTCTCGAATGAAAAAGTTATGATCAAAATTATAAATTATAAGGGTGAATTTAACTATTAATTGGACATAACATCTTTATGATTTTATTCAAATAATAAGAGAATAACATTGAATGTGAAGAAAATGGATGTACAAAATTCATTATAGGAGCTTTTGAAACTGTATTTGTCAGAAAATGAAGGAAAGAAATGAACAATAATTCGAAAAACATCGAAGGAAAATAAACAATTTATTGTTGAATCTTTTGTTCTTCACCTTCAGTCTATTCTTCTGAAGGTATATATTCCTCTCACAATATTTAATATTTCAGCACCTACATGTATATCTTGTACATTTTCAAAATTCATAAATTTACCTAAAGTTAACTTGGAAACTCCGAATCATTTATCATTGATCATTGATTCAGTCACGTCTCTCAGCGATTTTTAACAAAGAATTGCTGTTATATGTTCTTTTTTTTTTAATATTTGGGGCATTTTCCCGAAACATAAACTATGTTCTCTAGTATAATCAGAATTGTCCACTTTTGCACTCATAATTCAAGCACGAATGTCCAGTATTCCCAACAACAGTAAATTTTCAGAGGGTAATAATGGCACTAGCCCTATGTGAAACTGGTTTGTGATTTGAATTTTATTATTCGCTAGAAACATAACCTCACTTACAAGTTTCTATAATAAGTTTTAGAGTAAATAATATAATTTATGTTTGAGAAAAATATATGCAAGGAAGCAGGGCATTTTGAATGTCAAGTTCAGATGTAGATGTAATTTGGAACAGAAATATTTTGTAAGATATCAGCACTTGCGATTTTATCGTATGTAGCACGAGATTCACAAAATATTGTCGCCAACGGGACCGATGCATGACCCTCTACTCTTATTTCCCCTACGTCACCTATTTATCTAGCTCTCTGATTTTTGTCACGCGATAATCAGGTCAATCACATTCAATCATATCATATATGAAATAATATGCGAAGTAACCACCATTGTGACTTACTTGACAGATTATTATAATACCTTTATTATAATAAATCTAGGTAAGACCTCAGACTACTTTACATTAAAATATTGGTAGACGATGACATTACTTTGTTACAATTTGGGTTGACATGCATCATGTCAGATCAGATCAGATATTACAGGCACGAATTCATTACTATACTCGAAACGTGGATGCCGTGCCATATGTATGCAATGCAACAAATAATCAGTCCGGTGAGAATATTCTACTTGCATTTACAGATCAGGTTTATTAAATTTTCAAGGATGTTCGAATTGTAGTTTCAATATGAGTAAAACCACAGGGTGACCCATTTCTGTATTCTATTGAATCGATGAATTCATTTGGACCAGGTGTCGGCCCTAATAGCAAAATACCGCACCAGTGCCAGCTATAGGAAAAAGAATTGGAAAATGTCAGGTTAGTGAGCAAATCAATAACAATAATAATGGCGATATAAGCGAATATTCATTTCTCTCCATATTTCACTGTGTTTGGCTTGGTAATCAAATGAAGGTAAACAATATCGTTGTTTTATCAATTTCAGAGGATTTTCATTTTTCATGCTCTCTTTTTGGATGTTCAACAGATATAATTCAATGTTGGACGTGGCAAATAGCTAGGAAAGTAGTTGTTCCCTGTTGATATTATGTGCATATGAAGGAGAATGCAAATTCTCTACTTCAGAAGATTTTGTTTTCGAATTCTTATCGTGTGTATTGAATAGATGTAATTCAATGTTCGTCGTGGTATATAACCAGGAAAGTAGTTGTTAATTAATTGGAACAGATACAGGGTGATCAGAGTTCTGAATCTTGAAGCACCCTGTATTTTTTTCAATTAAATTCCAGTAGATAGCGAATCAGAAGTTAAGATAGTGACATGAAAGCCGTTTTGATCGATAATGAATAGTTTTTACACAAAAGAATCTGAAAATTGAAAAATCTCGATTTTGAAGACCCTGTATATCTCAGTAATCATTGATGCTAGATCCCAAGTGATACATTGATGGAATCAGCTCTTCAGGAAAAATCTGAGAATGCAATAAATTACAGGGTGTTCCATTTGAAATAACAAAGTTGCCAATAGATACAGGGTGATCAGAATTCTGAATCTTGAAGCACCCTGTATTTTTTCCAACTAAATTCCAGTAGATAGCGAATCAGAAGTTAAGATAGGGACATGGAAGCCGTTTTGATCGATAATGAATAGTTTCTACACAAAAGAATCCGAAAATTGAAAAATCTCGATTTTGAAGACCCCGTATATTTCTGTAATCATTGATGCTAGATCCCAAGTGATACATAGACGGAATCAGCTCTTCAAGAAGAATCTGAAAATGCAATAAATTACAGGGTGATCCATTTGACATAACAAAGTTGCTAGTAGTTTCTGATAGAAGTGGTAACACTGTATCGATGAAAATATGTTAGAAGGATAGAGAATGTGTAATTATCAAAGCATCCCAATATTCAGAATGTTCTGTCTTTTCGTTCTCCAGATACTTCTAATAGGCCATCCACCGTGAATCACCACCATTTTTTTATGTTCAGAATCATATCTGAGAACATTATCATTGAATTAATTATAATACCTAACTGAAATATTGCTAGGAAAACAAAGGAGGAAAGGGGGAGTATACAATGAGTCTGTAACACCCGCAAGAAACGATGAAAGAAAATTCCAAAAATTTCGAGAAATGAAGATCATGACACTCTGACAATTTTTCTTCTTTTGTTTATTGTTTTACTAAAATTGATAAGTATCGATTTCCACTTTATGATTCTGTGTGACTTCCTGTAGATCGTGTGTGTACCTTCGAGGGTCAGTCTCGTCGGAGGACATATCTTTGTCGATATTGGTGGCCCGGAATGCGATAATGTGCAGCCGACCTGCTCGAAGGAATTCCACCTATAATTGAGGGAAAGCCCTTTCTCCTTCTCCCTATTGTCGGAAAACCTGTTCCTTGATCGATTTCCAAAGGAGAAGATCAGGAGAGAGTCATAGGCATTTTCCACGTCTTCGATTTCATAGTAGGTACCTAAGCTATACCGACAGCTTCTCTAGATATACAGATTGTTTGGCCAATCGTTATATATAGGAGATGTGAATGGCAACATGATTGGGCAATCGTACGTCTTCGTTAGTATCCGCTCGAATATCTCAACAGAACAGTGTTGCCAGGTGTGGCGCTTTCAAAATTGAAAAGGCGTGATAATTTCAACTAGATGCGATTAGCGCAAATGTGGCGCTTTGGAATTTGAACTCTGCATCAGAGTATCAGCAATATTAGCTGAGGACCGTTCTTGTCTTGGAAATCATTCAAAATGGGCGATTGGACTAAAAATGAATTATTGGCATTCAATCACTCGTCAGGAACCTAAAACCTGAATTGATTTCTGCAATACTTCTCACGCTTTTTTTTATAAATAATGAGTCTATGCGTTGTTTGCAATTGTTTAATTTCAGAGCGCATTTCAATGAATTGATATAATTATCATTTACACAAATTTATTACAAGCAATAATCTACAAATCATATGGGAACATATTGGGACGATTGCATTTTTATTGCTAATTAGGAATATCACCAATACTCAATTGATGATTTTGGCACCTGAAAATCGACCGAAAAATTCTTAAAAAATATGAAATTGGAAGGTATTTGAGCGATGATTCTATTGCAGAAATTTGTCCACTTGAATATTGCAAAAGAAAAAACAATAATAAGTATTCATTGTTCGGGATTTTTCTCCTTATATTTTCTTTTAGCCTGTCTCATTTCTTAATACAATTACATTTTGGGGCAAATCATCATCTGATTCGTCCCTCCTTAATTAACCTACACACAGTATTTCATATCAAGTATGTTTTGTTCTGAAAATTTGTTTTATAAAAGAATAATAAAAGGTATTTTAGAATTTCCAGATACCTCATGAAATTGACATTTCGTAAGAAATCGAAATGACCTTTCTATTCTTCCTTTCTTGAGCTTCAAGAGATAAAAAAAGACTGATTCCTGGCCACCACACTGAAACTCAACCACTATTCACCGTAACTACCATGTTGCCAAATGGCATCATTTCTGAAAGATTCAATAAACAATCTGTATAATAATGTATTATAGCCTCTTCAATTTACCTAGTTATCATATATATCTATAGGAGGAGTAGGAGGAGGAGGAGGAGAAGAAGGAGGAGGAGAAGAAGGAGGAGGAGGAGGAGCAAGTACCACAACTCCGTATATTATAACGCGACGATGCAGAATGAAATTGAGGTTTCATGGAAATAATATCTTGTACATAACGATTTTCGTCTTTCAACTTCAACATCCTGTATCTTATGGAGTACTTGAAGGCCTTGTTATCTTATACGTATTTTATACCAGTGTTTCGAATCCACCCTGTAGTTGGAATAGTTTCTCTGTGTTTCTGTATATGATCTTCTTCGATTTAGATAATTTGATTTACTGAAAAATGTATGTTTTAGCTAGTTCACCGAAGTTGTTGACCAGTTTATATCAAATGTAAACTTCACCGGTATCACATTCCACTCGGCATTCTGAGTACTTACATGAAGTTCTCCAGTTGTTATTGCGAACCCTTGTATGTATTCTCATTCTATTACTATTACTTCTCCAAAAAAACGCATTCCTTTCCTTCCATCCAACATACAACTGCATGCAATGTCAAGGATTTTTTAAGTGAAATTCCTCGCTATTGCATCCTACCAATTCATTGTCAGTTTTAATAAAGAGAGTTCACATGCGCCAGCTGGAATAAAAGCTGCACAAGAAAGTGGATTTCGAATTGAGTGCTTAGTGCTTCATATCCACACGACCGAAATTACACGACGAATTCAAAAATGACCGGTTTAATTTGGCTAAAATGAGGAGAACGATAGTGTGTACAGAAATATTCAGAGAGAGAATCCAACTTTGTTGGGTCAGTACTAAAAAGACTACGACAGAATGATTCAAACATCTCAGTAATGCACCAGCATGTTTTGGAAACTGAACAGAACACAACTTAGGTTAGTGACAAGCTTTTCAACGAGATAAAAGTATTCTGAAACCATTTTTATTGTTAGATATCATACAGGATGGGACAATAATGCATCAAAGACCGATTGCTCAGATTCGAAATCGGATGTAACTAGACAACAGAGTCTATAACGAGAGACAAAATGGAATGCCATGTATATTAGCCCATTTTTTATGCATTTCAGGGACTTCCATCGCTCTCTCCAAAATTGTCACCTGAAAGTTGTAATTTTTCTTGTTGGTCGTCACGATAATTGAATTTGAGAGGAACAAATTATAATGAATATTCACGAATTGATTTTTAGAAGATATTCTTGATCTTTTTTTATGCCCAAAGGATATCTGAAATGATTGTTTTAATTCGGTGCTATTTGAATAAATTGTTCTTGACTTGTCAAGTTATTTTTTGTACGTATACAAATATGTGCCATAAAAAGGAAACAACTTTCAAGGAATATAGTTGCAGGTCACTATGGCATTGCAGTTTCATATAACTCCTCAGTTGTTATTCAACACATTATTGAACTTCAGAATTGACCAATTTAAAAAGATTTCGATCCAAGAAAGTTATATATGTCAAATATAGTTAACAATACTGACGATTTCTTAATTGAAAATGAGCCATCTCAGGATCTCATCAGGAATAAATATGCAGCCTGCGTAATTAAAAACAAGGTTGGCTAGGGAGGCCGCTGGGTATAAACAATTACAGTATGATTTAAGTCAGTAATAGGATTTCGTGATAATTTTAGCTGATGAATTTCGGTAGTCGAGCTATCATAACCAGCAGAGACGAGAAAAGATCTGTGAAAATTACTGAATCAATTTGTTTTCGTAGTGATGTTGATGATTTCGGTAAATATAAATCTTTTACATAGAGATGTGATAGGATAGAAACAGATAGAATTGATGATTTCCATACAAGGTGTTGGACTTTTGGAACGAAGAGTTTTTTTTGCATCGCTTGGAGCGCACGAAAGGGGATCCCTATAATGTTCAAAGAACATCGTGCGTTCCTAGGGAGGATAGGGATAGGAGGTAGGTATTGGAATTTTTTTGAACTTCTGTACATTAGATGTCGTTGGGAATACTTCCACAGGCGATGAATTCCAGAGCCTAGCCGTTCTATGGATGAAGAAGTCTTGATAAAGTGCTGTTCGACATCTTTCAAGGTTGACAAGGAAAGGATGTGCTGACTGGGCTTGTCTAGTTCGTCTGATTGGTATTGCTAGTGAAGGTATAATAGCAGAGATTCTCGTTGAAGTATCGATAGAAAAGTGAAAGGTCGCTGACCTTTCTACGGTGTTCCAATGATGTCATAGAGTGAGTGAGTGTGGCGTCACCCACCAGGCGAATGGCTCTTCTCTGGATGGAATCTAAGAGCATCAGCGTATGTTTTGGTGCTGAACCCCATATGTGGGAACAGTATTCTAGAACAGGCCGTATGTGCGCTTTATAGATCATGAGAAGCTGTTGAGGTGTAAAGTAGCTTTTCGCACGGAACAAGAATCCGAGTTTTGTGAAGCAGCTTTTGCGATGGATCTGACATGATTATCCCATGAAAGAGTGTTGCTGATGGAAATACCAAGCATAGATATGGTGGGCTTGATGGGGATGGTGGAGCGCATCTTTCAGTGCTCGTGAAGTTTTTCTTCTGGGACTTGACATTTGAATCTATAAGTGCGCTTTCTTATGGAACGGGGCCCTTCATTTTTAATGAAAACCCGTTTATTCTCAACCCCTCTTTTCACCAATATAACCACGATATTATGATGATAGACATCGGCATCTAATTTAAAATACTGTTTTACCTCCATGTGAGTCAACTATTGGATTTTTTATAATATGTATATTTTCACATGCCTTTGCTTGTAGTAACGTCTAATAAGGGCTCAAGATGAACTTCTATAAGTCCTAAACATGTCTCCTTAATTGATTTACATCAGTAATGAAGTAGTGAAGATGACATTGAACTTTCCTCCTCCCTTCTGAAAGACATTTACATTACAACTTAAGAAAACGCGTGTTTTTGTGTAACGATGGAATTTTGCGGGACGAGTTAAGCGAGATCACTCAAAACACAGTTACACAAAATGCGTTTCCTAAATAGTTACGTACTATATGTTTTTTAATTTTGATGAAAATTTTCGATTGAACGAAAGCAAGGACCAGTTATACAGGAGTTCTCCGAATATGTACAAACATTGTCGATATGAATGAAAACCTAGTAGGTGACCTAGTGCAAGGAGGTATTGTTCTCGCCTACTAACTACCTAGCTAGGATGTCATCTAGAACGACAATGGTACAAAACTTGGGAGGCAAGTTGACTTCGCCCGTCACTTTGAAGTATCCGTCAAATAGTAAGATTAGTGGAAAATGGCTAATTCAAGATCAGTTTTCCCATGTGATATCGAGGAAGCAGCACAAAATGCAGTATTATCATCGTCATACATCATTACGTAACTGGTGTTGAGATGAACATTTCATCACCAGTTATGTGATATTTCACCCACTGCGCAACTGATTACGTGAAGTGAGACGTTTCAAATCTTCAGTCAGTTATGAAAAGTGTCAAATCACATGTCAAAATTAGGAAAAAAAATGTTGCCCTTGTCATGTATGACTTTAACACATGGCGGAGGTTCTAAATGAAAGTGTTGATGGTTTCGCATCCACCAAATTTTCAAAAAATAATTCGATACACGGAGACCACGAATGACTATTGATATGTTTCTGAAAGTTGAAATTCCCAATGTTTACCGATGTTTCCTTGAAGATAACATATATATCGAAATTCTGGAAACATTGACTACACTGTTTGACCACCAACTAAACCGATTTTTTATACGCCTCGACACGTGTTTCGCTCTAGTATATTGTTTAACAAGCACGGAATGATAGTGATTTCCAACGAGAATGAAGTATGCAGAATGAGCTGTAGGCGAAGGCTGCAATCATCGAGTGGGAAATTAGCATTCCCTGCAAGTTGTACACCATAATTTTTCTACGGCTGTAACAGATAACAGCGACATTTCTGATTTCTTCGTCATGCAGCCATCTGATCTGCCAAGTAATACTCATCTACAGGACAGAGCTGTACTTGAAAGTTGACATTCCATGAGCGATGTGATTTTTTTAAAATAATAACATAATGGAGTCATTGTGATATCAGATACGGAAAAAACATTGATGACATACAAAGTACCTCATTGATGTGTCGAACACAGTAAAACGGAAGCAATTTTGTGTAATAGCCGTAGAAAAAAAATTGTTGGACTCTTAAAAAATGGCGGCTGTTCTAAATAAAAATGTTGGTGTTTTCGCATCCACCAAATTTTCAAAAAATAAATTTATATTACACAGAGACAATGAATGAATATTAAAATGTTTCTGAAAGTTCAAAGATTATATTATGGACCGAGAGATATACCAAAGATGCACTCTATGACCAGGTGGGGTCATCTTCAGTGATATATACACTGCTTGCCAACAGACATGAAACCAACCCAATTTCCGGAAAATGATATTAGGAGGCAGAATAGGTTGTAAATCACTTTGGATTCGGAATCAGGACGCCCAACTCACTAACTATTCATATTTTTCCTGGAAAAAATTCTATTTTCCTCTCACTTTTCATGGAAACACCCCCGTATCTTATGTAATTATCGAGTTAGGACACTGCTCGCTATAACAGCCATGGAACCCCCCCACATGTTCAGTGATTATATCAGATAGGTTGGAAATCACTTCGGTTTTGATAACACAAAACAGAACGTCTTCACCTACTGAAAAGGTTTCAGTTTTGAAATAATAAATTTTGTCTTACTTTTCATGGAAGAGTACTACAGTACCTTACGTAATCATCGATGTAAGAATCTGAACATTTTTGTGAGCAAGAAAGAGACCAATTTTCAAGTAGAATCATCTTCAATGATACAGTGCTCGCCAGCAGCCACAGAACTACCAAAATTTCCGAAGGAAAAAATTATTAAATCTGAAAATTCACTTCATGGTTCTGAAATCGATAATCATAAAGTCAGTTCTCATCATGGATAATGAAATATCAATCTGAACTAGTACAGCGAATACATTATCAGGAGTGATCCAATGGATCAGAAATCATGACGGGTGTACAGGGTGGCCAACTAAGACTCCAGAGTTCGATTTCTCTGTTGTCTTGAGAGATACAAAAAAAATTCATGAATCAAAATTGAAGTAGTAACCGAGCTTCACATTTCAAATTTTTTTTTTAAATACACAGGGTGTTCCGTAAGGTCACAGCACATCAAAGCTATGTTTTTTTCATTGGAGCACCCTATATTTTATTTCATTTTTGAATTCTGCCTGAAGATCAGATTTCAACGAACCATCATACTTAGGTTCTAGCAGTGAAAGTTACTGACATATAGGGTGTGCAAAATCTAGATTTTCCAAGTTCAGGATTTTTTTCTGTCGAAACTGTTCATCATTCGTCAAAACGGTTTACATGTCCCTATCTCAACTTTTCACTCACTATCAATTGGTGTTCAATCGAAGTTGATACAAGGTGGTCAAAAATCTAATTTTATAATTTGTTTCAATTAAATGTCAATTGAACACTAATTGATAGTGAGTGAAAAGTTGAGATAGGGACATGTAAAGCGTTTTGACGAATAATGAACAGTTTCGACAGAAAAACATCCTGAACCTGGAAAATCTCGATTTTGCTCACCATATATGTCAGTAACTTTCACTGCTAGACCCTAAGTATGATACATCGTTGAAATCAGATCTTCAGGGAGAATTCAAAAATGAAATAAAATATAGGGTAATCCAATGAAAAAAACATAGCTTTGATGTGCTGTGACCTTACGGAACACCCTGTGTATTTCAAAGAAATTTTGAAATGTGAAGCTCGGTTATCACTTTAATTTGAATGCGAAACTTTTTTTGTATCTCTCAAGACAACAGAGGTATCGAACTCTGGATTCTTAGTTGGCCACCCTGTACTTACCGATATTAGTGCGTCGAAATATGGAAAGTTAGTGAATTTGCCGTACTTTTTTCGAATTCGAAATGATTATCAACCTACCTTGTCTCTTGATATAATCTTCCAGACATGTGTATGTAGTTCCACGGCTGTTGGCGAGCAGTGTATATCACTGAAGATGACCTTGGTCATTTCTGATTTTTTGTTTCCATGAAAAGTGAGACAAGAATAAATTTTTCAGAACTGAAAAATGTTCAGGAAAATTATAATTGATTAGTGAATTGGGTGTCCTGATTCCGAATAAGAAATTATTTTCAACCTATTTTGCCTCCTAATATCATTTTCCGGAAATTGGGGTGGTTCCACGGCTCTTGCTCCAACAAAATTCCAGAATCCTTACCCAATGATTACTTAAGAAACAAGGGTGTTTCCATTATCAATCCTCTTCTGAAGATGCTCTGTCAATGTTCTCCTGAAGATGCTAACATAGTTAGCGAAACACACCTGGCAAGGCGTATGAAAAATCGGATTGGTTAATGGTAAAACAGTGTATTGTAGAGATAACATATTCTAGATTTCTTGGCATGACACTGTTTTTTTTCTGTATGGTTCAATTAGATAGATAGATAGATATATACTTTAATGTCCAAGAAAGAATTCTCATTGACAAAGTAATGATATTACACAACATACATAATTGATGAAATAGAATAAAAAACAAACCTTGCATGTACATTGAATGCAATTGTATCAAAAAATATAAAAAGAGTTCGACACTAACATAACAATAAAAAAAAAAAAAAAAACAAGTATAAGTATGAAAATAAGATTGAATAATAATAAAACATCAAAAGTAAAAGAAAGACAGACATAACATATATATATATATATATATAAAACATGATAACATGAAAACAATAACATCATACTGATAGTACCAGCAATTTGTCATCATAGTACTCTTGTAGGCTGTAATAAGCTTTTTCGAGCAGTAAATCCTTTACCGATTTTCTGAACTTTTCGACATTCCTCATATGCTTCAGCTCCTCTGGTAAGTGATTGAAAATCAGTTTTCCTTCGTAAATATTGGAATGTTTTGTCAAAGTCAGCTTTGGTATTGGTAGGTAAATATTAGAGGTTTGTCTTGTGTTGTGACTATGAGGCCTATCTCCATGTAAATTAGCAACACTTCTTTTATGAATCAGGCATACTACCTCGAGAATAAAGATGCTGATTAGGATTCGATATTGACTGAAAAGACTCCTACAGCTATCCCTGAAGCTGGCCCTACATAAATATCTGATCGACCTTTTCTGTAGTACAAAAACTTGGTTCAGGAGTTGTTGACTGCAGAATCCCCAAAACGCAATGCCATACCGTAGATGGGATTCTACTAAGGCGAAGTAAGTCAATTTAGCGGTAGATAAATCAAACTCATTGGCGACGATTCTTACAGCAAATGACCCTGAAGCCAACTTTTTACACAAGGATGTGATATGTTCTTTGAACTTCAACTTATTGTCAATGTGTAATCCAAGGAATCTAGTACAATCCGTTTCTTCAACCTTATTTCCATCCAGTTGCAAATTGTCGTAGCTAAATTTGAAGTTCACGAGTTTCGTCTTATCTACATTGAAACAGAGGGAGTTTGAATCACACCATTGCTTAACTTTCACTAGATCTCGAGATATGACTTGTTTCAAGTCCTCAGTATTTTTACCATGCCATAATATTGTTGTGTCGTCTGCAAACATTGTAAATGATCCTTGGCATTGCAGAATACCCGTTGATGATTATTCTATACCGTCTTGAAGAAAAATGCTTAATACTTCAAAGAAGGTGATTTTTTTCTTGTTTCGATTCAAGTTTTTCCTCAATAGATTCTGATTTGACAATCATGTATACCTAATAACACCTTCAATATTCTCATTTGACGGTTTCCATACAAGGTGTGTAAACTATATCCATGTATTTGATTCAAATACTTTATTCCACAACCAAAGGCATTTTGAAAATATTATCAACTGAAATACATGTAAATTGGTTCTGAAGTTGGAATTCGATTGACCAAGAAATATTCCCGAATCCACCGAAAATCAAACGTTAGGACATCGGAGTATACCAAATTATTGTTGTTGATTCAAAAATCCATTCTAATATAACTAAAGGTGTACCTGGTTGAACACTGACTCGAGTGATTCATAATCAGGTGGTACAATTTAATTCAGGAAGAAGACCTTTGGTCAATATCATGTTGAAACATTTCAGAAAATGGCGGAGGTTCTAAATGAAAATATTGGTGTTGTAGCATCCACCATATTTTCAAAATCGAACATGAGGGACGTACTCGGGTTTTTTCTCAGGGGATCACAAACAGATATTAGAAATGATTCTGGAGTTGATATCCCCAATGTGCATCGATGCAATTCTAAAATCAACATAGTTGGGGCTTCAGGTGTGTAGCCCATTTCTCTGTTCGTAGTTTACCCACCAAAATTGCTTGCAGGATACCAATTATAATGTTTCCATGCCATGTTGAAAAAAAAAGGGGTCAGTTTCAGGAAAAGGAAGTGATTGTTTGTTGTTTCTGATTCAAGTATTCCGAATGTATTCCGATTTGATAATCAAGCATATCTTACACCCCCAATATCCTTAATCAGGAGTTTCCTTGAGGTTGTGTTGAACCATAGGTATCCATATTTCGTATAAATACCAAACGTCAAGGCCTTCTTTTATTTAAAACCTTTACTCGATAACTTTTCCCATTCTGAATCGAAATCCACGTAAATTCCTTTAGAAATTCGATTTATTCCTTTCAATTTGCCAACAAATAATAACAAATCAACACATCTTCCAGCTGAAGATTACTCACCACCAAAAATCAAAGTTTGGGCATCGGGGTACCAATTTATTATTTGTAATAAAAAATGTCATTGCAATGTATTGATTTGTCTCTGTAATTTTTCATGAAGAGAAACCTTTGGTCATCATAATGGAGGACTTTCAAATAATGGCGGAGGTCCAAGATGGAAATTTTGTTTTAGTCGCATCCACCAAATTTCCCTCAAGAGAGACATGATACAGCTCAAAAAAGCAACATTGTAGTTGTCACTTTCCAAATGTTTATATGCAGTTTAGATTCGAATATCTCCGAGAATTTCTCATGTTGAACGATTTGATAAGTGACGGATTGAATGATTGATTGATTTACCTAGTATTGTGTATTTTTATAGTCTACTAATATACACTCACCGGCAAAAAACCGGCCACCAAATAATTTTCCCAAATTTTTCACCCTGTCAGTTTTGCATTCCTTGTCCGATTTTTGTGAAATTTCGACCAAATACTAGATTCATGTTCCAGAATGTTAGCCTAAATACTAGTTTCCGTTAAGAGCTGATGATGTGATCATCATACAGGGAAAAACCAAAGTTACTTCTTCACCCATGCCCTGCGGCGATTGTTGGTGGTTGAACTTGGCTTCATTCTGCTTTAAATTGAAGTTTGATTCCTTCTCAACACAATAGTTTTCGATTCACGTCAATATCTTATTTTCAAGAGAAAAGTGTTTCAAGAAATTATGGCATTTTTCAATTTTTATTAACAATAATCAGAACCTACATAAACTTATTGATTAACAACATAATAAAGAATTAATATTACCTATTTCTACCTCAATTTCGCAGCACTAACCGGAAAAAACCTTAATTACAAAAAACGAATAAAAAGCAGACCTGTAGTCAATAACGAGTATGCCCTCCTCGTGTTTGAATTTTACCTCTTAAAGATTCTCTGTTTAGGCCGGACGAAGACAAATGAGCCTCTGGAGTTCATCCCTAAGATGCTCTATAGGTTCTCTTAAATCAGTTGTATCTTCTCTTGAAAAGAAGATATTTACGTGAATATAGAACAATTGTGTTAAGAAGGGACGAAAAAGGATCACACTTCAATTCAAATAGGTGAGTGTATGTTTCAAATTTGCATCTTTTCAATTTATTATGGTGAACACAGTCCACTACATATATCTTTTCGTTCTCTTTGGTAAATTATCTTGTACATTTCAATTCAATTTAAGAAAGTAGAGTTAATCCTCATTCCGGAAGACCTCTGTATTATCAAATAAAAATTAAAGTCTTTTATTCCAACTTTCCCATTTGATATTATTTATTTGATAGTTCCAAATCATGAGACGCACCCAGTACACAAAGTTTCAAGTTATCAGGTATATAAATATGTTTCGAAATCAGTTGACAAAATTCAACCCTACCGGAGAAAAGTCCAAAAATAGTTTATAGTTAATGATGGTGACCACCAACCTGACACTTGTGGAGTACTATTCGACGACCCATACCCATCATCCATAGTCAAAGTTGGCGTCACATGGACATTAGACTTCTTGTTACCATTCTGATTCATCATTTTCTCTTCAACGCCTGCTTTGATAGTCTCAGTGCTTCCAAACTCCTCGCTAGAAGCCCCTCTTTTGCTGTCCGGATCCTTCTTGTTCATGTCTGAGAAACTTTTCGACGGTTTCTTGCCGAACAAGTTCTTCGCTGTCAGTTGGATATCAAGGGAACTTTTGCGCTTCTTCTCTCTCGAAGGACCCGAGTTTTCGTTACCTTTCGTCAGTTGTTTCAGCGGAAAGTTGTCGAAGAAGCTCGATGACATGTTGCACAGCACACTATTCGAACAGCATTTTGAAAGAGAGTTTTTCGCAGTTGGCGGCGAGTTGGTTCATGAGTTCCGGTTACTGGACTATGTGATTTTAGATTTGGCTGCCGGAGGGATGAGATGCTGATGACAAACTAAGCCGCGATTCGCTCTCCCGATTAGATCGGTGGAGGAATTGACAGGATTCTATTGGAGTTGGACGGACGACAGACGCTGTCCTCTTCTAGTCCATTGTGATCCTTTTTCGGCTGTTTCGAGATAATTGACGCGCGAGTCTGGCCGCACTTCAGGTGTGATGATTTCACAATTCACTCGAAATTTAATTAAAAAAGAATGGAATTCGGCTAACGCTTTTCCTTCGATTATAAAAAATAAGGATTTAGAAATAACGACATTTATCCTCCCTACGCCACTGTTTATGTTCTGGATATTTATTGTTAGCGAAATAAAGTATCACCAAGATATAATAGTAGGAGAAAAGTTATATGGTCCAAAGGCATGTGAAAACATTGAATTTTATCGAACTGCACCGGTGCCAATCACTATCCTGAGCAAATTGATTGAAAAATGGCACTTTCCTGTGCGGTAATTTGCACTTAATTTCGCGATTTGATAACGAGATGAAACTATTATGCCACTAAGCAAATTTGAAAGCTATATGTTGATGCAAGGTGGTAGCAATTACTGAAACAGGCATTCAGCAATATTGCAAATGTAAATTTGTAGATGTAACGTTCCAGCAATGTCACAGCAACATGTTAGATTGCAGCAATGCTACATTATCAAACTTCACCTCTGCAATATTGCTGAACGTCCGCTTGAGTTATTATTGCTTCAACATACGCAGATGATTCGAAAGTATATTATTCCTGTTACTTGCCCTAATGACGTGATACTGATTCAGAATGATCTGGCGACAGTCTCACTGATCATTGTGAAGACATATAACAGCCTTTACCTCAACCTAATCAAATGTTTCCACATTACTTTCAGTAGAAATTCAATTCTAATACCAACCTCGTTTGAAATTTCGAATAGAAAAGCGACAAACCGTCAAGCAAGTGAAAGATCTTGGTATAGTATTCGACTCAAAATTGTTATTTGACCAACACATGAGTAGTTTCTCCAAAAAAGCCAATAAAATGTTTTGTTTCATAATCTGATCCTGCTGCGAACTAAGAAATTCCAGAACCCTGCTTAGAACATTATATGTCATATGTCAGTGATTTGGAATCATCTCTATAATATTTACGCTCAAAAACTTGAGAGTATTCAAAACGAATTCATTGATTGCGTAAACAGGAAATGCTGTCCGCACGTCAGCAGAAGGTGCACCGTTCGGAAAAAACTAAACCTCATTTCACTTGAACACCGGAGGAAAATCACAAACGTAAAGTTTCTTTACAAGTTGTAAATCACAAATGAGACTCAAACGAAATTGTAAGTCAGATTCGATATGCTGTACCTATAACTACAACACTCACCAAACTCTTTTATTCTTTACCGAGCAAGCTAATACAAACTTTCATCTAAATTCCCCTCTTCACAGGATAATGAAGACCTACAATATTTGATCAAATTCCACTAGCATATCTGCCAATAGCTTCTACAAATTTCGATACATATTGAGTACACACTTTTCACAATTAGAGCACCACTGTATATCTGCCAAGTTGCACCCCCCAATAATTGTTTTTTAATTGATCTTATATTCTCATATCATCTCAATATGATATACAGGGTGTTCCTAAACATCATGTACATCCGAAAGGAGGTAATTCCTCAGACCATTTTAAGACTATAAAAGTTCATATAAACTCAGGTCCGAAAACGCTTCGTTACCGATCTACGGGGTGTTGAAATTTCAATTTTTTTATAGATTCTCACAAACATTTGAGATGTCCATCGATGTAAGCCCTATAACATAATCTATGTTTCAAATTTGAGCCACATATCTCAAAAACTGCAGGATCTATAAAGAAAAAACAAAAAAAATCTTGAAATTTCAACACCCCGTAGATCGGTAACAAAGCGTTTGCGGACCAATGTTTATATGAACTTTTAGTCTTAAAATGAGCTGAGGAATTACCCCCTTTCGGATGTACATGATGTTTAGGAACACCCTGTATATTGTAACTATATATAACCACTCAGAGGATGCATTTTTTTGGGCAGGTCCTCTTTGCACCCCACAATAAATAAATAAATATGAATAAATGAATAAATAAATAAACATAGCTTTCAACTCTGTTTAGTGGGAAGCCATCCGATACCAATTGAATGGTAGATCTCAAAAACCTACCTGTGCCACCTCTCAATCTAAACCAAATCAAATGGCACAGCGATTTATTTGATGCCATTATTCTGATGGACACACTTCCGTCATGTGATAACGAGTTGAAACAAAAAGCAAATGGAAGGGGACAAATTGCGTATATACTATATCCAAACATGCCGCGATTCAAACTGAGCTTAGTTAGAGGCAGAGTGTCAGTATTTCCGAAAATATTTCGTCCCTGTCGAGAGATAATATCCGATGGACCAGTGTGAAACTCATCTAGTGATCGGACTACATCAAGCATTCGAATCCACATGTTGAGTTCATGTCTCACTAGGTAACAATTGATAATGCGAATCACGACAAGAAAACATCATTTTGGTATTGCCAGGGGACTCTTTTATTTCACAAAACATTATCGCAATATTCGTCACATTTTATCGGATTTGAGACTTAAAATGTTGGTGAATTTGTAAGGCTCCTTAACAACCAAGAGACTCACTTGAACCTCACATTCTTGTATATTTATGTAACAAATGGAATCAATCAATTTCGATGTTGAATCAATACCTATGTACTGTGAGTTTCATTTGGTATCATAATGTGAATCATAAAATGACCAAAAGGGTCCGGAATAGCAGTCATTGTGAGTTCAGTGAGACTCTATCATGTCGAGTCACGGATGTGATGTGTGGCATGAATGTGATGCCCTCTCATATCTCTGGGATCAATCTGTGTTAACTGGGGGCACATGACTACACCACAAGCATCGACCAAGATATCAATTCACTACACTCCACTCCACTACACTGGTCTACGCCGAAAAGTGTATTGTAGTAATATATATGTAGTGTACAATATAAATTTCATGCAGAAACAGCGGACAGGCCTTATAGAATGCCTCTTGTAGTAAAGTACAGCTGTATAAAAAAAAGCGTAGGTACGAGTATATTTATTCGAGAGAAATGAACGTCAACTTATTTGCGTAAAACGGGCTATCGGAAATTTTACATCAAAATTCCGACTTATAACTCGGAATTTTAAAATTCCGACTTATAACTCGGAATTTTAAAATTCCGAGTTATAACTCGGAATTTTGAAGTTTTAATTTTTTTTATTTTATGTGTCCCTTCCAGGGCTTCGTAGAAATGAATGTTTACCAAATGATGACAGTATAAAGAAGTCATAGGTTCTAAATACACAAAGCATTGGCTGAGCCTGAGATGCTTATACTATGAGCCAGTTTCACACAACTAGAACTAGGATGCAGTTAACCTCTCTTTCAGTGCTGCCGTTTTGCAAGTAATTACTTGCATTAGCAAGTAATTACAAAGTTTCGCAGCAATCGGTAAGGATTCAACATATTGCAAGGATTCTGCAAGGATTTTGATTTCTGAGTAAACGACCAAAGAGAGGTTAACGACCTTAGGACTATGTTTTGGGTAGAGTCGATCCCTGTATATTCCTTAGACAAGAGTCCGGACACAGCTATACTTCTGTCCTTTTCTGTTTTCGAAAAATGCATTATTGATGATTGAATAAAAGAATAAGACATATATATCCAGCTCTGTCTTTTCAATTCCCCTAGTATCAATGATTGTCAGAAACAATTTTGAAGGTTAGATTATTTGTCAAACCGTTCATAGCCGCAGGTAGAAGTGAGTAATAGGGCTATTTAAACTAGAATAACTATTAGATTTTCAAATAACGAACAACAGGATATTCAAATTTCGAATCGATAATTTTCATAATCAATTCCTGATAATTCAAAATAATTTTCTCAGATTCTCTCAATTCAATTTAATTTTGAATTTGATATGAATTAAAAACACCGTGTACTGATGACATAGCACATTGCAATTTCTCCAAATCTTCTAGTTTTGATTTTAAACTTTCAATTTCTTTCCGCATCATCTCATTCTCATTTTCTTTCTCTGCGATCGTATCATTCAGTAATTTCCAATGCAATGACGATGGAACTCTTTCTTTGAACGTCTCTATCATCATCAGCTCGAAAGAATCTCTATCAAAATGGGCCTAAAATGCATCTTTTTTGTATTGTTTTTACAAGTAAATTTGAATATTTACCTCACATATTGCGGATTTCTTGAAATTAATTTTTCATTCTGGACGTTTCATTGCATTCTTCCATGACATTATCTTTAAAGGATCATTCGGAAAATTGAATAACTTGAATCCCTTTGCTAATGAATTATCGTAATAATGTACGCAGCAGGACATTGGAATAATTTAAAATGCTAAATTTTGGCGGTCATAAAATTTCAAAGTGACATTGACAGAAATTCGAAATAATTAAAAAAAGCGGACCGGACGACTATGGTGTTTCGTCACATTGTCAGGTGGGCAAACCAAATGAAACAAAATATTAAAAACCCCAACGGCTGTCAGTTTTGTGTCCGGACTCTTGTCTAAGGTATATACAGGGACTCTAGTTTTGGGTAGCGTGATCGTCGTGTTCCGTACTTGTACTTCCGTGTTCTGATCTTCTGTGTCATTATTGTCATTCATTTTGACAATTGACTAATGTTATATGCTTATTATATGCAGTGTCATTTGTCATAAACAAACCTAATCAAACCATCTCTTTTCTTTTCAACACTTGTATGTACGCTTCTTTATTGAATGAGACGGTACATATATCCTAATAAATTTCATCAAAATATCTAGTGGAATCACAGATATAGATGAAAAACATTTTTTTTATTCTACCATCTTGCATCTCAAAAGTTAAGACGTTTAAGTCACACCTTCATATGAAGATTTCTTTTCAAAATTGACCCCCCTGAATATTGATATTCAATTTTAGCAAACACCCTGTTTTGGCAGTACATACATACTTTCTCAAGTTCTCAGAAAATCTTCTGCTTCTCTCTATACTTGCAGTGGTTTCAACTGTATGCACCACTTTCCCAATAAAATACAAAACCCCGCCACTAGTTTTTCCAATGGAATCCTCTTCAAGAAAAGAACATCCAGTGAAATTCTGTTCTTTGAAATCATCAACTTTCGTTTCAAATGGTTTCAAGGTTATGTTCTTGTCAACCGACACAAAAACAAAAACAATTATCTGAAACTTATTTTTTATTTGACATATTCAAATTCACAGCAAGTGGTTGAATCGGGACAAAAATGTTCCATCAAAACAAATTTCCTATCCTATCACAGCTGTACACATAATATTAAAAAAGATCTAGTATGATTTAAGACAAAACAGAAAAAAATGTCAATGGTGATGGACCTTTCTTGAAAGACGAGAAGATCAGGTCAAGATTGTAAACAATGTTACGGCTGTCTATATCCTATATACATTTTCACCACCTCCATTGCTGATTGATAACAAATTCATTCAACGCCTAGGATATTTCAGTATTTCACCAGTTCAACAATGAATTCATGGCAAAATCTTGACCAAACTGGTTTTTTTTATTGAGTAGGTATTTCCAACTTCGCATTGTCAATATTTTCGATCAATTCATCGGATTTTCTTCTTCCTCTGAAGACTTATTATTGATTTTCAAAAATTCGATATTGGAAACATGGTGTTTCTGTTTCTGATTACATTTTATTTGCATAAATAATTTCCGTTCCTCAGAAATGCTATAAATTACTGAAAACACTGAGTGTCAAATCTTAATAGAAAATATATGAATATGGTGATAAGAAAATTTGTATAACCTAGCATTTTCCACTCTATTTCATTGTATTCATTAGCTTGATGGATTTGTTGATTTGTATTTTGAGTGACCCCACGACCCCAGAATAGCAATTGGAGAAAAGATATAGGATTTCAGATGGCAATAACACTTTTTAAAACAAAATCTCGATCTTCTCGTTTTTCAAACGAAATAAATAAATAAATATCTATTGCAAAATCTAAATTAGGTTCGTTATCATTTGTTTAAAAAAATTAGGCTATTTTGCTGACCAATACAAGGAATGCTTCCAAGTAAGTAAATACTGAAATGCAGGTCAAATCTTCGTCTGTGGCTGCCATCACTTAATATTCTGAAAAAAAAATACAATTGAAACGTCTTATATGTAAATACAGATTAAATTTCGATTCCAAAGGATTTAAAAAGAGTTTTCAAACATCCACTTCCTAACAACCGAATTGTTTTTCAATAAATTTCAAAAGTTTTTCATTCTTTGTACCTGCATTCTCAAACATCTATAGCAAGATCAGAAATTTTCATATGCAATATCACAATGGGGAAGACCACTGAGGGATGAAATCCGTGCAAACCTCTTTCAATCGACGAATCATGATTTACGTTTGATGTACAATCAATATTATGAGTTGAAATTGAAGGGAATCGAATCTATATCGTTGTGAAATCAGCATATCTCATTCGATATTTCGAAAAGCCAAGTATGATGGTGGAGCGGTGACGTATTAGTCCCGAACTGTAGCCATCTCTCTCTGATACTTCGTCATTCTGCAGTGCTGGGGTGTAATTGGTGAGTTCAAGGACAATAGGCGTGTTGGGACTAAGACGTCGCACCAGTCACACCAATGAATTGATAAAATTTCAAATGGCGCAGGAATTGTGTGTTTTGGAATGGACGTATTCACTAGTAGTTTTTCAGTATAGAGTTCACGATAATGTCGTTTTAAAAAATCAGTGGTCTCCCCCATTGAGACGATTATAACTACAATACTATTTAGCTGGAAATATCAGGCGATTGTTGAGACAATAAACGAGCGGCTCGCGAGAGTTGCACACGCTGCGTCCATCATTCTGGCTTCCAACATTAAAAACGAGGTTGGTGGTCACGTTTGGGTCAATTTGCCTTCTGTATCGGTAAACAAAGTCCGATAATTTATAGTAAACAAAAAATATCAATGTAATACAGGAGAAACCGTCGATTTTGATGGAGTGGAATGAATTATAAACACAAAACCTGAAACATTCATAGTCCTATAGATTCAAAAGACGGAATTCAACAAAAAAACAAAAACAAAAATGAGTAAGCTATTAAAAATTTTCAACAACCCTAGCAATATTCCAAATTTTATTTCATTCTATTAACATGAAGAAATTGAAAAAACAAACTTCGCATTTTGATGAAGTCAAGAAAGTCCATAGTTATGGGACTGGACAATTGAAATAAGTGGATAGCAAATACATTTAGGTCAAATATTGGTGAACACAGACTGCATATTCCATGAAATAATTGTATACATACAACTTATTACCGGATGAGTTGAAAATATACATGATGCAAGAAGATAAATCAATCTCAAACAATACCTGACCAGGAAAAGATTGAATAATTTTAATATGTGGTGATATGATTACTCAGAATTGTGATGTAACAACTGTCTTAGTCAGATGAAGTGAGAATGTTTCCACTGAGTATGATTTATACCTTTTCATTATTTTTTATGATTTTTTTTTAAGTATCCCCATTATGAATTCACGATTCTTGTAGTAACAACAAACACACACACACACACAACTCAAACATAATTTATCCACCAGACTCTTTGATTTAAGGGTCTAGGGCTAAAAGGGTATAAGTGCCAAATAATATTTTCTGTGTAATAATGATGGTCAAAAATTGATTGATGATATAATTTAGCACTGATTTACTGAACTGATGAAACAACTGCACTAAACACTATTTTTTATGAAGAAAAGGCATTGAATCTTCTGTGAAATGTATAGAATAGGAATCTAAAATTAGTGCAAAACCGGTAAAAGTATAAGCACTTCAACCATGTTTGCAGGAATCATCAACACAAACTCTGTCAGTTAGTATATTCACTGTCCGGTAGATAGCAGTCGCGCTGAGTTCAAACACTTATATATATATTGGGTATACAAATCTGTAATAATATCGAAAATAAAAATTTCTCATTTATACCCTTTTTGCACTAGGCCCTTCAATCAACAATCATCAGATAATACAAAATTGCTTACTTTGGAATCTGCTTTGCTTAAATCCACCGCCGCCGCCGCCGCCACCGCCGTTGCCGAACCTCGTGTGCGATTTAGGGCCGCCCCCACCGCCTCCGCCACTTCCATAACCCCATCTGCCGCCCCGGCTGCCGCCATAGTTACCTGCTCTGCTGGCTATTTCGGCAAGTTTCGGATTCACAACCTAGAATGAATTACGTTATCTCTAAGAACCGATTTTCGCTTGTAATCTGGGAAAGACCTCTATCGATTTATGAATGATGATTTACATCAGGATGAACAGAAGATGGTGTAGAAACTCCTATCACAGAAGGGTTCTTTTCAATATCGCGGAATATAAGTCGCATTTTACCCGTTAGATGGCGAAATCTCAACCAAAATTCAAGGTTGGCAGAACTGATGATAATTGAAATTCCCCAAAATCACAGTTTCGTACTTTCAAAGGACCCCGCACCGCAATAGGGGGGAAATTGGCTTTCGGTGAATTTTCTCGAATTTTGGATATATCGTAGAACTCGTGATGCTGATCAGATGTTCGAATTATCAACGCTCTAAATTCAATAGTTTGTATTATACAGGGTGCTGAAGTCGACTTTTTCAAAATTTCGAATGGCCATTGTGAAGTTTCCTTTTTGAATACCGAAATCAAATCAACTACGTTCTGTTCGTCCATGTGGCCGGTGAAAATCCACTATAGAGTTCAATGATATCTGCACGTACTGACGATACACAGAGTTGGTCCAAAAATAGCAAATGTTCCAATTATTTCCGAAAAAGTGAGCGGTTGAAATCAATTCATTTTTGGACATTTCGTTGTATACTAATATCAACATCAATTCATGATGATTACATTCCTTGTATCAGACTATATATTATACACAAAATGTTCAAGTTTCCATGAAACTGCACCCGTCCTGATATCCATATCCATCGAATGATTGGAATCCTGTAAAACTTGGTGACGAAGTTGATAATTCGTGATGACAATATTTTATGCGATACCTGAATCATACAGGGTGGTTCAAAAAGTAGTAGTGGAGTTTTCTTGGAGTTGACGTACTCAGGATTTCTGTCTTGTTTCTCAATTGCTCTGGAGTACGTCAACTCCAAGAAAACTCCACTAGTACTTTCTCAACCACCCTGTATGATTCAGGTATTTGCATAAAATATTGTCATCACGAATTATCAACTTCCTCACTAAGTTTTACGGGATTCTAATCATTCGATGGATATATATCAGGACGGGTGCGGTTTCATGGAAACTTGAACATCTTGTGTACAATATGTAGTCTGATTCAAAAAATGCAATCATCATGAATCGATGTTGATATTAGTATCCTACGGTATGTCCAAAAATGAATTGATTTCAACCGCCCACTATTTCGGAAATAATTGGAACATTTGCTATTTTTGGACCAACTCTGTATATCGTGAGTACGTGCAGATATCATTGAACTCTATAGTGGATTTTCAGCACCGGCCACATGGACAAACAAAACGTAGTCGATTTGATTTTGGTATTTGAAAAGAAAACTTCACAATGGCCATTCGAAATTTTGAAAAAGTCAACTTCAGCACCCTGTATAATACAAACTATTGAATTTGAAGCGTTGATAATTGGGACATCTGATCAGCATCACGAATTCTACGATATATCCAAAATTCGAGAAAATTCACCGAAAGCCAATTTCTCCCCTATTGCGGTGCGTGGTCCAAATTTGATCTCATTTGATTTGGGTTATATTAATGTTGATATTATTATTTCTGTTGCAAGAAAACTAAAAATTGAAGAAAGCTGTTATATTCATTATTTGTCCAGGACTGTTGTACTTCCTCAAGCAATTTTCCATACCAGTGAATAATAGCGTTGAATATACCATTATTCACTGATCTGAAATTTCTTATAAGTTATAGCGCACCCTAGGAACTCTAGTCCAGTGCATTATGGTTATTCACTGCTATTATTCTCTGGTGTGAAAAATTGCTTCCGTTTTGCTTGAGGAAGTACATGTATTATGAATATTTTATATACAACAGTCGTAGATAAAGTAAAAAATGTCCTAATACATTTTTTACGTAGACTCCAGTGGCGTAGTCTGATTTTCAGAATAAGCTGTTATTATTCAGATGTAACCCAGTTGGTTTTTTTTTATTGGAACACCCTGTATATTTTTTTTAAATTTGAAATATTAAAGCTCTAAGCTTTCTGAAAATATATTACACTCATGAAAAATTTCAAGTAACATCCATGAATTTAGATAATGATAATGATGAATAATGGATATCAAGAAGGCCGTTTCTGAATATCATGAATCAAACCGTTTCGTTTCAACTCTGTATATTCTACTATGGTGCTTTATTTCCTATTTCATCGACCTCCAGAAAACATGGAAACAGTTCTTCCCAGTATTCAGATCAAGTGGAGTTTGGATGTCAAGAAATACGAGACTTTTGAAAAAAATCATATTTTTGTTCTGATGACGAATAATGGAGAAATCACGAAATCGTCCCGAGATAAGGTCCCAATGTATCATAATATGACCGACTCTCAATCAGAAAAAAATTCCTGGAGTTCTGGCAGCATAGCAAATGTAGACCTGCAATAGATCCACTTTACACCCTGTGTAAGTTTCGTTCAGCAAACTTTTCACGGTGTTCTAGCTCTTCTTGATGTCGATGAAATATCACATCTGATATCGAAAACCGCATGAAAATCGGTCAAATCTTTCAAAAAATACAGGTCGTCGAAAAAGAGTCAAATTATGAATGGTCCATCAAGGGTGTTGAGAAGAACTATAGTTCACAAGGAAATATATTAGCAAACAGAAGATTATTTCCTGAAAACAACCGATTAGTCTTCAATTCATGGTATACTGCACTGATTTGATTATCAAGTTTTGTACTACTTATTCAATGTATGTATCCTCATTATCAACACTCAAGTTTCGTGGGGAAATAAAGACAAACAATCAATCAGTGAAATGCATGGAACTGTTGGGTTGATTTACTGATGGGTATCGAATTTAATTTCTCAATAGCCATGGCGTATAACCCTATTATTTCCCTCCCATATACAATCACGCCACACATTTAAAGTGGGGACATGTGAACAATTGGGAGAATAAAACCAGAATCGGATGAAACATCTTCAAGTTCGAAGAGAAATAAAAACAAATTTTTGTAGATGACTATTATTGTATTTGAGTTATGCAAACTCCCTGTTCATTAATTTTCATTTTTTACATACCTGGTTGGCTTCTGTTAGGACAGACACCAAATCTTTGGCTTGTTTGAAATCTTTGGATGTGAAGAAGGCGTAAGAGGTGCCAGTAGTGTTAGATCTTCCAGTTCTACCTATCCTGTGGATGTAGTCCTCAGAAGAATTCGGATAATCGTAGTTTACAACGTATTTGATTCCGTCCACGTCTAAAAAATATCATATATCTATGATAATAACCTTATATTTAGGTAAATCTATTGATTTTTGAAAAGATATGTCAGAAACTTGATCAGACCCACTATATCTTACAGGAAATGACAGAATGACTAAATGAAGAGAAAAAGCTACTGTTAAAGAAGTAGGTATGAATTAAAGTTTCTGAACACTCTTTTAAAATTCTTCAAAGGGTGATTTTCTAAGCAACTATACCATAAATACTGGGTTTAATGGCCAAAAGAGTTAACTCTTCTGTTGGGAAGTTATACAAAATATAATTTGAATATCCAGATGTTATGAAATCATCAAAACCAAATAATATGTAGTTGATGACAACAAGAACTTGAACCTCAACAGGATAATCGGTTAAAAGTTGGAGTGACTACGGACTGTAACATCAAGTACATTGGGCAAACACGTCGAAGCATATGCACAAGATTAAAAGAACATATCACCCAGTTCAAATATAATTGTTTAGATAAGTTGAGTATTGCCCAACATAATTCAAGACTTCTCAAACATCTTGCAAACAAAAAGGGAATTGAACAGTGTATGTTTGTATTTGACTGTCAATCATTGTATTCTGGATTTTAAATCCATTCACCAAACAGCTGGTCTCATTTCAACCACCACCACCCCCCCTCCCCTCTTTATTTTAGCTATTAGTCGTGCGATCTTTTCCAAATTTGGACCGGTAGGAATAACCATCAAAACGATCAGTTTTTCAGAGACGAACATTTAAGACAGTGCCGTGCGTTTTTATTGAAATGAAAGGGGCGCATTTTTTTATGAAATCATATAAGGAATTTTTTTTAGGGGAAAGCTGACCTCATAATCTTGATCTCCATGGTTTCAAACCCACATAATATGTAATTTTTCATCTGATTTTCCTATGAAAATTTTCAAAGAAACGGCCACAATTGAACATTTTTATGAGCTTAATCGTTATTTACTCTACCTACCGGGACTATTGAACCTCTCAAAAGCAGTTCGTTTTAATTTAATATTTTCTCGAGGCAGAAAATGAAAAAAAAATTAGCCAATTCTGTTAATTCGGGATGAGGTAATTTTTTGCATATGGAGATATTCAAAAGCATGAGGAACAATAGTATAAGTTAGTTGTCCTAAAGGATGTTTGTCTCTGAAAAACTGATCATTTTGATGGTTATTCATACCAATCCAAATTTGAATCACGATTCATAGCTGAGATATAGAGATTCAGGACCACACAAACAAACACATCAAAAATAACCAGCCACGGGAGCATTCTTAGAAAATCACCCCTGCAGAAACAAAGTGGATCCTGAATACTAACCCTGTGAAACGGAGAACAAACTGAAAATTCAAGATCCGCACCGAAAGCAGAACAACACTGCCTGCTTCAGTGCCATTCATGTTCATTTTTAAACACAACCAAAGGGAAGATGCAACATCGTTCGCACAACTCGGCTGTGAAAACACGTGTCCCATCACCTGGGACAAGCCGAGAGAGTGCCGATTTGCCGAGAATCTTCGCTGAGGTGGGAAGGCAGAGACACAGCAAGAAATCGAAATTGCATCCTTTAGGAGAACGCAACCGAAGCGTAACGCAAACACTATCGTTTCGTTTGGTACGCTCATCCTGCTTGTGCCTCTGAAACAAAAAAAGGACGAGCATGTGGTTTAGTCAGGTTTCCACGGGTTTTGTGAAAGTGGGATCCGGACACTTCACCGAATGGAAAAGTTGCCGAATGGTCAAAATGCCGGAAGAGGCCGGTAACCACAACAGAAAATCTGATCAAAATCATTTGGTCCAAATTCAGGTGATCGAAAATCGAATAAATATTTAATTGTTGATTAATCAATTGATTTTTTTTATCGATAAATATAAAAAAGACGAATCAAACTTTATTCAATCATGTAGATTGTTTAAAATAAAATTAAAAGAATTGCTATCCACTCATCCTTTTTACAACGTGGAGGATTTTTTTAGTAGTGAACCCTTATGTTAGCATTAAAATACGCGTGCCTCTATATTTTAGGATTCATTTCATATGTTTGCATCCTGTGGCTTCATCTGCACATTTTATTATATTATGTCTGTATTTGTACCATAACGTTCTTGATGTTTTTAATGTTTTAATTTGTTCAATGTTTCTAATATTTTCAATATTTTTAATATTTTTAACATTCTTAATATTTTACTTTGTAATACCTATACAATGACTTTGTCGATAAGAACTATTTCTTCTGACAATAAAGCATATTTGATGATGATGATGATATGATTCATAATTATGATAACCGTTGAAGAGATGATCTAGGCATGCCATTCTCATGACTTGGTGTGGCACAAAGTTCACACAGTTTTGTTCCTTTGCTTTCAGTGTAGTGTCATTTACACCACCAGTGCTGGGATTTTAGAGTAACAGAAAAGTAGAGCATACAGAAATTCATTTTGCGAGATCTTTGACGTAATTACTGTCCACATGACCTTCTTGTTTGTGGTATTTGCTGTCAGTGATATCTTACTATGGGCAGAGTAAATACCTCTTACAATAGATGATTGAACTGTGCTATGGGCCCTCATCTAGAATAAAAAATAACAGGCCGATTATTCTGGTATTCTGACTATCATCTAATTTCGATGTGATGTCCCATGTGTCTACAATTCCTGTGAAAAAGTTGTTCAGTATTCTTAGCACCATTTCTGATTCATTTTCCAAAACTTTATGAACATGCCTACCTATTTGCATCAAGTCACAGCCATTGAGAGGCCTATGATTGAAGTGTACTTGAAAAATTACCATATTTGCCTGTCAATCTCATTATTCAAAATTAGCAAGGAGAATTCCAAATTGCTCCAGTCTCCTTTCCCTGTAGGCCTCCTCAAAAATATCCATGGTAAAGTGATTCCGAAAGTCGGCTTGTAAATATATTTGTGGACTGTAGTTTTTTAGTTTTTTAATGAATCGAAATGACAACTTGTGGCAATTGTGCCAAACAAAAGAAACACAGATATAAAAATACGTCTTTAGTCTATAACTGCTCGAAGGTCTCTGTCTCGGTCGGGATGCGACCCTCACCCGGTGGCAACCGGTATGCCAGGGTTGGTTTCGCCCCTAACATTCCGCCCACCTTGAAAGGTGCCACTTTCAACATTCTAGAGGCAGGACACACAACTTCCCCACGGTACGTCTCGTTTCACCTCCCTTCACTTTAATATCCACTACCCTGGTTACGCCATCCTTTCCTGGGTGGAGTTTGATGACTCTTCCAAGTGACCAGGTCATTGGAAGTGCTTTGTCATCCTTAAGTAAGACTAAAGCACCTGGTTGAAGTGACTGCGCTGCGGACGCTCTCCATTTCACTCTTGACTGCAACTCTGCCAAATACTCTTTATTCCATCTAGCCCAGTAATGTTGAGCTAAACGTTGAATGTGCTGCCATCTGCTGAGACGATTGTCTGGTACATCCACCCAGTCTACTTCTGGTAGGGTGGTGAGTTTCCTTCCGATAAGGAAATGGCCAGGCGTCAATGCTTCCAAGTCGTCTGAGTCTTCGGTTAAGGGACATAATGGACGGGAGTTCAATATCCCCTCGATGCGCACCAACAATGTATTGAATTCCTCATATGTTAGAGGCTGAGAAACTATTCGTTTGATATGTGATTTGGTGCTTTTTATACCTGCCTCCCATAAGCCTCCAAAGTTGGGCGAATACGCAGGTATAAAATGCCATGTTATATTTTCATGTGAAAGAAAGTTCGTAATTTTTTCATTATTTTCTTTCAAAAAGTTATCAATTTGAGTCAACTCATTATCCGCTCCGATGAAGTTCGAACCATTGTCGGAGTAAATATTTTTTGGTTTTCCACGCCTATTCACCAACCGATGCAATGCACCAAGAAAAGCTTCAGTAGTCAATTCGGAGACCAGTTCAAGATGTACGGCCTTCGTACTCATACAGACGAATAGGCATACATATGATTTTATTAATTTTGAACCTCGAGTCTTTCGATCCTTAGTAAGGTAGGGACCTCCGTAATCTACCCCCACATTGCAAAATGGAGAGAAATTGTTAACTCTTATTTCCGGTAAGTCACCCATCAAGTAGGTTAAAACCTTAGGTTTAGTTTTAAAGCATAATATACAACTATGTACAATTTTCTTACATGAAGTTCTGCCCCCAATTGGCCAATACCTGTCTCTCACTGAACATAGTAAAACCTGCGCTCCGCAGTGTAACAAACGCTCATGTTCGTTACGCAAAATCAGGGTAGTCAGATGATTATTTTTTGGAAGCACGATTGGGAATTTTTTGTCAAACTTTTGATCGGATTGACGAATACGACCTCCAACACGTATCAAACCATCATGTAGAAACGGATTGAGGGCCAGTATACGACTTTTTCTTCCTAACATTTTTTTATTTTCTAAATTCTGATATTCGTTAGGAAAACATTCCTTCTGAATATTTTTTATCAACAGTATGCGCGCTGATTCTAATTCATCTTGTGTTAAGAAACCTGTGATCATGTGTGTCTTTTTAACTTTCAAATTTGAAATAAAACGTTTTATAAAAGCTAAGACCCTTTGCAGTTTCTGGAAACTAGAATATCTAACTATTAAGTTATTTATCCATTCGTTGGATACAACCGAATTTGCTAACGTTACCGATCTCTGCTCGGGAATGTTATTTAGTTCCACCTTTTGATTTAAAGTCCACGTGGAGATGGGTTTTTGAAACCAGGATGGCCCATACCACCACAGTCTACTATTTTTTAACACTGTCAACGACGCTCCGCGCGATATCAAGTCAGCCGGGTTGTCTTCTGAGCTCACGTGATACCAAGTATTTATGTTCGTTAGTGTTTGAATTTCACTCACGCGATTTGCGACAAATGTATTCGACTCATTGGATGGTTTTTGTAACCAAGCCAATACGATCGTGGAGTCTGTCCAGTGAAAAAACTTATCAAAATTCACTTGTAGAATAGATCTGACTCTTTTCATCAAGTTACTTAGCAGTAGTGCTCCGCACAGCTCTAGTCTTGGTAGGCTAACCTTTCGGAGGGGTGCCACGCGAGACTTTGCACACACTAAATTTGAAGCAATCTTTCCAGAAGCTGTCAAGCACCTAATGAAAATACATGCGCCGTATGCCTTTTCAGAGGCATCACTGAATCCATGTAACTCGATTATTTCATAGTCGGAAATTATCATTCTACGCGGTATTTCGAATGTATCTAGGTCTGGCAAGTCCTTTCGAAAGTTTAACCACCTTTTTGCCACGTTTTCAGGTACCTCTTCATCCCATGACAACTTCAAACACCAAAGTTCTTGCATTAGCATTTTTGGTACTATTATAATGGGACCTAGCAAGCCGAGCGGGTCGTAAATCTGAAAAGTAGCCGACAAAATACTTCTTTTTGTTATGGTGCAAGTATGATTTTGTTTTTCATCGAATTTATATTTAATAACGTCTGCTTCAGCATCCCAATATACACCTAAAGTTTTATTTTGATTTCCTTCTCCAATTTCTAATAGTTTAATTTTTACGTCCTCGCTAGTTACAAATTGCTTCAAGATTTCAGAGTTATTACATAACCATTTTCCTAACTCAAACCCAGCACCATTCAGAATTCTGCTTATTTGCTTCTGTAGCTTCAAAATGTCTTGAGTTGAGTCCGCCCCTGACAAAAGATCGTCCATGTAAAAATCACGTTTGATAATTTCGCACGCCTCTGGAAATGTTGCCTCATTTTGATTCGCTAACTCTACGAGACATCTCACTGCCAGAAAAGGTGACGACGCGTTACCAAATATTACCCGATTTATTTCAAATATTTTAAAATCTTCTGTCGTTTCAGGGCGCCATATTATCTTTTGAAACTTCCTATCGTCTTCATTTACGAGTATTTGTAAGTACATTTTTGATATGTCAGCAGTCAGCACATATTTATGTGTGCGGAATCGACACAGAATTGAAAAAACGTCCTCTTGTAATGTTGGCCCTACGTACTGCACATCGTTTAAAGAAAGTCTGGTTGTTGTTTTTGCCGAAGCATCAAAAACTACTCGGCACTTGGTAGTAAGGCTGTCTGACTTTATTACCGCTTGGTGGGGTAAATAATAACCTTCAGATATCAGTGACATCAGATTTTCTTGGACATTCTCTTCCTCAAATGTTGTAATCAACGTCATATATCCTGAACTTTCGAATTCTTTCATGTAGGCACAGTAATCTTTTTTGAGTTCTGAATTTCTCGCAAACCTCCGTTCTAAACTTTTAAATCGCGTTAAAGCGGATTGAAATGACTCACCTAAGCTATTGAATGTACTTTTAAAGGGTAATCTTACTATAAAACGACCCTTTTCATCCCTAGAAACGTTTTGTTTAAAATGACTTTCACAAAATTCTTCCGATTCGTTGGCGTTTAAATCATTTCCTACCTCTTCTAAGACCCAAAATTTCGCCATTAAATCATTTATATTTTTCTCACGTTGACTTATGGATAGACATGTAATAGATTTATTCGAATACCCAGACTGCATATTTAAATTTCCCGCTACTATCCATCCGAACAGCGTATTTTGCAAGAAAAGAGCGTCGGGCCCTAGTCTCATTTGACCTTGGCAAATCACTGCCCAAAATACGCTCGAACCCAAAAGAATGTCGATTTCACCTGATACATTGAACCCGGGATCAGCTACTCTCATAGTGTCCGGAATGTTTAGCATGTTTTCTCTGAATGAATAACTAGGCAGGTTATTTGTGATTTTATGTAAAATCATACATCTAATTTTTTCCGAGAATTCCGTACAATGCGATTTAATTTCCAAGTTTATTTGCTCTGATATGTTGGTCAACGTTTCTCCTACTCCTTTTACTGCATGGTCAATGCATAATTTTGGTAATCTCAATTTGTTTGCCATGTTTGCTGTGATGAAATGATTTTGTGAGGCCGAATCCAACAATGCTCTACAAGAAATCCATCTGCCTTCGCTGTCTTTTACTTTTATTAACGCTGTACTCAGCAGAACTTGGGTGTTTATGTTCCTATCATGATTTTCAGAAACCGAATTGCATGAAACTGTATGGTTTGACTGTTTTGACGACGCATTTGTATTACCCAGATTGCCCTGTGCCTGTGTTGAAGACGAGGGTGAATCTTGTGGCGCCAGCGGGACGTAGACTTCTCCGCCAGCGGTCGTTTCTGATGACATGTTTGGTATATGTAAGATCGTGTTATGAGTTTTGTGACACTTCAGACACTTTGAAAGTTTACATTTCCACGTTGCGTGGGATGGCCGCAAACAGTTCAAACAAAGTTTTAATGATTTTACTTTTTCAATTTTCTCCCGAGAGCTCAGTTTCAAAAACGAATCGCATTTAAATATACTGTGATTTTTTCCGCATGCATAACATTTAAATTCTGTACTTTCTGTAGTTGTGACAAATGCATGAGATTTTTTAAAGTCGGTTTGTTTTTTATTTTCGTTCGACGATTTGAATTTGTGGATTTTTTCTAAGGTCGCACATTTTGTAGTGAGAAATGAATCCATGTCGTCTAGGGTCGGGACTTCTCCCTTGTATTGATAAGCTTCCCAAGAATTGAAAGTAGCACTATCAAATTTTTTACACAATATGTAAATTATGATCCTATCCCAATTTTCAGTGTGTTCTCCAAGGCTATTTAGAGCACTCATGTGTTCAGTTATCGTGTCATACAAGTAACGCAGGTCTACATGTGAGGCTCTGTTCACTTCAGGCATTTCAAAAATTGCCTGAAGATGGCTATGTATCAACAGTGGCTTATTTTCGAACCTATCTTTCAGGATTTTCAAGGCTTTTGGGTAATTGGTGGCAGAAACTTCAAGTTTACTGATTATTTTCTTCACTGAATCCGATAAACAACCTTTCAAGTAATAGAATTTTTCGATAGTGGTCAGATTATCCTCTTCATCAACTAAAGCAGTAAACAGTTCTTTGAATTCCCGCCATTTTGCATATTCTCCATTAAATGTAGGTAGAGTTATTTCTGGTAACTTAATTTTCAACCTACTTCTAGTCGTACTTCCTGAACCAGCCTCCGAAAGTACCGAAGCCGGCCTAGGTGCTTGTAAGTCATGGAAATTTGAAATTATGGCATCTAATTTTCCTACTATAGAATAATATTTTTCTTCAAAAGATTCCCTTTCTAAGTCTTCGGCTTGACCTTTTAAAACTTCAATTTTGTTTTGAACATCTTCATATTGTTCCAAAAGAATCTTCACGTTATCTAATCTAGTTTCTAACTCTTTTATTTTTTCTAGCTCTATGTTATCAATATCAAGTTGTGAAATGAATGTTTGTGTCCTAGTTAATTTCCCTTTTAAAGTAGTTCTTTTCTGTATCAATGTTTCGATCGTTTCTGCCATTGTTGTTGCTCAACGAATGAATATTGAACGTAAAGGAAAATATAAAAGGTAAGGTAATGAAGTGAACGGGCTTACGGATACATGGTGGGATAAGACTCCTACTCGCTGATATTCCGCTGCCTGCAGGTACGTTGTGGCACAGCAACCGATCACGTGATCCTCCTTTTCTTGCGTATGTCTGCCGGCTGCTACAAGTGGCCGGTCGTTGTCATTAACTTACAAGTGACAAGTAATAAGTAGATTCACTAATTCACATCCGGCTCGAAGGACCATGTTAAAATGTAAATATATTTGTGGACTGTAGTTTTTTAGTTTTTTAATGAATCGAAATGACAACTTGTGGCAATTGTGCCAAACAAAAGAAA
The DNA here is from genome assembly GCA_918026855.4 of Phaedon cochleariae. Classification (NCBI taxonomy): domain Eukaryota; kingdom Metazoa; phylum Arthropoda; class Insecta; order Coleoptera; family Chrysomelidae; genus Phaedon; species Phaedon cochleariae. Next base: position 73,022,419 of record OU896707.1, on the reverse strand, counting down.
CACAGATATAAAAATACGTCTTTAGTCTATAACTGCTCGAAGGTCTCTGTCTCGGTCGGGATGCGACCCTCACCCGGTGGCAACCGGTATGCCAGGGTTGGTTTCGCCCCTAACACAGTTGTGGATTGTGGAGAATCAATGCTAACCGTATTTCAATTTATGGAGGATTAATTTTTCCAGTTTCACCCAGATCCACTTGTAGGTATACCGTTTATACGGAATTTGCAACAAACTGAAGGAAAGGAACGCTATTTTGAAAATAGTCTACTACTTCAGTGTCACACTTTCATAGGAAAGGACCAGGCCTATTCTTATCAAGGTGTTATATGTTACAATCATGTGGTTAGTATTCTTGAATATATCACCAGTTTCAATTAATTTAAATTAAAACTATTCAACTACTCAAGTGCTTAGGACCACATTGTGCATTCGGTGAGGTGTCATGAACTCTAATTAAAATGAGTTTCCCAATTGGGAGATCGGGCTCGGACTCATACAACAATGTTTTGATAGCAAACCCAGACCTACTAATATTTTCAATGAAAATAAATACTCGTCAGTGGAGTATTTATTTTCATTGCAAATACATTGGACCTCTTTGAGTATGGATGATTTCTAGGATCTACTAATTGATTTCAAAAGATTATTCCATACAGTGAGATCAAGTGTTGCATCCACTCTACTGACGCCGACAACACATTCTGAGATCTGCTCAGTACTCCTAGATGAATAAGAAATAATACTACTCCTAGATGAATAATCATTTCTGTTGTGTGAGTCATCCAAGCAATTTTGTAATTTATTCACAAAGAGAAGTGATAAAACATGATAAAATATAATTTTTCTCCCGTTTCATGATAATCAATAGACAAATAATGAGAAAGGTCCATTTTTATTTTACCCCAGCTTCTTCAACACCTCTTATATTGAAAGGACCGCTTGTTTTGTAGCCTGAAGTGAAGAATATGAAGCAAAGGCAAGTTTTTTTTCTATAATTTGAAAAATGACTCACTGTACAGGCTAATAATTTATTTAATTGGAACTGTTGGAAGGTTCCAAGTAAATACACTAAATGAACAAATGCTTACTAGCTCACCAAATATTAAAATCCAAAAAATTCAAATAAGTTATTTTAAATGAATGGGTGTGTGGGTGTGTGTGTATTTCAACATTCTTCGTTTTTTTTTTGTGGAAAAAAATAGTTGCTGATGAAAATTCAATCTGAAAAATCTAATTTTATTAAGAATATGAGAGTTTCTATTCATTCACAGATGGTTTTCAATGAGGACATTTTATTTTTCTCAATCAGAAGATTTTTTTAAACTGAGTTTCTTATTCAATACTATTTTTATTGAAACATGTGGATGGATATTGAGAAAAACTTCTGAGTTCATTTTAAAAAGTAATTGAATTAGAAATGTGCTGAAGAAAAGTTTAAATTTAAAATTCAAAAACAAATGTTTGAATTCAAAGTTAGAATTATGAATTTGAAAGGAATTTATGGAATTCAAGTCAGAATTTTAAGAAAAATGTTGAATTCTAGAAAATAGTGAAGACTAAATTGAATTTTTGAATAAATTCAAATTCAAATTGAATGGGAACTGTTGAATTCAAAGTTAGAAATTTGATTGAAAAAAATGTTGGTACCAAAGAAATTTCTGTTTTGAAGAAAAAAGTCTGGACTTCAATAATTAATATTATACCATTGATGAATTATGAAATGTTGACAGGAAGCCTCAAATTTAAGAGTATAATTTCAATAATAAATGTTCACTAATTTTTTTTACCTCTTGGAGCGCACGAAAGGAAATCCCTATAATGATCGGAGAACATCGTGCATACCTAGGGAGGATACGATTGTAAATACATTTGTACCAACTAGGCTAAATTCAATTTTCTAATGATGAGAACTTGAGAGTTCCAGAGTTTGAAAACATTATTTAGTCCGAGACCCTACCACCCAGTAAACCAAAACAATTTCCAATAAAAAACTCACCTAATCCTCTAGCAGCCACATCGGTGGCAACCAAAATGGTGGCTTTACCAGATCTGAACTCCCTAAGCACATAATCTCTTTCCTGTTGGCTCTTATCACCATGCATCGCTACTGCAGGCCAACCATAACGTCTAATACCTCTTGTGATATTTTCGACCTTCTTTTTCGTTTCTACAAAGATGATTATTTTCGCGCCTGGCTCGCCATTGTTACCAATCTCTTGCAAGAGATTTCCTAATCTGCAGGGAAAGAGAGTTCAGTTATTGAATTGAGTAAGTTTGTGAGCATCAATTATTGAGAGAGTGATCATCAGTTCTTCTTAGAGGTTATGGGTGCAGTGAAATAATCACAGTTCTCATAAAATTGTCTCATCATGTTAGCAATATTGAACTCCAAAATTCTTTTAGTTATTCTCACTTGAATCATTCATCATTTTTTAATGTAATCTTAAGGTTTTGAGTTCTTCATCAAATTTCAAGCTGTGAACTCTGGATAAAATTGAAGTGATGAAATGGTAAACAATTTCATTACTGGGGACATGTTTCAGACCTATATTATAGGTTCATCATAAGCAACATACATTAAATTGTGTGAGTGGAAAACATGTATGCAATGAAAGCCTGCCTTAGCAGTTAAAAATCTGTATCTACTATCATGCAAGTTCATTTTCTATCAGACGTCAGAATATAATTTTTGGTGTGCTGGCAGTTTACAGATATTGTCTTAGCCATGAATGAGAATATTATTGGAGTAATTCCTTGCAGCTTGCAGCATCACTAGCATCAGTAAATATGTTTTCAAAGTGGCTGAATGATCACTATTCATCACACAAAAATCAGGTTAAGAAAAAAATAGTATTAATAAAGAAAAATATTGTGACAAACCATGCTTGTTGGGACTGTGAATATGATGTTTTACTCATTAGAGACATGTTTTCTCCTCAAATATTCAATGTATGTTGTTGAAATGGACTCAAGTCACAAAAGTCTGGGGAATATTCCTTGTGTATGGAAAATTACAGTCAACTTTTTTGCTCATCTTACTCTTTTTTGAAAAACAAACTTGTTGTTTTCTATTGCTTCATCTGAAGAACCAAGTGAGTTGAAGAAATCTGATTGGTGTTGACTTTTGGGCACTAAACTATACTAAACAACATATAAATGAAAATCCGTTTTTATCAATTTCAACGCTCTAGAAATCAGACGGTTATCGGATATCTGTAAATAGGAACTTTGTTTCTTAGTTATACGGGAGAAATATAAAGGCTTTTGTAACTAGACTTCAGGAACATCCTGTATAGATTCAAAACATATCCCTGAAAATAAAATTGTGTGTTTACTTGCCATTTAATTACTACTACACTTTGAGAAGCCACAGACTTCCATATTTGTTCAATAGTAGTAGCAAACAAGTTTTATAGAAATTGGGAAATGGAACAATCTGAATCTTTCAATCAACAATATCCTCAGAAATCCAGGCTACTCACTTTTGTTCCTTTTCATGCTCTTGGCACACGTCAACAATCTGCATGATATTATGATTGGCTGAGAGATTCGGAGACCCAACATTGATGTGAATGGGGTTATTCATGAAGTCTGCAGCCAGCTTCTTCACCTCCTTGGGCCAAGTAGCAGACCACATGAGCGTCTGTTTGTCCGGCCTGACTTGGCCCAAAATCTTGCGAATCTGGGGCTCAAATCCCATGTCCAGCATCCTATCAGCCTCGTCCAAAACCAGATAAGTGCATCGTTCCAGGTTTGTGGTGCCTTTAGACAGAAAATCGATAAGCCTGCCAGGTGTGGCGATAACGATTTCAACACCACGTTCCAAGTCGCGAGCCTGAGGCCCCTTCGGAGCTCCACCGAAAACGCAAGTGTTCCTGACATAGGTGGTGCTGCCAAAATCATTGGCAACCTGTTGGATTTGTTGGGCGAGCTCTCTAGTGGGGGCTAGGACCAAGGCAATGGGGCCCTCTCCACGGCTGATCTGGGGCTGGTTGTTGATATGGACGATAGCAGGCAAGATGTAAGCCAAGGTTTTCCCCGAACCAGTTTGTGCAATTCCAACCATGTCACTGCCACTCATGGCAATAGGCCAACCCTGTGCTTGAATAGCAGTAGGTTGTTCATACCCTTGACTCTTAATTCCACTCAAAACATAGTCAGGAAAGTTAGCTTCGTTGAAGTTCTGAATGGGGTTAGGTACATCACCTTCCACGGTGATTTCTTGCTTGTCACGAAACTGGTTCACCTCGGAAGCAGACCTGTTAGCAATGATAGGGTGAGGGACATAAAAGTCCTTCTTGAAGGGTTGCAGGGATTTGCGGCCCCATTCTACTTGTCTCAACCCTTGGTTGTTCAAGTTGCCGAATCTGTCCCCACCTCCGAAACCTCCGCCGCCGCCGCCACCGTTCCTATAGCCACCCCCTGAGTTGGAGTTACGGAAACCGCCCCCACCGCCAGAACCGCCCCTAAAACCTCCCCCACCACTGGAGCCCCCATAGCTACGGCCACCGCCGCCACCATAACCGTTTTCGCGGCCTTTGAATCCACCGTCGCCGTAGGTCCTGGAAATGGAAGAAGAGATCAGTACAGGGACGTTTCGTGACAAGGAGGAAGAGATGCGCAGCAACTGGACGCCCCCAGATAAAGGCGCCATCTGAAAGTGTGCAAATAAAAAGCACCATTATACCGGGTGACACAGGAGACATGTGGCAGCCTGTAGTTTTTTTATTTGAAGAGATAAAATTTTGAAATTCACAGGGGGTGTATAATAAATGGTAGCGCACTTTACGAACTTAACGACAATTTTTTTCAACCACCTGTTTGACCGGAAGTGACCCCAACTTTTTTTTTTAAATGTCGCCCTGTAAATTTCTTCAGTCTATCTTTTTCGCCTTGAAATTCTCTATCCAACCATGTATCACAAAGTGGCATTTATTTCTTAATTCGCTGTTGAATTGCTCTTTATTCAAAAAGAATAAGTTGGCTGTGACATGAATTCGATGATATATCGACACTTGGTAGGCTTTGAAATTTGAAGATCATTAGTAAACCGATATTATTCAGAATGTTTTGATATTCTGATCAATGTCTGTAGGTAGATTGTTTGAGTCAAGATGAAAACCTTCGAAAATAACTCATGATATTGAGGAATCTAAGAAAAGAACATATTTTTTCGAATTCAGCTACCCGTACAGAAACTATCTGTCTTTGATTTTCGCCATGTACCTATCACATGATCTTCCCATTTGGGATGATAAAACTAAAATTGTTCCTCTTATACGATGATCCACAGGGATATCAGTCTATTTTTTCATAATTATTTCACTTAGTAGGCGGTGTACCTACACAAAATGTTTTGTGTTTGACAGTTAATCGATTGCATCAATAATTTTTCTTCTTCATTTGTGTGTTAATTAAAATTGCATATTATCAATAGAGACGGAAAATGTGTTCAAGAAACGAAAAAGTCGATATGTTGAATTCATGTCACAGCCAACATATTATTATTCTTTTTGAATAAAAAGAAATTCAACAGCGAATTAAGAAATCAATGCCCCTTTGTGATACATGGTTGGATAGAGAATTTCAAGGCGAGAAAGATAGACTGAAGAAATGTACAGGGTGACTTTTGAAAAAAAAAAAGTTGGGGTCACTTCCGGTCACAGGTGGTTGAAAAAAATGGTCGTTAAGTTCGTAAAGTGCGCTACCATTTATTATATGCCCACTGTAAATTTCAAAATGTTATCTCTTCAAATAAAAAAACTACAAGCTGCTACATGTTTCCTGTGTCACCCGGTATGCTCAGTTTATAAACATCACTAAACTAGGAATTAAATTAACCACTAAGAATTAAGAAAGATTAATATAGGAAAAACCATTTGGGTTAATGATTAGGAAGATCATCAGAGGCGTCATTTCAGCGTTGATTGATACATTATGCCTACGCTGGGAAGATTATTACTATTATTATTATTATTATTATTATTATTAAACACCTGGAAGGGACCCTATCTCTTTCTATCTTATGTTGGCTAATGGAAAGCGCTCGCATTATTTGAAATATTTTCTTGTTTTTTGCTTTTATTCAATAGTATATGTGATTAAATATAAATATTCTTTTAGGATCAATTATTATTTGAAAATAATTATTGATTTTTTTATTGACTCAAAAGTGAAATTCCATTTTTATTCTTACAGGATTAGGAAGGCAAATGAATACAAAATGAAATTATATATTCTCATTCAAATGTCACGATATATTGTACAGGGTGAGCGAAACTCAATGTCTCGCACTATCAGAAGAAATAGAAATACGATCAAAAAAATTTGAAAAGAGGTTCTTGAATGGTATCGAGTACCTTAGGTCTATTTTGAGCCTAATTTTTAAGAGTACCTATTTTTCCATAAACATTTCACTATTAGAAGGTGAATAAAAGGTGAATAAAATTACAATGTTAGGACGAATTTTTTCATTAAAGATGAATATCTGCGTCGCCCAGAGAGTACACCTTCATTTTTTCCTTTCTGGAGAAGGAGAAGCTCCAAATGCAAATCTGACAATATTATGATGCAGCTCTCGAGTTAAAAATCTGAACTTGTAGTTTTCACCTTCAAAATGTTTTTTCAGTACCTCATCAAGATTGTCTTTCTCCTTTTTACTTTTTGTTTCAGTATTTTCACTTTTCTTTGCAATAGAATATAGGTCTTCTCGAATGAAATAGTTTGTAGGTTTAATTATCAATAAACTTTGAAAGTTACATGGGAGCTGGAAGTTGTAAGCAAATCAATGTCCATATGAAAAATATTGCCTTTAGAATCCCAAGTTATAAAAATCTAGAGACACATCCACATCCTGAAAATAAATTACTATAGTTTTTCTAAGAATCTGAACAATTTTCAACTTACCCATGAAAAAATTTCTGTTCGCCTTGCTTATTTTGCATCCAAAAGCAACACAATATACATAACCATTGTTTATTAATTCGAAATCACAAATCATTTCAACCATAATCAATGCACACCAACAAATTCACTCCTTTTGAAGAAACAAAACACGCCAAATTTAGGGATATTTCACATAATTAAAAGCAATGAAGTTCTGTCTTCACTTGTTTGCCTGTTTAGATGAAAAGAAAATATTTTAAATACTTCAATCATTGGATAAAAGAAAATGTAGACACCAATCCGTTATTAAAAATCACGAGTGTGAAAGAGATATGTTACCGTAACACAAGCTATCTTTGTGCTTTTAGAGAAACCGGCCGTCTCCCTTCCAGGTGTTTAAATTGAATTCATTGGTCTGAACTCATTGTACTGTGGTACAGATTACTACAGTTTCGGACAGAATTACAGATCCCATCCCATGGCGTGCTATGGCTCTAGACATTTTTGCTTATCCTTGTCTTCGACGATGAGACCCGACCGGTTCCGAAAAATAAAATGTTTGTTTCCGTCGGTGAATCCCCAACACCGTCATCAATCAATCAATCAATCAATCAATCAAAAGTGTACTTTATTGTCGAAGATATAGATCTTATTGACAAAGCATGAAATGTATAATAACAAACATGGTATAGATCACAGAACAAAAATAAAATAAAATAAAAAATTAAACAGAATATCAGCATATTTTTGATGATCAATATTTCATGATCAACACAAAAGAACTTAAATACCACTAATAAAATCAGTTAAAAAAATGTAATAAAGTATAATAATAATTGTATAAAACATGTTATTCACAGGGTGTTAAAATCCAATTCTCTGGGTGCTGAAATGCGATTTGCGATTCTCAGATTCTTGACATCTTGATATTTCAGAATTCAGATGTTATTTTTGTCAGTTGTATGATGAATTGATGTTCATCATTCAGGGGGTGTGGAAAAGTTCTGAATTAGGTTCATATCTAGCTATGAGTTCAATACATTTCCGATGTCAGAACACTGTTTCTATTGTATCTACTTATTTCCAATAAATTTTCATCACATATCTCTTTTCTCCACTGGTCAAAGCCATTTTCGCCAAAAATACAGTGAGTAAAGAGAAAAAAAATGTTTCTTCAAGGTGTCCTATTCAAAGAGGCGTAGGTCCCTAAGAAAGTATTTTCGGACCCATATTGATAAAAACTTTTTCTTATTTTGATGCAAGGATTGCGCCTCCGAAAGGATGCCGCTTACGTTTGAATCACCCTGTATAAATCTGAGAATAACCATATTCATGTTTCTGCGCATGCGTATTTCTTAAATACATTTCTATGGCCGACCAAAACTAGCTAATAATAAAATTAAATCAAATATAAGTTATTTCTATGAACAGACCAACATCTTTTGACACTATCGCCGCACTATGTGAGATCAGGAATTATGCTATGCCATGGAGTAGTGAGATTTTTTTAGACCTCATTTTGCTCCATGAAGTTGGACATCTTCCCAGCGTAAGCATAATATATCAATCAACGATTTCAGTGAATACCAGGAGATGTCAAGAAAGCCAGAAAAATTTTTTTTAATGTGAAAAATGCGCAGCAGGCAAAATTTATTTCGGGTTCAAGTCAAGGCCAAATGCCTTCATATTGAAAATTAGATTACTCTCAGAGTGAAAACAACTCCACATCAGTGTATTCCGCCGCAGATGAAATTTTTTTTGAGATTCAAGGTCAAATGCCTCAGGAAAATTGAATTTCTTCCAGACTGTCAAGTTACATGTCTTCTGTCATTACTGACATCTTTTATATCTCCACATTATTTTGAAAATAATCACTATTACTTGTCTAACAGACACTGGCTTACTCCTTGGATCTTTTGTCAAATATCAAGCATATTTAGATATATGTATCAAGACAACAGAGTTAAGGTAACATTCTAGTGGATTTTTGAAGAATAGTTCAATTCATCAATTATGATTATCATGATCATTTAGGCTGGGTTTATAGATTCAACTGAACTAGTAATAAAACTAACAACTATGAACTCAAAAGTTGAATACAAGGAAACATCTATGAAGGTTTATACATTTACATCTGTCATTCAAATCAAGAATTAAAAATTACAAAGTTGGCCAACTTTCAGCCTAACAACTAAGAATTATGAAATTCTGGAGACAGAATGAAGATTCGATTTGCTATTGTTCAAGTGGAGTTTGGTGAGTGATATTTAATTGGAATATTTTTATGGATTCATTATTTGTGCAGACCAAAATCACTTTTTAACATCATTTTGATCATTAACTGTTGATTGTTATGCTGGGTTTATAGATTCAACTAAACTAAGAATTAAACTAACAACTATGAACTTGAAAAGTTGAATACATGGCAACATCTATGAGGGTTTATACATTTACATCTGTCAATTAAATTAAGAATTATGAATTACAAAGTTGGCCAACTTTCAACTTAACAACTAAGAATTAGGAAATTCTGGAGACAGAACATGAAGATGGGATTTGTTATTGTTCAAGTGGAGTGTGGTGATATTCAATTGGATTATTTTTCATGGATTCATGAATTGTGGAGACCAAAATTACTTTTTAACATCATATTGATCTACAATCAAAGGACATCTCACATCTAATTCATAATTATTATCAGATATGTATAAACACCCTCATGATAATTAATTGTTGATTGTTAATTGTTAATTCCAAATTGTTAGTTTAATTGAATCTATAAACCCAGCATTAATGCCTTATTGTTAATTTAATTGAATCTATAAACCTAGCATCATCAGCACTTCTTAAGTTGGCAGTTGGGCATCTTCTTAAATCTTAAATGTAAAATCATAACCTAACCAATGATATTTTCATGTTCCATCTGTCATCAGTGATAAGCCTTAAATGTTAGGTGATATTATGTAGGTGATAAGTCTCAAGTCTTATTGAAGTTCTTTAATATAAAGTGACCCTTGTATATAAACCCAGAATTATAAACCTTAATGCTGAGTTTATAGATTCAACTAAACTAAGAATTAAACTAACAACTATGAACTTGAGAAGTTGAATACAAGGAAACATGTAGGAGGGTTTATACATTTACATCTGTCATTTAAATCAAGAATTACAAAATTGGCCAACTTTCAACTTAACAATTAAGAATTATGAAATTCTGGAGACAGAATGAAGATGGGATTTGTTATATTTCCAGTGAAGTTTGGTGATATTTAATTGGAATATTTTTCATGGATTCATGGATTGTGGAGACCAAAATCACTTTTCAACATCATTTTGATCTTTAATCAAAAGACATCTCACTTAATTCTCAATAAATATCAGATATTATGTATAAACACCCTCATGATTATTAATTGTTGATTGTTAATTCCTAATTTAATTGAATCTATAAACCCAGCAAAGGTGGATAGATGAATTTGCTAGGTTTCAAAGATTTTTAATGAGAAGAAAATAAGTAGTAAAAATATGGATTATTTCATGAGAGGTGTTATTAAGGTATGATGCTATGAAGAATAATCATTTAAATGGAGATGATTAAAGACTTAAAGAGCATTAGCTCATTAGCTTGTTTCCTAGAAATCTGTTATTAAATGGTGCCCAGAAATGAGAAATCGATCATGAGGTTAGCGCATGGCAAGAACACGTGTATGATAAGAAAATGGCAATGGCATGATGCTGAAACATGGCAAATTTCATGGATGAGTCACCATTAAGGTTATGAAATTAACAATGCAAAACTGAAAAACCGTAACAAATAACATGTAACGCAAATAGAAACTTACATGATGTTCGATAGTTTCAATAGATGTTCTTGAAAGTAGTTGATTTGTTAAATCAACTTGGTGGCCGCTTCAATGGACCGAGAAGAGGTTATTTCTGAAAATAAAAAAGTACGGCTACTTACTTCCTCATTGAAACTTCTAGCTGATACAAATGAGAATGCAAACAAAAAAAGTCATATTTCGAGAGAAATGAAAGATCATTTGATACAAAAAATTTGATAAAATGTGGAGAAACAACTCACCTTCTCAAAAGTCCAAATGAAAAGAGAAAATTACCGGACTTCAAAAATTGAAGGAGAAGAGAACCATAGAACACAAAATATCAATTGACACAAAACAGAAGAACAGAACTATAATGCCATGAAACAAACTCTGAGAGTCTGAAGATACATCTATTTCTGTTAGCTCACTTTGTTAAAGAGAGAAACAGAGTTACGAAGAAGTTCGATTGATGCAAGGTGCAACACCATACAGGAACAAATTTTATAATGACAATGCAAACGAACAGACGTATATTTTCTGTTATGTTATGGTCTCAGGACTGTTTGCGCAAATGGCTCTCAATGAATTTGGCAGTTTGGTATTAGAGCAAAGGAAGGCATTAATAAAATGAGAAAGAAAAAATTAAGCAGAAGATAGATAATAACCAACTCATTTAATTTTATTTTCAACTGTTAGTTCAAATTTGACAAGACACGTCATAATAATCCGATTTTCAGAGTTTTTTTCCTAAGGTATTTTCTCCTATATTGAATATGTACATTTATGTAGTCTCCTTCATTATATTGGTATATTGTAATAATTCCTCATTGGCATGGGACTCTGAACAATTAGAAGTTTTTGATACCGTGGACGAAGTCAAACAAAATTTTTATGATTTTTTAAACATCTCTCAAGTAAGTAGATCACCACTAGTTATCAATTGATATTTTCACACGTCATTATTCAAGAATTGTTTCAGAATGCCACCAACCTCGAAATCAGATCGGCTTATAGAGGACTCACAGTTAAACTACATCCTGACAAAAATAAAGATGTTGACACATCTGAGCAATTTCGTAACTTAGTATCAGTGTATGAAGTACTCAGAAGCAGTACTAAGAGAAAATACTATGATGAGGTTCTTGTCAAGGGATTACCTAACTGGCGATCAGGCCTGTTTTACTACAGATTTGTTAGAAAAATGGGTGTTGCAGAAGTTTTGGCCATTCTGTTTGTTATAATTTCTATTGGTCAATATCTGGTGAATTGGGGTGCATACTTGGAAAAAAAACTGACACTTGTGAGTATTACTTTGGCCCTCAATGATTGTATAGTAATCAAATTTGTTTTAGCAAGATCAAATATCTAAGAAGAAAAAGTCAAATAAAAAAGCTAGGGTTGATGAACTAGACATTGTCATACCAAAACCTTCTATCCTAGATACTCTGCCAGTACAAATCCCTTGCCTTATATGGTACTTGATAACATCTATGCCAACAGCTTTGGGTTTAATAAAAAAAGCAGTGGAAGAGAAAATTGAAGAGGCAAATAGAGAACCTACTCCAGAACCAGAACCAATTGTTAAAGTTAAAACTGTAAGGAAACGTAACAAATTTGTGGTTCCAGAAGGACCCAACTTTGAAATGCAGAAGACCAGTGCAAACCAAACTGCTAGTGAGTCCACTGCTGCACCTATATCAGGGGGCCTATGGACAGATGATGACCTAGGAGAACTCATCCGTTTAGTCAAGAAACACCCTCAAGGTTCTGCTGCCAGGTGGGAAAAAATTGCTGAGGCTCTCATGAGGTCTGTGCCAGAGGTAAAATAATCAGTCTCTTTTCAAAACTTGTGTTTTCACATCTGGCCTAATTTTACAGGTGACTTATATGGCAGCCAAAATGAAAGAAAATGGATACAGATTACCTTCAGAGCAAGAAGAGGAAATTGTAGTGAAAGTGAAGCAAAAAACAAAGAAAGATGTTGATAAGGGTGAAGGGGTCTTGAATTGGAGTCAGGATCAGCAGAGAGCTTTAGAAGATGCTTTGCTGAAGTTTCCAAAAGGTTGTTCTGATAGGTGGGATAGGATAGCTGAACAAGTTTCTGGAAAAACTAAGGTATCATCAATTTCTCTGTTGAACATGTCCTTCTTTCTCAAATCTCTCAATATCAAAGTACATCAGTAGCTTGCTTCTATTTCTTTTTTTAATAAGTACCAAACATTTTTTTTTAGGAGGAATGTATGATGAGATTTAGGTTTCTGGCAGAAGATCTAAAGAAACGAAAAGAAAACCCAGAAAGTGATGAACAATTGAATCAATAAAATATATAATTTTTAAATTTGGCTTTACTGTGACTTTTTATTTAAGGAAAAACAAAAAAGTTGTCTTAGATATGCTTGAGAAATATTGAATGTTTTGAATGGTTGTGAATGAAAGGCTAAACAAATTTATTAAAAGTACATGTTTTCATTTTATTAATATGTATACAAGTATATATAAACAATACTATTTTAAATATTATTGCATTTTTATGCAACAGTTTGCTAATGTCTTACAATCAAACATTGATTTATTTCATTATCAAGTAAACAATCTACTTTTTCATCATTGTGTTACAAAATCGATGGAGTACTCTCTATTTCAAAGTTATTTTATGTAATTATTCATCAAAAATTTCTTTTACTGTACCAAATAAAACAAGTTGATGGATTTTTTGTTGGAATGAGCTGCTTTCAAATCACAGAGGCATGGCTCTTTCTTTATTATTTATAATTATTATTACAGTGATATTCAAAAGATCTGCTTACTTATTTTCATCACAGTTCTACGAACATTTATCAATTAAAACCAGTCTAAGGAATGTTGAGAGCATCATAAAATTGCATATCAAAAGATGTCACTCTTATGACCAGTTGACACTGAAAAAGATACCATCTCCCTGAACTAAATGAACTTTCTTTGCAATAGTGCTCTGCTCTCAACATCATACAAATTTCGTCAAATTAATAAATATCATGAATTCCTAGACTATTCCTATTTAATTACAAAAACGATTTTTCTCCATATATTATATACATATAAATTAATATTGCCAGAAAATATTTTTTCACTGAAAACTATTTCACAAAAATAAAGCTTGTTTTTCATTATATATCAATTAAAAATAGTAAATAGATAAATGGAATTGTGATGGAGGATAGCACAGGGCATTTCAAAGAAAGGATGAAATGCAGACTTATCGCCCTGCCATATAATTGAGTCAAACTCTCTGTGTTAATCTGGTTAGAGTTACTTTATAAATTGCATATACGTTTTGTTTGGTCAGACCTCTGATATGTCTTGTTTTCTCTATTCTGTTCCACACATTCTATTTCACTTTGTTGTTCTTTGGACACAAAACATCCAACAATCAGACATGAAACTCTATACGTCAGTACTACCTTGGATGTTAACTATTAGAATCCGTCTTTTGAGACTCCTAAGTCTCAAATCATATTTAGATGATTAAATTAAAATAACAAATATCTAAACATTAAATCAGATGACCACTTCGAAGCTGCAAACTCATTACTGCATGGGAGATACCCTTCAGATTTTTTGCTACTCAGAAACTTGACCACGAATGACATTCCGGAAACGGCAGCCATTTGGAGGTCCATTCTCGATAGAAAATAGCACATCAGTCCATTTGACGGCAACAATTTGAACACTTCTGAGCGGATTATTTCGAAGGAAAAACAAATGAGAGCCAATGAAAACAAAGTAAACAGACCGCTTCGACAGCTTTCAAAAACTTTGATAGGTGGCACTCTAGATCTAGTCAACCACTTGAGTTTGATCATGAATTTTTTATGGAAACACTGTCAAAGTCGATGTCTCTGGTGAACCTTCCACACTTGTCTTCAAACATTTTCGCTCTTCATCTTTGAAAAACCCTATACATTCGCGATTAATCTAAATTGACAATTAATTAACTGGACTTTCACAAACTGGACTCGTAATTGAATAGGAATCTTAAATATATCACATAATGGATTCAATAAACTTTCCAACAAATTAAAGAACGATGCATACGCTAATGCTACATCTTATTATCTAATAAAACTGATATATCCAGCAGTAATATGGCTTTGCCACACTTGCCGTTTTCTTAACCTAACAATTTTTGCCAAGAAAATTCGATTGAATATGTAAAAAAATAATCACTGAAATTTAGTACAGGTTAGAGTCAAAGAGACAATTTTTTCATATTTGATATTCAGAGTGAAACTTTGATGGTCTCCATAAATTTTCTTTTGGGTTCCTAATATGTAGTCTAGAGAATTTCATTCATTTTATCACACTACAATTCAGCTGGTGAAGCATAGGTAGTGGGTAACTTGATTCAATACAAAAAATGACAAGAAATAAAAAAAAATAGGTGAAATGCACCTTACATATAGGAGGATAATAATGGAGTACGTTTATTTCCTTGATAAACGGCATTATATTGGATGAAGAACTACTTATCTTCTGGATTATTTGATTCTCCAACTGAAATCAAATTCAGATATCCAACTTCCTATGCATATCCATTGCTGATTATTATTTTTATTATAATCTAGTGATATCTGTGAAAATTATATCAGACATGCTGATGTCTCTACCGACTACTATCAAGCATAGATTATACACACTGTATTATCTAAGTCCTGAATGTCTGAACAAACTGGAAGTACTATTTTTATTGCACCAACTACAGTATGGCCGCTATGCCTTCGACACTTCCTTGACAAAACAATTTTACACATTCTTACAAGCTAATATAAAAATGTTTGATATCATATCGATAAAAAATTACCAAGCATACTCGTTATGATTCAACAACAAACACTACAAACTATATCACATATACAGAGTATTCTTTAAACAAGAGTCTTTAATATGTTAGTATTTCTTTTTGAGCCATGGTAGATTGTATTGTCAACTTTTATGTTCACTGAGATTGACCAGTTCCTTAATAAAAAATAATATCAATGCGACGGCTTGCTCTATCGGAGCAAACTAGTATCTTCAGTCTGCTGCAGTGCTACTGACCAACAGCAATGGCTGCACTAAAAAGCCGGTCATATAAAAACTATCCAACAGCTAACCTATCTGGAATGTTTTCCTGAATTGTAATATATACACGAGTTTCACGACCTATTATTGAAAAAAAAAAGTGGCATTGCTACACGGTTCTGACCAACAAATACAAACATTACACATGATGTATTGAATAAATAAAAAGTTACCTCATTCAGCTTCAGGCAGGTATATAATAGGTCTGGGAAAAAATATCGATAACTATCGATTTCTTGTCAATAAATTGGAAACAATTAATTTATTTTATTCATGTGACCCCTAGACGCTTTCGTAATATCTATATAATAATTCTCGTATTTTTTAAACTAATTTTCATTATTTTCAAAGGTTTCTTCAGGCATGAAATTATATCACATAGGTTGATAGGTAGGTTAGGTAGTTTTTATGCTGATTTAATTAGTTTGGTTGAAGATTTTATAACCTTTGGCTTGGATAAAAAATATACTGATATATAATTTCACGAATGTTGATATATAATGTCAAAAATATCGATAGCTATCGTTATATCGCGCAACTCTATTATATAGTATATATTCAACTGATACATATTTATTGCTTTTTTTTTCATAGTTGTAGTCTATGTACTTCAATACTCTCAAGTCCAAGGTTCAATCTTAGTATGAATAATTTTATATATCATCACTATCAATATTATCAATCATTAATTTTTTTTAGTATGAGTATCAATTTCAAAATTATTACCGATCTACGTAGACTCATGAAAAACAAAAAAAAAACGGATATTGCACTGAATGCATATAGATTTTTATCGAACAGTAACATATACAAGGTGGCATTGAAATAAGTGGAAATATTTCAAACACTGAGGAAACTAGACGTGTACTATCGAATGGAACTAATAAAAAAATTTAGGGATCAAAATAAAATTTGAGGTTAGACCCCTTTTTTCCACCCAAAGTTCTACACTGTAGCAAATCTGACGCCACCTCTGTTCAAATTTCCATGCGGTAGCACTATCACACGGAGTTCAATCATTTAAATTGTTTTAAAGTGGCGTCCTTGATTTTTTTCTCGAATTTTGTTCAATTTTAGGGATGAAATTACTTGATAAATAAAAGAATTAGAAAAAATCTGATATCTGAAAATTCCTTAGACAATCATATTAGTGTGCTGAATATGTGCACTAATTTCAAAAACACCTTGTATAGGATAGAAGTATTCGCGAGATTCACGAAGTGGGCGACATCTAGATTACATAAGACGAACTTCAAACTGGCGGAAAACAAACTATTGTCTATGGATATAGTGCATAGATTACATTGCATACATCTTGCTGTAGCTGTAGTTGTCAAACTTGTCAATGACATAATGTGTTATTACTCTTATCAGTACACAAGTTAATGGCACTAATGGGATAGAATGAGGATTGAGTTTATTTACCCCCAGTTTTGACGTGGCTTTGACATGGAACGATGAAAACTGATCGTCACCTGGTGACATTGATTCCCGCGAATTAAGAAAGGATGGCATTTGACATCAGTATGGCAGTCAAGGAGATGCAACGCTCAAAGTCAGACGGTTGGGCGCATAATAAATTCCAGTTTTCATTCTATCATTGTCTGTCTATAATCTGAGATCATTCTGTTCAGATATTCCAGCAGAGACATGTTGTGATTCACATGATTTATGTGTAACTATTGGAAAAACAACTTGTACATGTTCATAAAGTATTTAATTATAATTCTGAGATGTATCCATGTTTGTTGTGAAATTAATGTTGCATGTGTGTTGATCTATAGATTTCAATCAAACATTATAATACTGAGATTCCTTGATATATCATCATAATTATAAACCCATGAAAACTCAAGAAAGCGTATGGGATAGGTTAGATGTCCGGTAGATAGTCTCCTTCCTCAAATCCTCACACTGAAATATCCAATCAACCAGCGCTTTAAAGTGCAATCACCATTGGTCAGCAACAGATTGAAGATACCCGTTTGATCCGTCCACATAATCGACTATCTAGACCGCTAAATGTTATAGCCGAACAACTCGAAAATCTCATCTAAATTGATGGCCCAAAATGTATAGTTTAGTGGAATATATATCCTTCTAAGGTTGATAATATTGAAATAGTTTTCATCCATAAGTTCCAAATGGTAAAAGCCACCAGATCGAAATTTCTTGCATGAGTAACCGTGGGTACCGGTTGGATTTCGTAAATGGATGAGCGGCATTAACGGTCTAGATAGTAAGTTATGCCGGTGGTTTGATTGATGACAATAAGACAAATTCGAGTATCAAATATTGGAAATGGACAGAAAGAGACGGAGACGGGCTCACAGATTCATACCGATGAAACTGAGCAATCTTTCGATGGGCGACCCCGTATAGTGACTAGAAGCGACAAAGATTATAGCTTTTTGGACACGGAAGCGGAAAGCATTCAAAACCGGAGAGAACGCGAAGAGCATTGATTTTTCGAAGGAAATTCAACAGAAACTGTTTCATATTGAATTCGCCATGTATGTGACGGGGAGGATGAGATAATTCAGTGCATCTCGGTACTAGCCAGCGGTACTCCGGCTAGTGCTACAGTCAGGTATTTCACGTGAGTTTGCCAGGTTGAGGAAAGCTGGAAGAATTTCACCCCACCGAATTCCACTCCATCAATGTATACTAGAAAAAGTTAGAGAATAATAATAAGTTCCGAGTAGATTAATAGTAGTAGTACTATGAGTACTAAAAAATATTCGGGTACGATAACTTGTCAACTGTCAAACTGACACTATTGCTAATTATACAACAAGTTCTCGATGTATATAGTTCTGAATGAACGTCAAAATTTCAACGACGCGCTTTGTTCGTATATAACAATATAAATGGAAATGGAAATAATAATTCTGAATTTCTGATTGGTGGAGTTACTATATGTATATCCATATGTATATCCATATATTTATGTATATTCGAAATTATACAAGGCAGCTTGACTCAATTGCTGATTGGTTTAAAATCATAGGAAGAAAATAATCGCGAAAATATTTGTTTGAACGGTGAATTTATTGGGTAAGTTCATGTTTCCAGTTATCACTCAGTAGCTGAACAGGAATAGTTATATCTTGCTGAAAGAACATGTTTGTAATTAAAAACTAATGAAAATGATGAATATTGCCTATGCAACCTTTTACTTTGGGTGAGATAACTTGACAACTGTTCATTTCAGCTCGTATTGAGGATCTCATGTTTCTACCTCATCCTTCATCAACTACGAGGGCTAGCTCCTATGAAGCATACTCGATTGAATTTTGACACACCCTGTATAGCTATTTGAAGTCGCCGGTGAAACATTGCAGGCAAATGTGAACACACTCTGTACACAAAAATGATACAATAGGAATAAATAGGCACTAACCTTTCATGGGGGTATTGTGAGAAGCACGCGCAGAACATATCAGCCTCAGTACTCCCTCCACATTTTGACTGCGAGGCTCCATCTCCTTTTCTTTCTCCTTTTTTTTGCCCAATCTCATAACTATATAGATCAGGAAAATAATATAAATAATAGTGAAACTTCATCTGATTTGTTCATGCTTGAACCACACTTTTTTAATAAACTGTTCTTCCAACCTACAAAATTAAAACTTCACCTAAGAGAAGTGTTCACTAAGGAACCTACTAACATGTGATAACTTTCCATTACAAAAACTCAAAGATCAATTATTGTAGGAATCTGCTTACTTTTTTGTTTTTTCTCCTTGTTGGCCAAATGCACGGTGAGGTTCAACCCTGAAGTGGTAGTAGGGGAGGCCTGCAGGCCCCTGAACAGTGCCTTGAGGGACGTCTTTCCGTCCTGCTTGACCTTGTCTTTGTCAGTCTTTAAAGCACTGTCGCCAGCTTTCGGCACCTATATATTAATTATTTTACTCCGAAGAACTTGTCAACTTGGTAATAAAATTAAGGTGATTTATTCATATTCATCTTGAATCTAATTTGAAATCATACATGGCGTAGTCGGTAGGATCAATATATTCTAGCTTAATGTTAGGCCATACATTTAATATATTGCGGTACACTTGCATTTTTGATAAATTGTTCAGGTTCTCTTAAACAATATCTGTCCAGATTTGCAGCACTCTAAAATGTACGCGGGTCAAGTTATTGCCGGAAAACTACATTTATTCACTTTTTTCAAAAAACACATGCCAAGGCTCTGACGAGAAAGGTCACTATTACTAATTCTCAAGTATGCCTAATTCCCGACAGTTCGTATAATGATTAAAATTGAAAATTCCTCCTCAGAATCAGACTTCATATCGTTCAGACACTATTGCGAATTTGAACAGGATCTGACAACACCACATTGTTTTCGTTTTGCGTGTCGCATTAGCAACGACCCGTGTGTCTTCACCCTTACCTGCCAATAGTCCACCTGCAACTCGAGTGGTTCCCAGGGCGACTCGCGAGCCTGCACGTTCGGAGACGAAGGGGGCGTCAGCGAAGGGGCAGGCGGACTGGAGCAGATCAAGTCGTCGAGGTCGACGGAGACGGACTGGTATTGGTCGGCGGGACCGACTCTCACCTCCTACGAACAAAAAGATGGAATTTGTCGAAGCGACCTTATGACTGCGCCAAGGTCGCTAGGCAGAGGGCACAACAACTAGCGAATACCACCCCTTCCACAGCGTAACTAGACGAGTATATTGTGACTCAATCCTAGTGAGGTTACAGTTAACTGTACAATTCAGTTCTTTGCAAGGTTCATGGTTGAATGAGGTGGGATTTTCCGGAAATCGGTATGTTCTAATTTGATGACAACAAAATATTACCTCCAGCTTGCTTCCTTTTTTTTTTTGATCTCATACACCTCCTCATATTCCGAAAAGCGTATTTCACTGGATTGCACTGACCCGGTATCGATGCATATTTAGCACTGCACTGACTTCGGACAGAATTCGATAATTCGAATTATTCCTGCACTGTATGGATGAATTTTTGACATTATCAATATTCGACTGGTATGTTTATGACAACGTGCTGTTAAATCCTAAAGCTGGATCAAGCTGGATCTAATGAGAGATCTTACTTCAAAATTGACAAATTTTCAAATCATTCCTTGAATTCCGAAGTATGGAGAGAAGAATATTATTTGCGGCAGAAAAAGTATGGAGATATTTTGTGAATAATCAGAGGTTTTGGATGGTTTGTTTATATAGTAGGTAGAATGCAATTTTGTCATTTACTAGAAATACTTTGTATTCCAATATTTTATTACATTCCCTGCGATGCGCGTGGAGCTTTAATTTTCACAAGCGGGAGGAAATGGATACCTTTGCTCCCTTGGTATATAATTAGCTATTATTACCAAGGTGTATATTATATTTTTTGTTTCCCAAACATTGAAGTTTCACAAAACTGAAGAGATTCCCTGTGATGATTAGAAACGGTGGCCCTAAACCTGTCTGCAGGTGGTTAGGCATCAATTCAAGCTTGGGATAGGAACATTTACATTTATCTGTTTATATGAATCATTGCATAGATTTTGGAAGACTGTGGCCAGAGAGATAGTTGGTCATAGTTCCTGATATAAATGTTCATATTATGGAATATTTTGTGTAAATTACATTTACAAACAGTATTTGTTTATATGAATCATTGCAAAGATTTTGGAATACTGTGGCCAGAGAGATAGTTGGTTATAGTTCCTGATATCAATGTTCATATCATGATATATTTTGTGTAAATTACTGACTTTTCTCTCACTGTCTCAAGACTGGCTACCATTATTTTTGTAGAAATTCAGAAAAATAATAACTGAAGAACAACTCATAAGTATATGCTATAAGGAAATCCAACTCGGGGTAGAATCAATATGGCGCCTATTTGGCGCCGTATATGAAGACAATAAAAAAATGCGTCCATTGCAATTAAGATGTTCCATTTCGAGATTTTCTGTGATTATTGTAGTTGTCCTCTTGATAGGAACAGAGATTCACGCCTGAAAACATTAACTGCCGTTGGATTTCCTTTCAATATTAGGTTGGCAATCTGTTCAATCCAGAAATGGAGGTTAAAGTTCAAATATCTTTACTACTATTTGCTATGAATATTCATTGAGAAGATGATTGATTGATTCTTCATAAGTTCTGCCTAGTTCTTTTCTGGAATGATTCCTTAAGAAACTTTCTCGGCAGCAGATGTCGGCGTGATCTGGAGTATTAATAGATATCTTGAATTAAAAATATAATGTATGCATGTTGACAGGCGTTCTTAGTTGTTTACCGGTACACTAAAACATTATCAAACCTTTGAGCGAAAATAAATTGATCAAACTATCAACTGGAAATCAAATGAACGAATATGGAGAAATTATCGAGCTCGTCATTACCTAATCAGATATCTTTGGAATACCAACTGAACACCCAACTGCTGTAGAATTGAAATACGAAAAATTAATACATATATTCTCATACACTCACACTGACGAACGGAATGAACAGCTGACTGTTCTCGTCGTGACAAGTGAGCATCGCCTCCCCGACGGGCATGTGAGCCAACGGAGCACTAGGAGGCCCCGCCAGATATCTCAGCACTCGCTGGGACAGCTCTTCGATCTTCAGTTCTTGGTCGCTGGGAAACAGCGATTGGTAACCTGGGTCTAGAGTAGAAAGTTGCCTGGAAAAAACATCGACATTTTCTAGAAATCATTGGTGCATTTTTACCCGATTAGTAGGTCCTAATAATGATTTTCCAAATAGGTCATGACATCATAGTCGACATGTCATCCTTTATGAAGACATTATCAGGACTATAACAAGAGTTTTTCCCTCAAGAGTAACTTTCTTTAGACCGTAAACAGTGGAGTACAATAAATCAAGTTATAATTCGTGAAAGTCAGTCTATCACCAATAAACACATTTACAGAAAACACGATTTATTATTTGCATAGAATATATCGATGGCGTCCTCACGATTTTCTTCCTATCATTCCGCAGGATTATCCCCACCATTCACTATTCCATTCATTAATTAGTGTTTGGCGTTAAGGCATTCAGGATTATTTTCAATAACATTTCCGTAAAATAATAATGAATCCTTGTCTATGTATCGTTGACAAAAACATTGATATCAAAATTGACATAAAAGGAATTACACTAACATTGAAGTACTCCAAGACACATTCACGAAGACGATAATACGAAAGTTAATTTGTTTTGTCTACCAGTGAATGTTTCTTGCTATACCTACTTCAATGTTCATATCACCAAGTATCACCAAATAGTTTTATATACATTATAATATTGTCAGGAAAGGATATTTTCCAAATTATTGTCAAATATTACGATTACTGTTATTATTATTTCACTGTTCTGATTTATCGAGTTTATTATATTTCTCAGCAATTCAACTGTCCTCGTTCGTAACAAAAAATTGTTCAATGAAATAATCGACACCAAGGGGGACTTTACTTTTGGTCCGAATAGCGGACGGTTGCTGGTGGCAACGGAGATGTCCGAATTGGGACATCCTCGAGTTTTGTTAGATTATTGTAAGTACCATTTTGATTATTTATTCAGTCGTCAACCTAATGCCTCTTCAAGGAATGTCAAAATTATTTGTTTTTGTTGTTCAATCTGTAGCCCTTTTATTGAATATAAATCCTCAGCAAATCTCAACTAGCAAAGAAAATAAGTCACATTTGTGACAATATCAATGCTAGTGAATTAGGAAGAACTCAAGTTATACAGTGGAGGCTTTCAAATACACACACTTGCACAATTAGGAGAACGGGCAAAATTTACACTAAATTTGACATCAATTTTCTTTGGAACCGATCGCTCGATTCAAATTTTTTTCTTCACGAAATGTAGCTTCATTCTTCACGAATACATCTGAGAAATAATTACCTTCAAACGATGAGTCTTTCCATCATATACAGGGGTGTAAAGAAAGTACGGATTTTTCGGTATTTTTTTAGACATCCTGTGGACTGAACCACTGATAATTGAAACGATTTCTCAACACCAAATTGGAGCCCAATCTATTCCGAATATTTTCGTTTTTTATTCATCTTGATATCTCAATTATTCAAGAAAATACAGAGTTTCAAAGGAAAGGTGGATATTGGTATCAATTTTACACCTCAAAACTCAAATTGGATCTGAAAATGTGTCGTTTCTTGACTAACCTAACCTAACCATGACTAAACCTCTGCCATAGGAGACAAGAGCAGTTAAATAAATCAAATTGTTCATTTTGTTCACCTCGGCGATATAGTATTTCCCTGCCATCTATTGAATTGGTGCAGATGCGCGGCTCTCATATGTTAAAAGAACATTGACCCACTAGTCATTTTCAATTAATGCTACAGCCCTCGCCACATCAGTATAGGAGTCAAATCTCTCACGTTGAATTTTCATTAATCAAATTTATGAATTGTGAATCGCTTGACTTTGACAATAATTAATAACATCAACAAAATAGCCAACGTTGATTAACAAAAATAGCATTTCACCAAAAGAACATTGGAGCAACTTTTATCACCCCTGCATATTCATGAGAGTTTTCGTATATGTGTCTTTAAGCAGTAAGCTGATAGGTAAAACTGTGAACAATTCTCATCTTGAAGTAAAAATCCTCACAGAAACAAGTTGAAAAACGACCCGTTCTCCCCAGTTCGAGTTTCGAGGTGGTAAAATGAATACCAATATCCACCTCTTCTTTGAAACTCTATATTTTCTTGGATAATTGGGATATCAAGATGAATAAAAAACGAGAATATTCGGGATAGATTGGGCTATAATTTGGTGTTGGAAAATCGTTTCAATTATCAGTGGTTCACTCCACAGGATGTCTTAAAGAATACCGAAAAATCCGAGGAAAAATCCGTACTTTCTTTACACCCCTGTATATGATATAAAGACGAATCGTTTGGAGGTGGTTATTTCTCAGATGTATTCGTGAAGAATGAAGCTACAATTCGTGAAAAACAAATTTGAATCGAGTGATCGGTTCGAGAGAAAATTGATGTCAAACTTAGTGTAAATTTGACCCGTTCCCCTAATTGTGCCAGTGTGTGTAGTATACCAAACAACGAAACGTCGACTCTGGAAGTAGTTTTTCTTCAATGTCACAACCAACTTAGACTAAATTGTGGTGCAAATTAGATGCTCACCTGGATATGTTGCAGCTCCCCAAAGGGACGATATAGACGCGAGTGTACGAGAGCCATTCGGACGTTTTGCTGGAGAGGAGTTCCACGTAGGGACGGACGAACCATCCTATCAGGGTGTCTCCGCCTATCAGCAGGAGTTTGATGGACGTACCGGGTTTGGCACAACTGTTGCAGCTGAAAAATAAATAATTCAATGAATCTTCCAGACAAAATGAATGAGACAACATATCTGGACTTTGTATAATGAAATGAGATTCAACAAATCATCAGGTTTGTATGAATTTCTAGCTGTTTCTCAAAAATCGGAACAGAAAATGATTGTTTTCATGTTCATGCAAAAAACAAACCTTTATAGAGCATTATTTTTACCATCCAGTGACTTTACTAAAAGTAGTTCAATAGAGCAGTTCAGCTACCGTTGAGAGAGAAAAAAAATGTCTTCCGCATCTGTCCTTATCTTCAGTGTTCCAACATAAAATAATGAAAATATTATGTTGGCATCATTGGAAATGGGAAAAAATGGAGAAGAATATCATATTAACCTCGATATAAAAGAAGGTTAGAACGGTCTTCTTCTCCATTTCTTCTCATTTCCAGTGTTGGCAACATGAGATTTTCATTATTTCATGTTGGAACACTGAAGACAAGGACAGATGGGAAGACATTTTTTTTCTCTCTCAACGGTAGCTGAACTGCTCTATTGAACTACTTTTAGTAAAGTCACTGGATGGTAAAAATAATGTTTGAATTAGATAGTTCCTAATATATTAGTTCCAAACTCTTTTGATAGTGCTAATTAATTATTGAATATTTTGCTATTCAATAATTCTTTTTATTTGTATACACCGACTCGGAATAATTTTCAAAATATCCATGAGCTCGAAAAAACTTCCGGAAATAATTTGACATCTAGTGGTATTACAAATGAAAATTCATCGAAATAAAACTTCTCCATTAATGAAACAGGTACTCACTACTTGTGGATTTTGTTGAAAAGTGTGGTCAGTACAGCCTTGGTTTCTACGGCGGACAAGGGTTGGAACACCTTGTGCTGTGGACCGAACCTCACACTCAGAGGAACCGTAACGCTGTCGGGACCGGACAGAAACACGACGCTCTCTGGAAGGATGTTCTCTTCGGGAGACAATACCTTGCACACCAACTCCAAGAACACTTTTCGAGGCTAGAAAAAAATCGAGTGATGTGGATAAACCTAGGGTCCCTTGATGGAAATTGACATTAAAGTCATCTCAACAGGGTACGGACAGATCATAGCTGCATTCTTTTTTAATGATCTAGAGACTTTAGTTTTGTCTACTGGCATCCCTGACATTGCTGTCACGTCACATCCATGGGCGCTACAGAAAATCATTTGAAATTTTAATAATAGGTATGTACAGGGTATTTAATTGTTGAGGAAGATCATATGGCGAACAAGTTTTGTGATGAAGATCTGATTATATTCAAAATTGATATCTGAGGGTTTTCGGGGTAAGAGATAATGATTGTTTCGTCAAAATTAGAAAATCCAAGATGGCGACGGATCCAATATGGCGAAAGACATTAGTTTATATAATTACTATACTTTATCACAAATAGTAAATATGTAGGATGCAAGAGTGAAAATAACGTGCCTATAAGTTATACTGCCTATACCTACTTGTTTGTTACTTTCATCAATAAATTATTCGAAAATAACTTTGTATTTAAGGAAGACGGAACAATCATATGTATAACATGGGAGTGAGGTATATTCTATTCTTTATCTCCCTGCACATTTTATGTATTACTTTTTATCAGCCTACTTTTCGCTCTAGACGAAGTTTTATACATAGTTTATATTAGTCACTCCATAAATTCTTCGAGTTGGATTTCCGAAAATATATTTAGCACACATTACATGAGTACAGTAGTTTAGATATTAACATCGAGGTTTTCACCATTTCTCAATCATAAGGGTCAGCTCATTCAGCTCATAGATAAACTACTGCTCAGTTTGAAATCAGAATTCAGTCAGTCAATTCAGTCAACCCTTGTATACAGTCTAAGAACAGTCTCTTTTGGTGAAATATATTGAGCTTTCAGTAAAATTCATATGTTCCCTTAGCTACTTCTCAAAAATTATGCTGGAGTATAGTAAACTCTAAAACTAGAGGATTGTTCATCTATATTTTGGTATAGTTGAATCAGGAATTCCATATGAAAATTATGTATGATACGCCAGTGACCTCAGTATAACCTAAAAAACAACAAATGCCAAAAATCTGGTGTTTATCCCCAGAAATGAATAAAGATGGAACTATATAACTGTTTCACAAACACTTTAGAGTGAGAGGAGACGAGGATCTGTCCGTACCCTGTTAAGATGACAAATACGTCAGTTTACATCAAGGGACCCTAGATAAACCATAATTGTGGCCAGCGTAGTCTCTCTCAAATGAACTATTATAGAATTATTACTCAAATATAGTATTGGGTTTCTGATGTCTAGAATGGGATGTCAGATTATTATGCCATCCAACTGTCATTATAACTCTATTACTCGATTCATCACAATAATGTCTGTCATTAAATGTTGAAAATCGAGTAAGCAATGTATGAATGACTTCATAGTTGTAGATAAATATATTTATTGTATAATAACACCAATAAACGATTGATTGATTGATCGATTGATTGAAATGCCTATCTATCATTATTCCTAAATATTTAAAGTTTTCAACAGATGTGATTGTAGGTTATTGGGTAATGACAGATGGCTGAAATTTGGCAATGTATTTTCATAAATGAAATGTGAAGCCAATAAAATCAATGAACTGTATGTAAACAACTGGAAGGGACCCACTGTAAACAACGACGAGTGAGGCAAAAATAATTTTCAGGCAACCCGCAGTGTTTACGGATACCTATCTCTATCTTGTGTTGGCTAATGGGAAGCGCTCGCATAATTTGAAATATTTTCTCGTTTTTTGCTTCTATTTAAGAGAAAACGTGATTAAATAAAAATATTCATTTAGGAAAATGGATAATGTTGAAATCAATTATCAATAAAAAATTATTACTGATTTGTTTATTGACTTTAAAATGAAATTTCAATATTACTCTTACAGGATCAGGAAGTCAAATGAATACAAAATTGAAATTATATATTTTTATTCAAATTTCACAATATATTGTACAGGGTGAGCGAAGCACAATGTCTCAGAACTATCAGAAGGATAAGAAAAACGATAGGAAAAATTTGAAAAGAGGTTCTGAATGGTATTGATGAGTGCATTTTGAGCATAATTTCCATAGGTTCCCATTCCTCCATTAGGTCACTCATTGATTGTCATTACTATACCCACTGTTGGAAATTGATTGAACTACTTTATTCTTTCATGTTTGAAATTTTTAGGTCTCTCCTTTTTACTTTTTGTCTCAGTGTGTTCACTTTTCTCCTCAATACAATATCCTTCTCTAATGAAACAGTTGTGTTTCTTTATTGATCAACTTCGAAACTTGGGAGCTGGAAATGGTAGGCAAGTCAAAGTCAATAACATGGGAAACTTCTTCCTTTGGACCCAAGTTATGAACGTCCACAGATGCATCCTGAAAACAAATTACTAGCTAGTTTTTTTATTTTAAATAGGTGCAAACATACTTTTTTTCATTATTAATCAACTAGGTACCTATGAGTTTTCTTATTTTCCTGGGGGAATCAGCATTTTTTGGTAACAAATGCTGAGGAAATGAAAATATACTGGGTACAGCATCTGCTTTCAAAAACCTAGCAGTACCTGGTATGCCTGAATAATCTGTTGGCAGGAAATGCTCCCCACAAAGCTTGCTGCTTTTAGTTGGAGTCCAATTCTCACTAGGAACTGCCTTTATCCATAATTCGAGAATGTCTGGTCTTTTGAATGGAAAACTGCAATAAATAATATTACTCAATATCAAAATGGAAGTATTTAACTCTGACAAATAATATAGGTATAGTTTTTGAACATATTCTGAGACTGGACATTGTAAACCTAACTGATGATCATTTCATGAACTATATTTTTCAAAAATCTGAGAACAATATTCAACTTACCCATGGAATGCTAATTTCCTTTTGTTTTGTTCATTCTTCTTGCATCCAAAGGCGACACAATAAATCACCATTGTTTATCAATACTAACCACAAACCTTCTCAACAATCAGTTCAGTGTTCACAACAACAAATTCAGTCCTTTTGTTACAACAAAACACGCCAAATGAATAGATATTTCACCTCGTATTTCACATGAACTAAGACAATGAACTTATGTCTTCACTTTCTTGCCTGTGTAGATGACAGAAAAAATTCTTTACTACTTTAATTATTAGATAAAAGAAAATTTATACACCAATCCACCATTAAACAACACGAGTTGGAAGAGGACAGGTATCCGTAAATCATGCTATCTTTGTTGCAGCTGCCCCTGACACACTTTGTGCTATTCGAGAGAACGATCGTATCCCTTTCAGTTGTATTGAGTTCATTGAATAAAATAGTGTTGAAAACAAATTCGAAAACTTACCGTGACCGCCTCGACGGGCGGGTCGACCCCAGCGCTAGGCGAGCATTTCTTCTTGGCCGCCGCGGCCGCCGACCGGAACAGCTTCGACTTGCGCTCGCTCAGCTCCTGCACGATGGCCGACAGCTCGCCGTCCCCGGCCGGCCTGCCACGTCCGCCCCCGCCGCCTCCCCCGCCCCCAGCCTGCTCGCGCGGCGGCGACCCCGTCGGCGGGTCGCTGTGCGCCTCGGGGTCGGTGAAGCAGACGTCCGCGTTGCCGTCGGAGCCTGCAACAAGAGAAAAGAAGTAGTAGATTTTAGCTCCAGGTTGTGAGCTAAAATCAAATACATATTTTTCCCGTGTATAATACACTATTTTTTTCTGTGACAGAAGAAAGGACGAATCAATATTGAGTAGGTATTACATTATTTTGAAATCTGAAAATTATCGACGTGAAATTTCAAGTTTTTAACAGTAGGGATACCTGCGTTTTATAGGCATCTTTATCATTCTTTTGAAGTAATCAAATATCTGATGTAACTTCTGTCAGTCTAATTCTGTGATTTGATTTCAAGAAATTGCGAATTTAGTGGTTGTTTAGTAACCGTAACCGTGAAGTCGAATGGAAGATGAAAGGATTTGCAGTTCTTTCTCGGAGACGGTATTATTGACTCATTTTTCGGAACTATAGCACAACAAAAGCCATCAACAGTGTATATACAGGGTGTTTCATAATTGAATGTCAATATTCGAGGAGGCGATTCTTGGGCTCATTCTAAGAAGAAAGTTTCATATGAACGTATGACCTAAACGTCCCAACTTTGGAGATACAGGGTGGTAAAATTCTCGAAAATTAATATAGCCTACTACAATGAGAAGTTATAATTCGAAAATACCAAATACGAATACAAAGTTCATGAACTATGAATTGTATTTCTGAAATTTGATCTTAAAAATAAAAACTATTTCTCTGCATTGTGATATTATCATATTAACAATATTACTATAATCATGTAGTGAAAAGCTTTTTATTTTTAAGCGAAAACCGTGCATCAGATTGAAAAAATTGTAGTGATCAAATTTGCTTAGAAATGATCGGGAATTTCAGGAATGATTTCAATTTGGAGATTAATCAGTGGCGTACCATCAATGTCTGCCAAAATAGGTATGTGAAATTCCATACGAACGCCACTGGTGGCAACAACAAAAAATGTGGTACGCTAACTGATGCCTCTTGATACATAGTACATGTATGCCAAATTTCATCAGAATATCTGAAGTGGTATTACAGATATTAATAAAAAACTATTAATTTTTGAGAACTTTACCACCCTGTATCTCAAAAGTTAGGATGTTTAGGTCATACGTTCATATGAAACTTTCTTCTTAGAATGGGCCCAAGAATTGCGTCCCCAAATATTGACATTCAATTATGAAACACCCTGTATATGTGATATACAGTGTGTCCCACTTACCATGCTCACCATGGGTATCTTTTTAACGGTGAGAGATACGAGGTCGGTTAAATGACACCAAATGTGGAGTTTGTCAAGGCCAACTATAATGTGAAAAAATATTTTGATAAAATATATTGGTTTTTGTTTTATACGCAAAAAACAGATTTTGATCATTTTCATGTCTCCTCCGTAACTTCTTTATTTATGAAAATATTCAAATAGGAATTTCACATTCTCATGGCAGTTTTTCAAAATGATTTCGAAAAAAATATGAAATTTATACCAAGTCTTCTAATATTTGTGATATCAGCACCAACTTTAGTTTTTCAAATGTAGGTCATAGCTCACTATGACTTAGTTACAAATAACTTTTTTTTTCTCTTAAAGATGATATGGCGCAGTAATAGTTTTGTGTTGATAACAACGGAGTTATCGTCATTTATACAAAAACAAAAAATTATTCGGAAGCCGCCATCTTGAATTTATGAATTTTAACAAGAAAATCATGATCTCCGACCTCAAAAACCCCCACTTACCAATTTTGAATGGAATCGGACCAAATCTTGTCCGCCATCTCGGAGCAGTCATTTTTTTCAATTTCAACAAAAATTCCATAATGTATTGTCACCGAAATTATGAACACCTGCCAAATTTCAAGTTAATCGGAGTTATGGAATTTTTGTTGAAATTTAAAAAAATGGCTGCTCCAAGATGGCGGACAAGATTTGGTCCGATTACATTCAAAATTGGTATGTAGGGGTTTTTGAGGTCGGAGATCATGATTTTTTGTTAAAATTTATGAATTCAAGATGGCATCCAAATAATTTTTTGTTTTTGTATAAATGACGATAACTCCGTTGTTATCAACACAAAACTATTACTGCGACATATCATCTGTGAGAGAAAAAAAAGTTATTTGTAACTAAGTCATAGTGAGCTATGACTTACATTTGAAAAACTAAAGTTGGTGCTGATATCTCAAATTTTAGAAGAGTTGGTTTAAATTTCATATTTTTTTCGAAATCATTTTGAAAAACTGCCATGAGAATGTGAAGTTCCTATTTGAATATTTTCATACAGGGTGTTCCATTTAAAAAAACATATGTTTGCTCCATAACTAAAAAACAAAAGGTGCTAGCAAAAAAATAACTACGCCACTGGATTCTACGAGAAAAACTCTATAAAAACAAGTTTTAACTTCTTCGATAAGTTCAAAGATAACTGAGACACGGAGGGTGCCTGAAAAGTGATATTTTTCAATTCCACCCTGTATCTCGACAACCGGAAGAGCTATCACAATTCTGCTTGCGCCATTATTAATTTCATAAAAAAGTAGCACACTGTCGCGAAAACCGCAATGCTCTATCTTTACTGATAAGGGAGATACCCCGCAAAAGTGCCCAAATTGGGATACCCTGTACAACAGCACAATGCGGGAAGCATGCTTGAATTAATGAATAGCGCAAAAAACGCGATTCGTATGCCAAAATACTGTGAAAAACTATTTCAATCTTCTGATTCCTCTGTAAACAAATAAAAAAGTGAGGTTGTGTTTCAATAATTCACAGAAAAGTGAGGTTGTGTTTAAATATTTTACCTCGAGGGTCGGTCATCATGCACACGACCTATTCTAACGACCGAAGTCTTCCTGCCAGTATACCGGGTGACACAGGAGACATGTGACATCCTGTAGTTTTTTTATTTGAAGAGATGAAAATTTGAGATTCACAAGGGTTATATTATCGAATGTACCGAATGACAATTTTCTTCAACCACCTGTTTGATTGGACCCAACTCTTTTTTTTTTTTTTTTTTTTTTTCGAACGGCACCCTGTATATTCTGTATCTATTTCTATATCTTATATGCCTTGAAATTCTCTATTCAATGATGCATCACAATTTGATATTCGTTCATTAATTGACTGTTAAACTGCATTTTATTGAAATACATGAAGTTGGCTGTGACCCGAATACAATAACATTTTGATGCTTGATAGTGATAGGCTTAGAAATCCAAAGATCATTACTTAGATCTTAGACCATAATCGGTCACGAAAGATTGCCAATAATTTCATTTGTTTGTATTGGGATATTCTTGAATCCTGTTATGTTTTTGATTTGCAGACTTTTTCTTGGGGTTTGGATTCGGTTTCATAAATAATCCTCGAATTATTCATGAAACCGAATCCAAACCCCAAGAAAAAGTCTGCAAATCAATAATTTCATGGAGTTTAGAAAAATCATTCGAAAATAACTCACGATATTGAGAAAACTAAGAGAAACGGTTTTCGCATTTGTTTTTTTCCAATCAACTGACAATATTATACCTCTCCTCTACTAACTAGCTAGCTTTTTCATTTAGATCAACAATGGATATGCTATTCATAGACAAGTTCACAAATGAACTTAGTTGAATTATCCCCTAGATTCACAATCAGCATGATTTACGAGAAAATGATGTGATCTTATGTATTATTTTAATGTATGTATGTAAATGAATCATTATTATTATTATTATGTTCATTATTATTATCATTATAATTGTCACCTGAGCACGTCCTCTCCTCGTGCCTGTCGGCCTCCACGAAAGGCACCGCCCCGCTGTCCAGCAAACTCCTGCTGGAGCTGAAGAACGGCCGCAGGCTCGGCTTCGGCGTGCTGGTGATCGACATGGTGTCCTGCTCGCCCCCGGAATCCTCGTCGCAGCTCAGTGACTCGAGCTCCTGGAACAGCGCCTGGATGTCGCTCGGGTTGTCCAAACAGTCTCTCACTCGGCCACCTAGAAAAACAAAGGAAATAACGAAAAATTGACAGCGAATGGCAAACACGGTTGGTGTGTTGGTTGTAGAATGAGGAATTTGTGCGGAATATATGTAGGACAAACAAGAAGATCAGATGTATCAAGTATCGTGGAACATGAGATGTTCAACGCCGCTGAAATCCAACAAACTTCTGCTAGAGTGTTGTCCATACAGTTATTCACTTGATCTCCTAGACTAGAAGAATATTGAGATAATGTCAAACACGGCTGATTTTCTAAGTTTTGTAGAATATAATACAATAAAAATTAAAAAGCCATCATTATACGAATATCAAGCCTCAAACCTAATAGAAAAACGAAAGAATGACAATGAATGGCAAACATGGCTGGTTCATTATTTGAGATACGGGGGAATTTGTGCGAAACATTTGTAGGGCAAACAAAGATATTGGATGAATCAAGTATCATGGAACATAAGATGTTCAACGCCGCCGCTATCCAACAAACTCCTGCTCATACCATCAGAGTCCGGCACCCAGAACCTCTTCAACAGCAACACGAAACGCTGCTTGAGGTTGTCCGGCATCTTCCACATCGCCTCACTGTCCCAACAAATCGACGCGATTCGATTCATCCATTGAACATGTCAATGGCATGCCCTCGATCCTCTCTTCATGATTCCACAGATCCATCCCAACCTATATACTATCATCTTCTTCGTGATTCATGAATGACAAAACATACCTTACTGAGCATATTTTCTAAAATCATTGAGAAAAATTATAAAGCAACGAATTGTGAATTTCATCAACATAAAATATAGCTTCGATATAAATCAGTTTGGTTTTCAAGAAAATAGTGGCACTCAAGCGGCAGTATTACAAGTGATAGAAGCAATTCAAAAAGGAATAGTAGCTGTTTACATTGATCTATAAAAGGCTTTTGATACAGTGGACCACACAATACTTCTGGATAGCTTGGAATTCATGGGACTCAAGAGGCATTGTGAGAAATATTTGAGCTTCATATCTTGAAAATAGGAAAATCAGTAACAAATCTGCTAATGGGCTTATATCACAAAAAAATGTTATTTCATAATTCGATAGAACTCACCCAAACTAGCTCACCACCGCAAACCGTTTCTTGCTGTGAGCTCCCTATGTTATATAAAAAATTATTGAAGCCCCGATTTTTCGGACCTCTGAAAACGAGGCGATGATGTGACGTCAAAACCCCAATACTGAAACAAGACTATTCCAGACAGAGATGAATGATACATGATTTCTGACAGAGTGAATTAGCGCGAGATCACAGTTGAAAGGATTAATATATCAGTTGCCTCAGTTTCCGTCGGGCGTTTGGTATTTTCTTTTAACTATGGCGAGATGAGGTTTCTACGTCATAAGAGGGTCCGTTTGCAGAAGGTACTATTATTTATGTCCAAAAATAAAACATTCCAGTTAATTTTTCGATCGAATTATGTCGTCAATCATTATTTATGTATAAAAGAATCATTATAAACATGGTTTGATTTAAAAGTTCTACTATCTCTCACAAACAGGTTATATAACTGCACTGGAATAAAACTCATTTCGGATATCAAATCCTCATCAGTAACCTGAAGTCCAGTTATTCTTTCAGCCGTTCTTCATGATATACACAATGTTCATCTCCCTATAATATAACTAAAACTACAACGAACTGACATCTCAGAAAAATACCTTCAGAGTCCGGCACCCGGAACCTCCTCAACAGCGACACGAACCGCTGCTTGAGGTTGTGCCTGGCGTGCGGCATCTTCCGCATTGGCTCGCTGTCCGACAAGTCGACCGCCTCCTCCTCCCCCGAGCTGATCTCGTCGTCGTCGTCGCTGTAGTCGTGCTCTGCCGCGCCCAGTTTGTGCTCGTGGTCGACGGGCGTGGAGGTCAGCTGGAGAAGGGAGAGGCGGGCAAGGGGGCCGGCGGCCTGTTTGCCGTCCTTGCCGTTGGGGTCGGGCATCAGGTCCAGCTCGATGTCCATCTGCTTCTGCAGCACCTGGAAGACATATTTCATTTCGATAGATCGAATGGACGAGGCCGAAGGGACAGGATGAATAAAAATCACAGAGAAGCCACTTAACAGGCAGGAAATTGGTAATCAAAATTGACACTGACATTGGGTGAACACAAAATGATGGAGTTCTCAATAAAAAAATTACACAAAATTGGTTTTATAACGTTTGGAGAAAAATATGTGCGTCACACGGCAGCAAATGTAGATTGACTCAGCCGCGGCTGTCAATCTACTACTTTGCTGCCTAGTATAACAAATAACTATTGTTTGACCGTCACGATTCCTGTTACATCGGCCTCAGTGGTCGTTTTCGACTCTGAAGAGAATCAATACTTGCGGAATACAATGTCGGATGGTCATTTGAATAATATTAGTAAGATATACAGTCTGTCCAAGATAAGGTTGCACAGCATGGGGATCTCGGAAACGGTCGGCGATGCGAAGTCGGTTAAATGGGTGATAAATTGCGCATTCAGAGGCTCATACCAACAGCCGTCGAAAATTTTCAAAATTATCTTCAGTTTTTCAGTTATATCGAAAAAAGTGATTTCTTTCGTTATTATTAGATACAAAAAAATTGAAAATCATTTTTCAAAGCAATATTTGATGACGTTCAACGTGGTGATACCGATTTCTTTATGCGACGTTTCGTATTCATAGAAACATTAACTTTCGTTTTCTAAATTCGGTCCTCATAATTTTTTCACAGATTCTGAAAGCTTTTTTTATTCTGAATTCAACCATGTATTATACAAGGTTATTTGAATGTGTTTCGACCTATTTTTATACATCATTAATTTTTTTTCGAAATTCCAAAGGAAAAATGCCATCAGTTCCACTTATTTCTGATCATTTAGTGTCAAACATTGATGTGAACGGCGATCTATACTGAGTCGAGTGCTGAGATCCATTTATACCTACTTCCGTATGTCTTGGAGAACTTTTATTATTTATCCTAACTGAAATCAGCTGTTATTGTTGCCATATCATTTGTTAATTTATTAATTATTTAATGCCTACCACTCTTGTACAAGTGAAATTGTTCCATACGAAATAAAAGTATGTTTCATTGGTTGAAATTCATCAGTTTTTACCAAATTTTGAACTTTATTGATAAAAAAATATTCAACTGAACGTATATATACAGGGTGGGTCACGGTAGATGGCACCTTAGACGTTTACGGAGAACGGGACATAAGATCATTCTGAAAATTTGATTACTCAAGTAATTGCTCTTGATCTATCGATCTAAAATATTTTCAGCTCTGCGGCGTTGCCGCTTCTATCGAAAAGTAGCAACAACTTTGTTATTTTAAATGGAACACCCTGTATTTTATCGCATTTTCAGATTCTCTCTGAAGAGCTGATTTCATCGATCACACTTGGGGTCTAGCGGAAATGATTACAGAGATATAGGGTGTGAAAAATCGACATTTTTCAACTTTAGGAATTTTTTTTGTCAAAACTATTCATTATTGGTCAAAACGG
Organism: Phaedon cochleariae; assembly: GCA_918026855.4. Classification (NCBI taxonomy): domain Eukaryota; kingdom Metazoa; phylum Arthropoda; class Insecta; order Coleoptera; family Chrysomelidae; genus Phaedon; species Phaedon cochleariae. The sequence continues at coordinate 72,985,169 of OU896707.1, read as the reverse complement.
CTCACATGATCACATTAGATCGATAGATCAAGAGCAATTACTTGAGTAACCAAATTTTCAGAATGATCTTATGTCCCGTTCTCCGTAAACGTCTAAGGTGCCATCTACCGTGACCCACCCTGTATAGATACCAATATTTCGAGAAGAAATAATGTTCTAATCAATTTATCGTACCCTTTTACCCACTCGAGGAGACGCTATGCACTCTCATACAAAAACCAAAGACAGTGAAGGAAGGAACTCTAATTCTGACCAGTCTCTCAACGTACAAAAATGGTATCATTATTATTCTGTAAATAGGTCATTTAACGAAATTATGGTTCGAAACTGTTCAGAATTGAAACAAATAAACAATTACAGGTGGAGAAAAGTTTTCATGGAAAATCATTTCACGATCGTATATTTGATTTTTATCAGAGTCGCAACAGAATTATGTACCTATCACATGCATTTTTACTAAATTAAATAGGCATTGAACAATAATTCAAAGTATGTGGATATGCGATAGTTGGCAAATGTTTGTGCAGCAGTGAGTATATTAATTTGGCAGTAGTTTTTCATAAGTAGGCGATAAATTGGCACAGAAATTATAGGTTCGAAAGACAAGATAAATATATTTTAAAAATATATCATGTAAGAATAGCGAGGGTTTTGAAAAAAAACTTGAAATTAATCATCTTAGGGACGTCGGTAGGTAGCTACTACTTGTTTCAATTGATCCCGAACTAGCTTTTCAGAATTTGAAGATAGCAGAAAATGTCGACTGAAGTATTTTGTTATTATAGCATACCTGTTTAATGCAAAAAATGTGACAATGAAGATATTCAATCCACAACAACTTTTCAAACATTGCTAGCAATTATTTGTGAATAATTATTATGACTCATGTTTTTTTTATCAACTGATGTTGCCTCATATTATTGTTTCGTGCAATGACAATTTAATTACCAATGAATAATTATGATAACAATAATATTGATGATTCATTTACCATATACCTACAATTAATCTGAAATTTATCATTCAGGATATCATGTTCTCAGTAGAAATAGAAATGCATATTTTTATATCATTATGAAAATAAGCAGTAAGTACAGTGAACAAGAGTAAACAGTAAACATCATATTATTATACAATGCAGTAATTGAAGTCATAACAGTTTCTGTTGACTCAAGTTGATATGACCAACAACATCATCCACATCAATCAATAATTCGATATCCAAAACTAAACAAGAGTTTTGAATTGACTCGGCCATTACTTCATAAACGATGAGATTTCCAAAAAAATTCTCAAACACACGGCATGTTTCGCTAACACAGTAGCTTCGTCAGGTGATATAATGGTAGAATGAGCTAAACACACACACCACACACCACGCCCCCCGAAAGGTTGAATGCCCAGGATCAAGTGCCGCCATATATAACTAGCTTACGTTATATGATAGCTCCTCATCCCCATGTCCATCCACCCCCACTCACTAACGAGTGGACTTCAACCTCATGCATTTGGCAATCTGCATATGTTTTATAAAACCCCTACTTGGTTTCAGTCTTCCGACTTTTGAACCTTTTTGTCTAATGTGTGTTTCCTAGCCTGACTTTGCGTGGTGGTTCCCTACCCTAATGGGAAGCAAAATTTAGTTTATGTCTTATTATTATTGGTTTACTTTTTTTATAGGGTATCAAAAGGAGAGACTCTTTTGTTTAATTATCTGATGATTATTATGCAACTTTTATTGATCTTGATTTAGTTTCGTTCTTTTATTTTATATTTGGTGAATTGGGCGCCTGTACTTTATTCTTCCGAAGCGCGGGTCTTGATTTAATTGTCTGTTGGTCAAGTCGTGCAGTAGCGGGTTCTCGTGGGTTTCCGTTCTTCCGAATGTAGTCTCCGTGTGTTGTCTTATGTAGTTGTCTATGTAGTCTGGGTTTATGTTCAGGTCCCTATAGATAAATCTATTTGGGATATACCATGGGGCGTTTACTGCCATTCTTATTGAGACATTTAGAAATGCCTGTATTTGCTTTTTGTATGTTTCTGGGCATTGGCCCCATGCACTTGATGCATACAAAATTATTGGAAGTAGAATAGTTTTTATTAGGCGCAGCTTCAACTCTAGAGCCATGTTGCTTCTGCGACCTATCAGAGGCTGTAGGTTTTGCCTTGCGGCTTTACCCAGGTTTAGTCGTGTTATAATGTGTTGTCTGAAAGTGAGTTTGTTATCTAGGGTTACCCCTAGATATTTTGCCTCGTCTGCCCATGGTATCTGTATGCCGTTTAGTATTACGTGTCCTGTAGGTTTGGTATGTCGTCTAGTGATATAATGAGCTAAACTAAGATTGGCTTGCTTATATATCCTACTTTCCCAACCTGAAGGATTAGTTACCTGTGGACAGGTTCGATAAATCTCCATTTTTAGAAATTAGTCACAATATCTACATCAAAATACGGTATGTATGTATGTGTGTGGGCGGTCCGGGACCTGACGCACTTAGGCTTCCCTTTTCGGGCCCATTGTGCACCCACATTCCTGGGATCGCAAGTCAGCCATGGAGAAGGCCGATCTCGCGAGCAAAAGAGACCAACTTCCTAGGCCAAATCTTCTTAACATCCTCTGGGTCCAGGATACTGCTCCCAAAATGGATATCCCTTGCTGCCACTATTGCCGGGCATTCAGTAAGGATGTGAGTAGAAGTCTCTTCATCCTCTAGGCACCATCTGCATTCTGGATCCTCCACAATCCCGATCATGCTGAAATGTTTGTTCAGGTGGCAGTGCCCTGTCAGCAGGCCCACCACCAGTTTCAGCTCCTTCCTGTTCAAAGCCAAGAGGGCATTGGTCTGTCTTCGTGACGGGTTTCCTATATGGAGTTTGGACTGTCTCATTCGAGGAGCCTTTCTCCAGCTGTCCTGAACCTTTTCCGTCAGGATTTCCTTCATCTTGAAGTTGCTCCAGGATCGAGTGACCCCTGAGATTGGCTCTGGGCCAATCACTGAACCTTTCGCCCCCTTTCTGGCCAGACCATCGGCCATTTCGTTACCTGGTACCCCTGAGTGTCCAGGGACCCACAAAAGACATACCTTGTTCGTTGCTGACAGCCTTTGTAGGCTATCTATGCACTCTGACACCAAGGCGGAGGTCACCCTATACGAGGTGAGCGCCTTGAAAAATACGGTGTACCGGATTAACTCAAAAGGGTTGATATCAAATACATATTATTACTTACTAAGAAAACAAATTCATCAGTGGTGAACTATTGGGGTCTAATTGATAATTGATCGTTAAGTTAAATGTCCCCGATAGTTCACCATTGTTGTATTTGTTTTCTTAGTAAGTAATAAATAATATGTATTTGATATCAACCCTTTTGAGTTAATCCAGTACACAGTATTTTAATGTAGATATTGTGCCTAATTTCCGAAAATGGAGGTTTATCGGACCTGTCCACTGGTAACTAATCCTTCAGGTTGGGAAAGTAGGATATATAAGCAAGCCAATGTTAGTTTAGTTCCTCGTACCAGTATATCACCTGACGGAGCTACTGTGTTAGCGAAACATGTCCTGTGTTTGAGAATTTTGTGGAAAACTTATCGTTAGTGGAGTTTTTCCAAAACAAGAGTATTCATATATTTCTATACCTTATTGAGAAAGTATTCGCCAATACTTGATCTGTATTTTTTCATCTCGTTCCCTCACCTGATCCATCCGTATGACACCCTCGGCCAAAGTCTTGAACCCCAACATGGTGCGATTCTTGTATCTTTTTCTTCTCTGCAGCAGTATGTGCAGCTTATTTCCCTCCCTCTTCAAGAAATGGGGGTACTGCAGACAGAAAGTGACGTCCAATGGAGTGTCGAGCAGCCCCCCTTGGGGTAGGATGAGGTCGTTTGAGCGGAGAGTTCTCTTGCTGGACTGCATTTTCACGGCTATGGATATGGCAGCCAAGTCTGAACCCAAGGGGCGCAAGATAGCCAGACGCGTCAGAGTTAGAGAACAGAGCCTGCCATAAAGAATTCACAAAATTTGTTGAAAACAGGGAAAATTCGGAAAGTGTATGTAAATACATCGAAATTGTTGGGATTTATCTTGCGTAGAGTTCCTAAATGTACTTGACACTGTTTTTTTTTTGACGTTTTTTGTATATTAGAGTACGAACACTAGACAAGCAGTGACAATCAAACATAAGCACAAGCGATTTTGAAGCAAATCGTATGTTTTGCCAGACAAGGACAAGAATATGTTTTTCGCTTAAAAAGATTCTCGCATCTCGCAAGATATTTGCGTATTTTGTTTCAAATCTGATATAATTTTTAGGTTATAGTTCTGAATTTTGCTAACTCTGACTTTTGTAACAAAATCTTTTAGCTTTAACTTATTTTCCAACTCTCTGAACCTTGGATTTTTGAATATTCCTGCTCTAAGAATTCAATCCTCAATTTTTTTTTTTTTTCAAAATATGTTCGAAATTAATTTCATTATCTGCAAGTTTTTCGGTTGTTGTTGGTTCTAAAGTGGCATAAGGTTCTTTTCGATACTCGCTCAGTTAATAAATTGTAGGTTCGGTTCTTTCTCCCAATACGATCCTATTCTTCAACATCAAATCTTCCGTTCTGAAGTGAACATGATAAAAATGCGTTGAAAAATTGTCAATATCCTACCAAGAAATTTGAATACCTCGCAGATTTTGTGGCCTGACTGCCTGAACCTATATTCCATGCCGGCCGCATCATATTCTGTTTCCATTTTTGTAGAATTACGTTACCCGATGGAAATTCGAATAGAATGAATTGGTTTCCCGTGTTCTCAGTTGGAAACTGCGCAAACTTGTATATTTCTCCTAATTATCTTAATTTGTCCAACCTTTGAAATTTATGTCATGTATGTCCGTGTACTGTCAGTTCCCGCTTTTTCCGTCAGAGTCTAAACAGCAGTGTCAAGTACTTTTAGGAACTCTAATCTTGCGTAACTACAAACAACTGTCAGTGAGTTCAATACGAACTGTATATTTATATGGCATTAATAGTATCCCGGTTAGAGTATGGGACAATTGTTTGGTCACCGTTTTATGAGAATCACTGCACTACATTAGAAAGAGTTCAGCATGAATTTATAAGTATGGCAAAGAGGCTAAATAGGGATTTACTCGAGCGTGTAAAAAAACAGTCACATAGAAATACTCGAGCGCATCAGATATTAATACTGTATGCGCCCCACGTGTTACTGATAACCGAAAAATATTAATCTGCCGATTTGCATGGTGGGGGTGGCCGTACGAAGGGATAGAAAATGGGTAAAAAAATATATTCAAGTGCGTCAAGTCAAGTGGGTCCTATTCAAAAGACTGACGATTTGGACGCAACCAAAAGTCATGACCAATTTTTGAAAATACAAAAAAAAAGTGACCTTGAAATACTCGAGCGCGTCAGATTATTATACAGACGCTTCATCTTGATGTCCTTGTCGTATCGACCTATAATGTGACAATTATGTAAAGGAATCACCTTAATCTGACGGTTGGATTTTTTTTTGTTAAGTGAATGAAATAACTAAAATATAAAATATACTGTGACATCAACAGCTGGAAGAATTCACAATTCACAAAACGTTCCAATTTTTTATATAGGTACTCAAATATCGATCTTAAGTACCAATGTAACTGTATTATTATTTTAAATTGAGAATATTTTTTATGAGAATGTTTCTTTAGTTTGTTTCTATTTTGTTGGAAATAGGATTATTTTCTGTATATAATGTTGTGACGTCATGTCATAGGTTCATTTCATTATCCTTGCTTGGAATTCGAATAGCATAAAATATACCTGAATTTTCTACAAGGTATTTACTGATGAAATAAAAATCGATCTGGCCACCCTGGTCCACGCGCAGAGTGAGTTATTTTCAATTTGCCACATTCAAAACGGAAAATTGCATATACAAGGTGATACACGTTTGAGTTAAGGCAACCGCGACAATTTTTTCTAATGGATCACCCTACATTCTATTCGATTTTTGGAATCACCGTTATTGATTTTTGATTTGATTCGATGTTGCAATCCAACCACGAACGTTGCAGAAAAATATTTAGGTTATGTTCTAATTCAACATTCATGTACCGCATCTAATGATAATCATTTTTGATTCATATGATTCGATATTTGATATGTGATGTTTAGTTGCAGATCCGAGAAGCACAGTGTTTGATACTTGACACAGAATTCGAGAAATCCATCCAGTCAAGCCGAACCGAAGGAACGATCCACAAAGAAAAATGACCAGAGTATACTTCCCTAAATTCATATCACCATGTTCGTACGGAAGGCGATATATTGCTTCCTTTTCCAGATTCTCAAGCAAACAGATAGACAGATATTCACCTTTATGTCTCTATGGAAACACGACAGGTACCCTTACGAGGGGAGAGTACCAACTTTGCGTTGATAAACCCTCTCTGCAAAGGAGGTAGACGCTAGATGGGTTAGGTATATACAGTGTTTTTCATCGCAGAGAAAATTGTTGGTTATCTGCCTGCCTCGTATTCATTGAGATAGTTGATTAATTGATGAATTACAAAAATATATCGCATTCCAGTTACGGATGTAGAGACCAATATCCAGAGTATTTATTCCATGTTCGTCTCACGATTCGAATTTCAAATAGATACTTAGTTTTAGATCCGAGCAGCACAGTGTTTGGCATTCCAGGTCTTGATTATAATATAACCCACGTAATGTGGAGATGAGGATTAAGTCTACTGAGGAAACTTCTATTTGGAAACAAAACTTATATGTTGCAATGTTGCAATCCAACTACGAACGTTGCAAAAAATATTCAGGTAAGTTTCTAATTCAACATCCATGAACCGCATTCAATAATAATTATTTTTGATTCATATGATTCGATATTTGATATGTGATGTTAAGTTGCAGATCCGAGAAGCACAGTGTTTGATCGTTGATCAATCAACGGTGTGATACTTGACACGAAATCCGAGAAAACCATCCAGTCAAGCCGAACCTAAGAAATGGTCCACAAAGAAAAATTACCAGAGTAAGTATACTTCTCTAAATTCAGATCATGATGTTTGTACGGAAGGCGATATATTGATTTCTTTTCCAGATTCTCAAGCAAACAGATAGACAGATATTTACCTTTATGTCTCTATGGAAACACGACAAGTACCCTTACGAGGGGAGAGTACCAACTTTGCGTTCATAAACCCTCTCTGCAAAGGAGGTAGACGCTAGATGGGTTAGGTATATACAGTGTTTTTCATCGCAGAGAAAATTGTTGCTTCTCTGTCTGCCTTATATTCATTGAGATAGTTGATTATACAATAAATTACAAAAATATATGGCATTCTAGTGAACCAATGAAAACAAAGTTAACAGACCACTTTGACAGCTTTCAAAAACTCCGATAGGTGACGTATGCTCATTTTTTATCTGAAATTATACACGGGAAAAATATTAGATTTTGGCTCATGGTTTTTTGTTTCTCTCCACTGACAAAAGGTCGAGCAATAGGTACAACCTGGAGCTAAAATCTACTACTTTTTTTCCCTTGTATGTATAATAAATAATTATTTTTATTATTATTACTTCATTTTGATACCATGGGAGGTATAAGAGGTATTGAAAGTAGTGAGGAAGTATGGAAAATACACTAGATGTACAGAAAGGAGTACAGATGTTTAAGGAAGTAAAGAAAATAAGGAAAGTATTGTACATTTTGACCATAGGAAATTATTAAATCAAATTATTGTAGAAAACAAGCTCATTTGAACATAAAATAGAAATTATAAGTATTAGATTGGCAATGACCATTCACACAGAAGGTAACAATTAAATTGTTGATGATTCATCTTTTAATTACATATTTTGTTGTGAAAGCCTATGCTGTGGATATTACATTAAAATTGTTGGGTGCTTTAACTTGTTACTTACTGATTATAGAGCTGATTATTGTCAGATAAGGTGACAATAATTATAACCTACTACTGTGTACTCAAGCTTTATACATGCAATTGTAAAATAATTACTATTTGAGTATAAATTCAAGAATTTGGAATGGTTAAACCCTACTTTCAACCAATAATTTTAATGATAGGTATTAAAGAACTGGTAAATGTGATGTATCTTCTCAATTCTAATGAATATTCTCAGCAAATCATTTAAGTTTTGTATCAACTCAATGAATAATCTCATTTCCTTTTCTATATGAGTTATTTAAATAGCAACAGGAAGTTTCAAATTGATACATTCTGGGGCTCTTTATTGGTATCAGTGCATGAGCTATTTCCTTTTATTAGCTCACCAACTTTCAACAATAAACAAGTATCCACATATGATATGAAGTCAAATAACCCTTACCTTGGTATACAATTCGACGGTGTCCTATCAACCCAAGTGGCATAAAGTTTCATTTTATTCGGGACAGATGCCCCCGCCCCTGTAAGGGATTTGGACAATTTCTCACTCATTTTCAATGCACCTCCAACAACGCAAAAGAGAAAATACGCATAACTAATTCAAGAACGACGACCGAACAGTATCCGCTTTTTCCATCAACAAACATATCTTTTATTTATTTTAGTTTGAGACCGCATAATGAAATGCAAACTATTGCAAACACAAACAAGATCAAGTCAAGAATATCAAGATTGTGACGTGACGCATACGGAATACGGATTTGATTACTGATTAGTGTCAGAATCAGAAATGTCACAACAAGAACAACTGCAACAGAAACTGACAGAAAGTCTCATGAAGTAGAGTACATTCTTTCTTTCTCCCTCCAGTGGATCTGTGCTGAACATGCAAAAGGTTATAAAGCTTAAGGCCTAGATGTGTAAAGGGTTTGACGGATGAAATTAGCTAACATAGCCTTCTGCTATCTGTCCCTAGGTGGATGAGCGCTGAAGATCTATAAGGCCTTAGGACTGGATGTTTAGAATGTGACAGAAAGTAGCTCACATAGCCCTCTGCAATGGGCCAATGGGTTCAGTCAGGCATCAGGCCGGTAGGTTTAGGGACGTTGAGGTCTGAACTCTGAGGAGTTGAGGACACTGACACTAGCACAAAGATGTGACACTAGGAGAGGAAAGTAAAAAAAACAAATAAAATGAAATTTGGATGAATATTGAATTGGTGAGTTAACTATCATTCTGAAATTTGATCAGTATACTTCTTTCATTCAATCCCAATGGTCCGCTTATACCTCCTTCTGGCAATTTATATTGCAGATGTTGAAGTTTTCGATCTGGTGAGAATTCAAGCAACTGTTTATTACTATCTGAAATTCTATCTAAACTCCAAACACCAATGTTTTTTGATTTTCCATGTCTGGCAAGAACATAATAGCCATTTTTTGTTTGGACTACACCTGAAATAACAGCCCAATGGGCTTTGTGTCCTTGGTATAAACCTGGTGCATTATTTCTATCTGTGTCATATCTAATAACAGTTAAGAAGACAAATTACTTCAATTCAAAAGTATTTGAAGATTTTAATTGAAAAGGATACGGTACCAACATTAACCCTCCTCCCATCAAATGATTAATCAATTTCTGATCATTCAAAATACCCCTATGCACACTAATAATTGCTTTCCTGTCCAGATTTTCTTCTGCCAACTCTGCCATATTTTGTGCACTGAATATTTCTCCATTGAAACTAAAACCATGGTTTCTGGCTGATTCTAGTAGTTTGTCAATGGTTTCTTTTACAGGGTTATCAAGGCACATAGCTAGAGCCACTAATCCACATTGTGGACCATCTTGAATGTAAGCTCTGAGTGGAGTATAACAATAAGTAATTGGCAGGGATACCTCGGAGAGTTGGAACATGTTACATACTTTGTAAACTTCTGGGTATTGTTCTGCCCATGAGAAATCCATGTCAATAAGCTAATCAATACATTTTTGCAGAAAGCCACAAATCAAAACATTAACATAACATAACCTCAATACAGTAACTTTCTAACTAAATACAAATTGGTTTATTTGAACTACTATTGTTTTGACCTACTTCAATGAGCAAATTAAGATGTACAGGAAAGGAAGGTTTACAAAGGATGAATTATTTATACCAAGTAAGGGTGACTATAAAAATGTTCAGAATTCTGGATTCTAGATAAAATTACTCAACATCAAAAATATTGAACACAAAAGCAGCAGGATATGCAAACTTTTTTCTCATGCATGCAAATTTCGCTGATACTAGGCATACTGGCCTTTGGCTTATCCAATTTTTCTTCATTTATATTTATTTTAGATAAGTAATATGCTTGCCACCAATAGTGTAGCTGAAAACACTGCTTCATCATTGAATTCTAATCTCCTGGTGAATATTTCTAGAAAAACTGTTCAAAGGATGTAAGTTTATGGAATAATTCAAATTCCGAATATAATAATAGTATACATATTTTCAACATCCTTCCTTCTAGGGAAATAGGTTTGAAGAGAACAATCTGCAAGAGTTGCAGGTGTCTTTTACTAGCTGGCATTAATTGTAAAATAAGAATTACAAAGAAAAAATTGATTCAAACATGTTTGAAATGTCACAAATCCAAAATATTGAGTATTGAGAACAAAACCTACTTGCCTTGGACTCAGCAAGAAGAAAGTATAGTGGAAGTGATGGATTTTGGAAAAAGTAGTGAAACACAAGGAGATAATGATATTCACACAAAAAGAAACAAAAATCAAGTAGAATCTATACATTCCAATAGGGAAAATGATCACACACTAATGGAAATAAGACAAGAAGAGGTTATCATGAAGAGGAATGAACAGGAAAAGCAGGAAACCTAGGAGAGCTAGCTGAGTTCAATTCAATGATGAAAAATTTAATAAAATCAAATATGTATTTCAGTAAAATAAATGAAAATGTAATAAACTTCACAAAGGAAAAAAAATGCGAATTATAAAGCTTTATCCTCATAGAAAGAAAAGGGAATTGAATGGAGATCCGAATTTCAGTAAAATGATAGGTACACTCTTCAAAAGATTATTATGATGATGAACTTTCAAGTTAAGTCATAAATAAGAATATATGGAATACTTATTATTATTCAATCATTAATGTAGGTACTTGATAATGAAATTCACAATAAAAATTGAATTACAATTATGTTTCAATAAATAAATAAAAAAAGATATGAACATATCTAAAAGAAGTAAATTTCCATTTAAATAAAAACCTGTTCACTAGCTAAACTATCAGTAAAAGGGCTTACAAGTTCTTTGGTGGCAAAATAAAATATTAATCCAAAAGTTATTGAAATTGGCAAAGCTGGTAAAGCTTTCTTGAAAATTGCCAGTAACAGAAGAGTTAGGCACAATCCCTGAAAAAAAAAAATTGTATAAAATTATGTTTTAATTATGAATGCCTATACTCACTATCAAAATTGCCACAAAACATGCCAAAGTGGTATTCCAGTCCCCATAGGAAGATGCTTTTCCTACAAGCACACTATAGAAAATGAAATCTCCCAAACCCAATTTTACACCACCTAAAAAAAAGATAAAAATATAAAGCCTTAATATCTTAAACAGGTACAATTGTCTTACGTTCTTCCTCCTCTTGAATCACTTGTGTGCGAGGCACACCACTAGGAGTATCATGCACTTCCAACTGCCTTTGAGCAACTTGACTAGCATGGTTATCTACCCAATCTTGTGTGAAACCATGGTCTTCACTGGTAGACCTTGATGTTCTGACATTTGGCACCTCTTCACCTGTTGCCATACTTGTATAAGCATACATATAAGTGGCTGAAAAAAATTATATGTTATTTCTTCAAGGGTGAATCTGTTTGATGTTTATTAAATAAATAAATGAAGAAATAATAGCTATCTATTTCAAATATCAAAAATTAAGATCACAGGAACAGATTAACAAAGACATGATAATTGTTTCTTGTTTTTGATTTTATAGAATCCGTTTTTTAATGAATATGAATATTCATCACCTTCAAAATGATGATTATGGTAATATAAAATAAAGGGTGAAGTGAATCTCACATGAATATATCAGTGCAGGGAATATCTGTTCATTTCTCTCTTGTGCAGTCTCCACTAAAATTCTCAAGGGCCCCTTTGGCATCAGTACAGCTATCAAATCTGAAAAGTTTTTGAAAATCAACATTATTGAAACATTTTTGCCAAAATGAGACAGACCCCAAATAGATATTACAGCTAAAACAGCCCATGTTGTCCATTCAGGTAGGTACTTTATAAATACCAAAGCCATGAGAGCTGCTACAAAAATCAGATATGCCTGCTGTAGGACAAGGGGACCTTGCCAATGGATTACAATCATGCCCATTACTCCAAAATTCCACATTATCATGAGGAGAGTAGGGTAATCCATGGGAATGTTATAAGCTCTCAAAATTTCCCTGAAATAAAAATCATTGGTGTTGCTTCTTATAACAAACATGACTCACTCACTCTAGGTATAAATATGAAAAAATTGATAGCAACATCAAAGAGGATACAATCAACCAGCCATGAATAGTTTTATAACACCTGTACTTGTATAAAACTATTAACAGTACAGTCATGCCCACTATTACGGCCATCAGGATCATAGCATTTGCTGCAGCATTCCACACTTTGGTACTAGTATCTGGACTCTCTTCATGAAAAGGCGTATAAATTCTAAAAAAGTTCAACATCAAGGGGAGGTATCATAACATTTTGATACACTTACAAGTACATGCCTTTTATTGAATAAAAATTCACTGCACTAATAGTGGCTACTACAACCACCATACATAGGGAAACTGGTGCAAATAGTTTGATGACATGCTTGGCCCCATATTTGAGTTCCTCCTCATCATCTTGGGGCATTGGCTGGTGTTGCACACAGCGTCTTTGAGTAGGATGGTCCTCGCTAGCACCCTCTTCTTCAAGCCTTTCTTCGTTATCATCTGCATTTCTCCTAGTTCTCTTCCTTGGAATTTCCTGTCCATGTCTCAGGTCAGTAGAGGCTGTACTTCCTGAACTATTTGCAGCAACATGACCATCCATAAGTCTTGTTTTCTCGGAAACTGTATCGTAGTCGCTTTCACTGTCAGACATGCAGAATTTTAGACGTGGGTGACTGGGTGGGATGATCCGGATGAAATGCAAGAATGTGAAGATATTTCGATATTTGTCTTGTCTTTGTCAACAACACAACAACAGAAAAACACCTAAACAAGTAAAAACAGATACTGTTGACACAGAAGAAGACTAGATGAAGTATTACACATATAGGTCGTTGCTTCTGTTGCATCTATTCAAATGAAATTGAAAATCCTCAAAACGGAAGCTTAAAGGTAGCAATAGCAATCAGCATTAAGTATATGTGAACCAAATAATAGAAGTAGAAGATCTAGATCCTATCATGTATGATCCATGTCATCTGTCGTTACTGTCATTGTCAATTTCAATTACCCAAGCTGCCAACTGCCATTTCCTTATTTTGATATTTTGACAGTTGACTTGAGTTGACGAATTTCCTAGGTGTTTTCATTTCTCATTTTTTTGATTTTTCATTAAGAATTTCTTACGAGTTTGAAAAGCGAGATGGTGGACAAATTAGGTAAATTCTCATTAAATTCAATTCAAGTTTTTCATCAAATATATACCTTCGGTACTTTTATTCCTTCTAACCACTTTCGAAGTTAGCACTTAACTCTTCCTTATAAGGCCTCACTATTAAAACAGCAGTTATAAGTATTTTATGCTCTGATTAATTTTTATCGGTTCAGTTTTCAATTGCACTACAAAATGCAGTTAGATTTATGAGGAGGATTATGAATATATCCGATTCACAAGACGCCTTAGTTCAATGAATCATCACTTCCTCTGAAGCAGACACCTTTTTTCCTTAGAGTTGTTAATTTTCTGAATTCGCACTATGTCTATTATTGTAGTTAACAGTGAAGCAAATACCAGACGAATAGCAATGGTGGAGAGCTGTTTTGGAAGTTCTGGACAGGTAAATCAGAATATTCAGTAGTTTGAAATAGGTAATATTCCATCATTTCACTACAGCCTTTGGGAGTTCCTGGTAGAGTCCTTGTTGGTGAAGGAGTATTGACGAAAATGTGCAGAAAAAAACCAAAAACAAGACAGTTTTTTTTATTCAATGATATTCTGGTTTATGGAAATATCATCATCAATAAGAAGAAATACAATAAACAACATATCATTCCCTTAGAAGAAGTCAAATTAGAAAGTTTAGAAGATGACAATCGTAAGTAAATACCTATTTCATTAGATTGCTGTTGAAATCATTAGATTCACTTTCACTAATCATAAAATTTACAGTACCTGATAACTGTACAGTACTAAGATAGATACAGTTGATTCAGAAGTTACTTGCTCTTCAAATTTAGGAAAGAGAAGGATTATTCATTAATTAAATGTTCCTTTATAAGTGAAACTTGTATATGGGTTTTTATCTCATTGTCTCATCCTAAGATTTATCTATGAGTCATATATTTCACAAAAACAAACAATCCAATTGTCATAGGCAATGTTCCTGATATTGAAATAATTGTTCTTTGTAAACTAGTGGACAATGAATTGTTTCCATTTCAGAGTACAAAAATGGCTGGTTGATAAAAACTGCTTCAAAGTCTTTTGCTGTCTATGCAGCAACTGCAGTTGAAAAGGGGGAATGGATGGCTCATATAAATAAATGTATTGATGATTTACTCAGGAAAAGTAAGTCAAGCTCAAAATTTGGTATGACATTACAAATAGTTATTCACAGGTGGCAAAAAAGCAGTAGCAGAACATGCAGCAGTTTGGGTCCCAGATGGTGAAGCACCTGTGTGTATGCATTGCAAGAAATCCCAATTTACACTGTTGAACAGAAGGGTAATTTGTTTTTCTGTATTATTGTGTTTCCAACTACAAACCATATAAATGTTTTAGCATCACTGCCGTAAATGTGGGGCAGTAGTATGTGGCCCTTGCTCAAGTAAAAGATTTTTGTTACCAAACCAGAGTTCCAAGCCTCTGAGAGTTTGTATACACTGTTATGAAACTCTGACACAGGCTATCAACAAGAATCACAACTCTCATGATGTGGCACATAGAGGTTAGTATTTGTGTCCCATATATTTCATTTGAATTCTCAAATTTTGTGAGCATATTATAGAGAAAAAGTTATTCCAGTAGATGACTACTGAGCTGTCTGCTAATGTAGTTTTTTTATCTATATAATCATAAAAATTGGGCTTTCACAAATGTTGACTACAACCTCATCCCATAATATATGTCATTTAGATGCACCTTCCTTAATTTGTATTGAGTTTTTAATGATATTTCATTTTTAGGTGTGAATGCAGATTCTTCAGGAGAAGAAGATTCTGATGATGAAGAAGAGATCAATAAGGGACAACCTGAATCCCATGATCTGGTAAGTGTATTCAGACCTCAATTCAAAGGTTCACAATATTCAATGCTTAGGAATGATAATACCAATGCCTAAAGCACCATAATCTACATTCACTTTAGTAAGGTTCAATCTTTCATGTAAATTTCTCATGACTAAAGTTGACTAAAAATGAATTAGTTAGAGAATCTCATCAAATGAACAATTTTATTATCAAACATAAGAAGTAGCTTGTATTTTTAGCTTCACCAGAATGTATATGTTGAAGTAGATAAAAACTGCATGATTTTGAGAAAAAAGTATTTGAATATCACACTTTTTGATCAGTTTAGGAGCCACTGTCTGGGATATACTTGTTGATGCTTCAAGTCTTTTTGTATGAAGGTCGTAAGTTTGGTTTGATTTTGATTTCGGGAGCTATACAATTTGATTTAATGCTGTAAATAAATGCATATTGCATATGGTAAGCTTAATGATTTTCATGCGATTTTCGATTTTCCAATTTTGAAAGTTTGAGAGTGGCAGTAGATTTATGCATTTGAATTTACATTATTAACAATGAACATTTTTTGGTTATTAGTAACTTTTGGAATTGGTCACAGACCATCAGAAATATCAAATTTTTATGGTTGTTTGAAGTTTGGGATAATAATTATATGAGCATTTTGATATTTGGCTGTGAAGCAGCTTGTGTTTCTTAATGATATACAAATCATATTGTTTATATGGTTGGTTTTATTTTTTCAGCCAAAATTCTATGGAGATAATGAAAAACAATGAGAATTCCAAATAATCTATTTCAGACCCTGCACTTCCATCATTTTATGATATATTGTTATCAGGAGATGAATATTTTTAGTATTTCTGTTGAAATAACTTTTATTTTAAATATAAACACACTGGATAATTACCCATTAATTCATATTCTGTATAAATACTTTTACAAAACAATATGTAGATGTTAAGAATAGATTTTTTAATGGAGAGGAATACATGTTTCCTATTTGGGTGCTAGAATAATTAGTAATGAAATATATCAAGTTGATGTTCTTTTCTGAAATTATTCAAATTATTATACAGGGTGTCTCATAAGTCATGGATCAAAAGAATTGGGGGTGGTAGAAGGGATAATTTCCAATAAAAATCACGAGAAAACTAACCATATATCGGGTGGTCACAAAAAAACCGGAAGTTTTTATTTTTCTCGTGGTTTCATCATTTCTCAACCGAATTCTAATTTCTTGGCGTCGTTTCATAGCTAAAGGGCTATAGTATACAGTGGAATATTTGAAAATTTCATAATGAACAAAAACAAAATGGCGGATTCTACCAAAGTATTGTTATTTACAAAAACCGCTGGAGAAAAAGAAAATCAGATTTTTTCCTACCTGTTCCGATGCCATCTTAGGCTATTCATTTCTGAAGAGAATGAGTACTGGAACATCGAAATCGAACAAATAGTCCAGTAGATACACTCATTTCTTTGCAATTTGTTATGGAGTGAATGTGCTAATCTCGTATAAACGTTTATTATCATTTTGCCTCATGCTTCATGAAAATTCAATTGAATTTGGATTTCTCAGAGTTATTTCAAAGATGAAGAACTGTAGTACAAAATGGAACATTTGAAAATCCAATAATTGAAAGAAACAAAGTGGTGGAGTATCCAGAATTTTTGTGATTTTCAAAAATCTCTGGCGAATGAAAAAATGTGTATTCTTTTAATCAAGACCGATTCAATTTGAGATCATTGATTTCTAAAAAAAATGAGCACTCGAACATCTGAATCGAACAATTAGTCCAGGAGAAACACATTCTTTTTGGCGAAGTGTTATGGAGTGAATGTGCCAATCCCGTGATAAGAATTACTTTTAGTTTGCTTCTGGCTTTATCAGAATTCAATCGAATTTGGATTTCTTAATGCCATTCCAAAGCTGAATAGCTGTAGTACACAGTGGAAAATCTGAAAATTCCATAATTGAAAAAAAAAACGAAATGGTGGAGTAACCCTAACTCTCGTGATTTACAAAAACCGCTAGCAAATAAAAAAATTTTGATATTGACATCGAGATGTAAGTCCATGAAGATTGCGTGAAACCCTGAAAATATATAAAACTTTATACTAGTTGTAGTCAAAACGTAACGAATTTTGAAATGACCAGAATGTGTCTCCCTTTTGCTTCAACTACAAAACTGAGCCAGCTCTGTATCGACCGGGCTATTTCTAACTCAAGCATCGCATTTTCCACGCAATAATCAATTATTTGCTTAAAATCTTCCAAGTTCTCGAAGTTTATTTCATTTGTAAATACCCGTTCCTGTAAGGTACCCCAGACATTAAAATCTACAGAGTTCAAGTCCCTGTTATTTGGAGGCCACATTGTTGGTTCGATTAGATAAGGAACTCTGTTATTGAGATAATCAATAGTTGCGTTTGCCGTATGCACAGGAGTACCATTCTATAAATTTAAATAATGAATTATGTTATGTTGTTGCTGCTGTTAGTATGTTGTAATCAGATGGAAATATATTTTAAGAAGTTCGTTTTTCGGCACATTCACTCCATAACATTGCAAAAAAGTGCGTACAAGTTCTGGACTATTTGTTAGATCCAGATGTTCAAGTTCAAATGAGTGTATCTACTGGACTATTTGTTCGATTTCGATGTTCGAGTACTCATTCTCTTCTGAAATGAATAGCTTAAGATGACATCGGTACAGGTTGGAAAAAATCTGATTTTCTTTTTCTCCAGCGGTTTTTGTAAATGACAATACTTTGGTAGAATCCGCCATTTTGTTTTTGTTCATTATGAAATTTTCAAATATTCCACTGTATACTATAGCCCTTTAGCTATGAAACGATGCCAAGAAATTCGAATGCGGTTGAGAAATGATGAAACCACAAGGAAAATAAAAACTTCCGGTTTCTTTGTGACCACCCGATATGTGGTTAACCAATTGTTGATGGTTCAATAGTAGATTATACCACGAGTCAATAATGATAGCTATTATTCTCGAGGATTTTTTACGAACCGAGCCGCGTTAGCGGCGAGGGAGTAACATTCCGAGAGAATAATAGCCATTATTGCGAGTAGTATACTCTACTTTATTTGCGACTAATATATAGACTTGTGGTTTTTGAAGTATAATGCCATATATTAATCCCGCAGGGAATAATGGCGAGGGATTAATAGTCTTTATTCCCTGCGGGATTAATATATGGCATTATACTTCAAAAACCACAAGTATAATATATTAGTCGTGAATAAAAGGTATTAAATTTTTTTCATTTCTATAAAAAAATATATCACAATATGTCACATTTGTGAATATTTTTCACAAATTTCATTCTCACCTTTCCCCAGAAATAATTGTATGACCTGTATTACTTTCTATCAATTACCTAAGAGAAATGTTGTTTTCCTTAAGTTTCCTCATGTAATGAAATATTTAAGGTGCTTTTGAAATGCCGCTAGCAGATTTAAAAACCACCCCACAAAGATAATCAATCATAAAAACAAGGTGTCCATTTAATACAAGTTCCGAATTGGTACAAAATATGGAGTAATTCAATATTCCTCAAAGATGTCGCGTTTTTCATAAAAATTTAATAACTTTCCAACCATCATCAATTTAATAACCACATATTATACCGTTAGTTTGATTGTAAATGACCCCCCATACCACCGCACTTCTTTTGATATATGCCTTATGGGACACCCTCTATATGATAGTATGTAATACATTTTAATTTATTATTTATTGAAGTAACAGATCGAGGAATAACTTTAAAATTGTCCAAGGACCTTTATTAAATTATAGACTGAGATTTTCAAATATGGAGATTATTTCTGAAACAAGTGTTATTTAAACATTTTAATTTATTGATGAACTTCTTAATATTTACATATAAATATTACACGAATTATTTATTTGAATAAACAAATTAGCAATTATAAGATACATAAGGATAGGACTCTGGAATCCTTTTTGACAAAAAACTAAAATAGAGGTTTATAGAGAACCAGAAGAGCTCTCATCCTGAAATGCTGTTATATCAAGTGGAACACCCTGCAATTTATTGTTACAAATGAAAATGTGATAATATACCGGGTGTTTCCACTTAAAAAACAGAGGTAACGATACTTCCGGTTCAACCGGAATTCACAGCGTATTGAGGATATTTTAGAAAAATATATCACATTGAACTTTACCGGGATTACCATTTCGGATTTGATCACATTTCAATCCAATATGGCGGACTTCCGGTTTTTTCCGGAAATGCCAGCAACTTTGTTTTTTCTGATGGAACACTGTTAATTTTTACATAATCTAGTTCAACAGGTCAAAATTAGTGCAATCTTAATGTCAAATGTCATTTTTTCGAAAATGTTGAAATTCAAATTCACCTCGAGGATAAATGAGATGTGGTCAAAGCTATTCACAATAAGTCCCATATACTAGAGGAACATAATTTTTCACAAAATTTCTTTCATTGTGTCACTTATCGATGAATAATTTCAGTCACATTTTGGTAAAAAAATTAATTTTTTCAAATGTAACCCCTATGGGCCACCTACATATCCTTCTAAAACATACATTCAGGAAAGAAATGACATATCATTTTTGTATTTCGGTGCAGTAACAAATCGTAATACATTCAAAAATCAACAACTAGTTTCATGAATCTTCTTGCAGTTCGAATAATTTTCCAAGTGAGCTGTGCCATGGAAAACAACATTTCTGAATCTCATCATAAGATTGCACTTGTTTTGACCTGTTGTATTTAAATATAAAATAAAAAAAATATACAAGGTGATCCATTTGAAGAAACGAAGTTACAGGGTGACCCGGTAACGTATAGCCATTCCCCAGTATAGCACAGAGCGCACCAACCGATATGGTGCTCTGAAGCGTACTGGACTTTGTTTATGCCGACAAACCAAACCCCAGTACGTTTCAGAGCACATAATACGCTGATCATACCTACAAGCTACAAAGCTCCACGTTGGCATTATTCACAACCCCCTTCTTGGCATACAGGGTGGCATTGAAGAAAGTGCAAGTATTTCTAACACAGAGAAAGCTCGATGTGTACTATCGAATGGCACTAATGAAAAAAAATTAGGGATCAAAATAAAATTTGAGGTTAGACCCCTTTTCCCACCCCAAGTTCTACACTATAGCAAATCTGACGTCACCTCTGTTCAAATTTCCATGCGGTAGGCACAATCACGCTGATTTCAATCATTTAAATTGTTTTAAAGTGGCGTACTTGATTTTTTCTCGTATTTTGTTCAATTTTTGGGA
The DNA here is from genome assembly GCA_918026855.4 of Phaedon cochleariae. Classification (NCBI taxonomy): domain Eukaryota; kingdom Metazoa; phylum Arthropoda; class Insecta; order Coleoptera; family Chrysomelidae; genus Phaedon; species Phaedon cochleariae. Next base: position 72,964,462 of record OU896707.1, on the reverse strand, counting down.
TAAAATTTCTCGTTAATTAAAAGAATTAGAAAAAATCTGGAAATATTCCTTAGACTGTGTCATATTAATGGGCTGAATATGTGCACTTATTTCAAAAACACCTTGTATATATTTTTGTACTCATGTAACGAATATGCAATATATGCAGTATGGACCCTGAATAATTAATTGAACACGAATTCGAAATCTGAAGTTTTGAGACAAACATTACAATATAGTAATGCATGAAAAATACTTCATTTACAATATTTTATAAACTAAACATTCCACAACTTGAAATTCTGCCAGATAAAACGTATCATTTTCAATGAGCAAGCAATTCATTTTCTATATTGAGTTTCATCAATCTACATCTCGCGAAAAGTTTGTAGTTCAACTCGTAGACGAAGATTTCGGTTGTTCGCAAGTTTGGAATATACTATGTACACACTATACTTTCGCTTACAATAAAAAACAAAAAAGCATTACCTCAAACTCAATAATACATTATACTTGTAAGTTTGACGTTATCGCATTTACCTAAGTTACCTGACAATTCTTTATTCGCGAGATTTACGAAGTGGGCGACATCTAGGTTACATAATACGAACTTCAAACTGGGGGAAAACAAACTGTTGTCTATGGATAAAGTGCATAGACTACATTGCATTTCGCTTGCTGTAGCTGTAGTCAAACTTGTCAAGTGTTGGCACTGTTGGTAGTGATGATGGTTGAGTTGGTTAATTTTTCTACATTATTACATTTTTATTAGTTTAGTGAACAGTGAACGGGTGAAGAATTGGAGATAGTTCAAACAATTCAAACTAATTATGACGAGCAAATCAATTGACATATAAAAGAACAGCTACAACATGTTGACAATACCCAGATTGTCCTGCTTTGCATGAACAAATACAAATCCATTGTTCTACAGGAGTTCCTCTGGACCCCAATTTCAACTTTACTTCATGTGGGGAAGATTTCATCGCCGAAGTTTGTAGACAAAGTGCAAAAATGTGCCCTTTGTTGAAGTCTTCTGCCTCACACAAAATCACATGATTAGCACGGAGAACTGCATCTCCTTTCACTACTGGTCGGCTTTTTTCATCTAAATAGAGCAAAATATTTGCCAATAGAACATCTACAACAGGCATTATTAGCGTTTTCGATTGAATATTGACAATTAATGTCAAGAAATTTAAACACATCACTCTTATCAGTACACAGTACACAAGCTAATGGCACTAATGGGATTGAGTAAGGATTGAGTTTGTTTTCCCCCAGTTTTGACGTGGCTTTGACATGGAACGATGAAAATCGAGCGCTACCTGGTAACATTGATTCTCGCAAATAATCCTATAGTATGGAAAAGATAGCATCTGGTGCAGTTTGAGATGATTTTTAATGGTTTGCTGAATCATTCTAATACAGCTGATGATTGAAATGACATTATTTTACTCTTTTTCACAGACAGCAACATGCCTATCAGTCCTATTCCAATGAAAACTACTGTTGTGTGTCAAAAAAGATGCAATCACCTACTGACTGCTCTGAAATGCACTGGAATTTGTTATGTTGTCCTGAAATGAATCATAAACAAAGTCCAGTGCGTTTCACAGCACCATATTGGCGGACTGTACAGGGTGTCCCGAATTGCTTGATTTTGTCAGTTTTCTCTATTTCCAAAACAAATAATTGATACGCGATCTATTTTTTTGCAGATGTATCTCATTCTATGTAAAAAAGTGCCTGTAGAAAGTTTTTTCTGTTTAGAAAAATATTCAAAAATAAAAATGTTATGGCAGAAGTATTTTCGAAGTGGGTCAATGTAAATTTTCGCCTATATCTCGAGATCGGTTAGAGATATCGAAATGCTGCTACGTTTCACAAAAATCGAGCTCTAGACCCTTTGGTCAGTTTCTCTCTAGTTGTTCTAGAAAAAGGAAAAACTGACAAAATCAAGCAATTTGGGATACCCTGTACAGGGGAATGGCTATACGCCAACCAGTATAGCTGCTACCATAATTTCAAGTTGATCTCACTTTTAGTTCTCTATAAACTCCCACTGAATCAGTTAACTGAATCACCCTGATTGTGTGAAAAACTGAAAAAAAGACATGAATGTCAACAACTCTTTATCCATTACTCAAGCCAGTATAGTCAGATCTGGACATATTTTTCCAGAGCCCTCATAATATTATTTGTAATTTAAAAGTGAATTGTTGTAACAGGAAGGAAAAATATTTATGCTACTGTGATATGTTGGCCTACTGTTTAATGCAATGAATATTTTTCTAATTTTATGATGATGTTACATGATTTCATTTTGACCTGATTGAGTCTATGTGCTCATCACAGTTTTTATTTTAAGGACATTGTTATCAACGTTTATTGAACACTATTAAATAAAGAAAAAGTTTTTTTTATTCACAATGAAAAACTTTCAATTCCAATCTACCTGTACCCAAAATACCATCAGCCCACCTGAATCGAAATATATAATTCCATAAGATTAGTGAAGATTATATAGGGTGTTCCGAAAAAACGTTCGTATACAACTGGAGGTATTTCTACAGATGAAAATATGAAAAAATGCCCTAAATGAAGTTTTCTTCAATTATCTTGGTTACCATCGCCCTACACTGTTTTACCACTAACCAAACCGATTTTTTATACGCCTCGACACGTGTTTTGCTAACTATGTTAGCATCTTCAGTAGAAGATTGAAACTAAATATTCTATTCTAGTGTGCTACTTATCCAGGGTGTTGCGAAATTCGACCGACAACGCTTGACAGGTGATACCTCTCGTGATTTCATAATCACTGAGACAGGTACATACTGTCTCCAAGTGTTCTGTTCTCGAGATACAGGGCGTTGAAGTTCAGAAATTAAAATAGTTTTTTCGCAATATCTCAAGAACAATTGAATATAATGCATTCAAATTCGGTATATGGTTTCATCTTTCAATGGTTGGATTGGGTTGTGATAACTTTTCCTCCCATATTTTCTACGCCACTGATGAAATTTCCAATTTCTCGAATCGATCGTTCAATTATCTTGAAAAAATACATCACTTTCAACTGAGCTTAAATGAACAGTTATCGAGATATTTGACCCAAAACAGAAGTTTGCATAGTAATTTTTCATCTTCCTCAGAAGTAGAAAAGTACAAAAATTTTTGTTGTCTCTTTATGCGTGGAAAAACTATTTCTGTTCATCTACAGAATGATATCTGAATAGTATCTAATCTACTCAACACCAGAAAAATATTTTTGCAATTTTCTACTACTAAAAATGATGAAATGTTACTATGCAATCTTCTATTTTGGGTCGAATATCTCGAAAACTGTTCATTCGAGCTCAGTTGAAGGTGATGAATTTTTTGAAGAAAATTGAACAATGAATTTGCATAATTGGAAATAATTGAAATTTAATCAGTGGCGTAGAAAATATGGGAGGAAAAGTTGCCAGAATCCCCTGTAGGGCACCACTGGAAAAAATGTCCGGAATGGCTTCCTGGTCAAAAAATGACCCATTCAAAGATGAAACCATATACCGAAGTTGAATGCATTATATTTAATTTTTCTTGAGATATTGCGAAACAACAATTTTAATTTCCTAACTTTACGCCCTGTATCTCGAGAACTAAACACTTGAAGAACGTACGTATGTCCCTATCTCAGTGATTATGAAATCAATTGAGGACTAATAGATCGGTAAGTGAAATGTTAAAATTTTTGAGTTTGTTGATTTCTAATGATTCAAAATGATATACATGTAGCATGTAGAATTTCGAAATTCTCATCAAAACTATGATTTTCTTCTGATATACGGTTTGGGTATGTTGAATTTCTTTTCTTTTAAAAAAGATTCATCTCATATGTTCATGATTGCGCTGATTAAACGAACGACCTGTCTGACCGATATATACCTTAGGGCAAGATCCACAGTTGAGTTTGTATACTGATTTATCGAATTCTTTACGTGTTATTTGTTCTATATGCTACTTTTAAGCCTTGTTTATGTAGAAATGAAGCTAATTTTTCAGTTGATGATCCGAAATAGGTTGAAGTTCTATAATTTTGATCATTATTTTTGGTGGCGGGATACACTTCTTGAATAGCTCTATTTTCATTGTACCAGTATTTCAATTGACGAAGTTATACAGTGTTAGCGAAACATTTTGTGTGACTAAGAATTTTGTGAAAATCTCATAGTTTGTGAAGTTTTTACATTCGCTATGGATTTCTATTAAGTAACGGCCGAGTCAATTAAAAAAAAAAGTAAAAAGATTTGCAAGATTAGGGGACCGAACTTCAAATGGTTGTAGCGTCCTCAGGAAGCATTTTCTAAGACAAAACATGTCAATAGGAATTTTTTTTTTCATTTACAAGATCACCTCCCGGACTATACGAACGTTATTCTGATACTGATCTTATTGCATAATGAGGAAACAATCAATTTGCCTCACTATTATCATAATTAATCGAGTTTTTGTTTCTTATACAGGGTGAGTCATAAAACTATTGGGACATAGGCTAAGTGCGGATTGTTTGAACCAAATTATGGCGATAGTACCGAATAGCCATCAATAAAATATATTGCTGTGGATAAAGGTACAGGGCGTTGAAGTTGAACACTCTTGTTCGTTTTTTGCTAATAATATATTATTTTATGTATCATTCTACAGTTAGTTACAGAAGGCGCGAAAACTTTTGAGTGATTCTGGTTAGAAAATATGACATATATATATAATTTCTACGTAATATTGGTACTCTTGTTTAAAAACGATATTGAACAGTTCAAAGACTCGGAAGGGTATTTCAAATATCATTTCATTTATGAAAATAAGTGTGCTTTGCACTGTCAGATAATTGTTGCTGGTGAATTACATTCCTGATTTGTCAGTTGTCAGTGAATGAATTCTGGTGCGAGTTTATAGTCAATACTTTCTCGATTGAAATGCCCTGTATCTCTTTCCACAGCAATATTTTATTGAGAGATTTTTGGTCCAAATAATCCGCCCTCAGCCTATGTCTCAATAGTTATGACTCACCCTGTATAATTATAGTAAGTGTTCAATTGTCATGAGAATACGGAAATTTCATTCAGGAAATGAATTGACACACCTACCTGATGAACAAAATAAAAAGGTTACCTACGTGAGAATACCAAATATACAACCTTGAACTCATATATGAATAAACTGCTATCATCATCATCTTGCCTCAGGCTTCTTGATTCAAGAACAGTCTTGAAATTGCTCTTGCCCAATCACCTTGCAGCTTCAATCTCCTCGAATACAAATAATAGGTAAATGAAAATGATTATACTCATCACTTGATTTGTCAAAAAAAAACATGTTATTCAACAATTTTATGCAACAGGATACAGTGATATTTATGGTATTTGCTAGTTCTTCACAATCATTATAATATCATGATTAAATTTCGTTGATGATGTCTGTACTAAGCTATCAAACAGGTTCTCTGAAATAATCTCAACAACACTCCGGAGACTGTAGTACCACAACTGATTCCAACGAAAATGCAGTGATAAATCGAAGAGGTGTGAAGATGGCATCCACAACGGAACTAGTTACCGATTCAGTACCTGACTTGACGAAAAAAGCTCAGACGTTCGGAGAACTCGACTTCAACGGAAAAATATCGTACATCCGCGAGGTGATAACCGTAGAGCCCCTACTAGGGGCTTATGTCATGGCCTCCACTCTGTGCTCACCGATGCTGATCAACTTGGAGTTCGAGAAGTCTTGCCGAGTGAACTTGCAGATGAACGATACGGTCTGTGAGGCTATTTTGAGCAGCCAACACGAAGTTCTCAACTTAACAGAGCAAAACAACGAGGTGCAATACTTGATAAGCGATGTGCACTCCTGGTTGCAACCTGTGCAAAGCATCATGCCGCTGATCCTAGTTTTGTTCATAGGATCCTACAGCGATAGGCACAAGTGGCGCAAGCCCTTTCTACTGTTGCCCCTATTCGGGGAATTTTTAGCAGTGGTAGGATGCATTTTTTGTGTTATTTTTATGCGGTCTTGGCCCCTTGAAGTACAGGGAGTGTTCCAGCTGATCTTGCCTTCACTGTTTGGGGGACAAACTATGATTGTCATGGCGACATTTTCCTACATAGCCGATGTCAGTACGATAGAAATGAGGACGCTGAGGATAGGGGTCGTACAAATAGTACTCAACATCATTGTTCCTGTTACGCAGCTGTTCAGTGCGAATATGTTCGAGCTAACAGGGTACTATGGGGTGCTTTTCACTGCGGGAGGTTTGTACGTGTTCGGGTTCCTCTATGGGCTTTTTTGGATCAAGGAACCAAAACAGCCTGTGAACACAGAGAGCAGAGGTGTTTTATGCGATGTTTTTGATCCGAGACATGCTGTGGATACGTTCAATCTGATACTGAGGAAGGGCCCTGGGAAAAATAGGGTTTATATTGGTGTGATGCTTTTCACGATTTTTATATACAGTGCAGTGATAGTGGGTGAATCGGACAGGTTCTTTTTTTACTCGCAAAGCAGGTTCGGTTGGACGATAGTGGAGTTCAGCTATTTTCTTTCCATGAATACTTTGGTCCACCTTATTGGTAAGTACGTTTTGTAAGTAGCTCTTTATAGATTCGGACTTCTACATCGAAAATATGTGCAGTTCAAACTAGTTTTCCTTATATAAAAATAGAATAATGGTTATTAGAATGAAACAAATTATGCAATGAAATGGGTCAAGAGCTCTATTGAGAAAAATCACTCCTGAATCGGGATTTGACACTTCAAAATTGAAAATAAAAATATATTCATGGAAATGCGAAATACATCGCAGTACCTAACATACAGGGTGGGTCACGGTAGATGGCACCTTAGACGTTTACGGAGAACGGGACATAAGATCATTCTGAAAATTTGGTTACTCAAGTAATTGCTCTTGATCTATCAATCTAAAATATTTTCAGCTCTGCGGCGTTGCCGCTTCTATCGAAAAGTAGCAACAACTTTGTTATTTTAAATGGAACACCCTGTATTTTATTGCATCTTCAGATTCTCTCTGAAGAGCTGATTTCATCGATATATCACACTTGGGGTCTAGCGGAAATGATTACAGAGATATAGGGTGTGAAAAATCGACATTTTTCAACTTCGGGAGAAATCCCTGAAAATATGCATGCTCATATTTTAGAATACGTTCTCTTCATTCAGAATATTTTCAGCAATGCATTGTTGCCGCTTCTATCAAAATGGAGCAACAACTTTATTGTTATTCCAAATAGAATACCCTGTATTTTTATTCTCCCTGAAGAGCTGATTTCATCGATGCATTACACTTGGGGTCTAGCGGAAATGATTACAGAGATATAGGGTGTGAAAAATCGACATTTTTCAACTTAAGGATTTTTTTTTGTCGAAACTATTCATTATTGGTCAAAACGGCTTACATGTCCCTATCTCAACTTTTGATTAACTATCTACTGATATTTAATTGGGACATATACCGGGTGATCAAGAATCTGAATTCTGCACCACCCTGTATTTGTTTCAATTAAATGTCAGTAGATAGTTGATCGAAAGTTGGGATAGGGACATGTGAGCCGTTTTGACCAATAATGAATAGTTTCGACAAAAAAAATTCCTAAAGTTGAAAAATGTCGATTTTTCACACCCTATATCTCTGTAATCATTTCCGCTAGACCCCAAGTGTGATACATCGATGAAATCAGCTCTTCAGAGAGAATCTGAAAATGCGATAAAATACAGGGTGTTCCATTTAAAATAACAAAGTTGTTGCTACTTTTCGATAGAAGCGGCAACGCCGCAGAGCTGAAAATATTTTAGATCGATAGATCAAGAGCAATTACTTGAGTAACCAAATTTTCAGAATGATCTTATGTCCCGTTCTCCGTAAACGTCTAAGGTGCCATCGACCGTGACCCACCCTGTATATCCTTTTTGAGACTCATGAACTTTGTGAATTGTGAATGCGCATCTGCGAATTTAAATGGGGTCAATATTTCGAATTGACTTTTTTTTCACAAATAGGACAGCAAAAAGTTAGTCAGGAAATATAAACAATTATAACTCCTAATTTCCCTGAACTAATTTGAAATTTCTTATTCTCAAACCGATAATATGATAGGTCTCGATTTCGAGAAGAAATTAAGGTACTAAAAAGGAAGGTCAATCGAATCTCATTATTCCTCTAATACTTGATGTTTATAGTTTGTGATATTTATATACAGTAGGTAACGTATGGATAATCCGAACAGAAAGTTCGGTTTACCAAAATTTCCGGATTAATGAACGATATCAATCGAGATATCAATATCCGTGAATGAACAACACACTGCAACTGACGTAAAATCACAGCCTTTTCCAAGGGTTAATGTGATATGCACTCGTTTAGAGGCCATTTTTTATTCATTTATTCATTTAATAGGAGTGATCACAAAAACAAGATGATATACACAGTGGGTACAAACTACTGAAATCGACAATATTGAATCATGACACAATTCAGTTCAGGCTTCATACATCTGTTTAGAATAAATCAAGGGGTGTATATAATTCGCGGACTGGAATAATATGCTGTGGACTGGAATAAAATCTTGCGGACTGGTTATTTTTGCAAGTCAAATCGTCTCCATTTTATCAAACATTGATTCATCTAATGAAAATACACGATGAAAAGTTTTTACAACTTTTTTCTAGCCCCCTTGGGGAGCACTTTACTCGTGTGTTTTTTCATGAAATCTTGCGGACTGGGAAGTTTTGCGAATGAAATCATCTCAATTCTCTCAAAATTCAATTTATCTCGTGAAACTATACATGATGGAAAGTTTTTGAAATTTTGCTCTAGCCCCCTGAGGAGCACTTTACTGCGAGTGTTTTTTCATAAAATCTTGCGGACTGGTTATTTTTGTAAGAAAATTGAGATGAATCGACTCGCGAAAATACCCAGTCAAGATTTTATGAAAAAAACACACGAGTAAAGTATTCTCTTCTGATTTTTGAGAAAATTCAGATGATTTATTTGACTGGCAGAAATACCCAGTCGGCAAGATTTTATGAAAAAAACACGATTAAGGTACTTTCCAGGGAGGCTAGAAAAACGTTTAAAATTTTTTCATCGTGTATTTTCATGGGATAAATTGATTTTTGGAGAAGTTGAGATGATTTGACTTGCAAAAATACCCAAACCGCAAGATTTCATGAAAAAACACACTAGTAATTAAAGTGCTACCCAGGGGGATAGAGAAAAATTTCAAAAACTTTTCATCATGTATTTTCATGAGATAAATCGATTTTTGGGAAAATTGAGATGATTTGACTTGCAAAAATACCCATCAGTCCGCAAGATTTTATAAAACACACACGAGTAAATTGCTGCCCAGGGGCAGTGAAAAAAATCAGAACTTTTCTTTTTTATCGTGAAATTCGATGAACTGAATCCAGATATGCAATAAAAACAACGATTTATTGCTAGAAATAGCCAGTCCGCAGCATTTTATTTCAGTCTGCACATTCCCTAAATCTAGCTAGTCACTGAATTTGTTGCATGTATTAGTCGACATTCTATATATTGGTAAATTCAGTAATACCGTTGATTGATATATTACGCTTACGCTGAAGCGCAATATATCAATCAACGGTAATACATTAGGTCGGAGGCTTGGCAGATAGAAGAAAGCTGTACAGTTTCTAATCAGAAAACGATCGGTCGAAAGATACGGCAGTGAAGGGCTTCGATAAGGGGAAAGTCATAGGGGAATTACAAACATTTTTGTAGTGTGAATTCTGAAAATTAAATAATTCCATATTATTACCCACAAAATATTACGAAACAATCGTTTATCAGATCACTTTTAATTTTTGATGATGTTCCGTATTTGAGTAAGATTCAAACTCTGTCAGTTTTTTTTCATTGCTTGGAGCGCAAATTATCTCATAACAAAAATATTCATAATAAACAGTTATAAATTGTTAGGACATTTTGATATTTTCGAATAGAAGTTTTATTCCGAACATTCTCAATTTTAGGTACTGCACTAGCGGTTCCCCTTTTCACAAAAATCCTCAATTTGACTGACATGGCCATACTGCTTCTCACCTTCTTGGACAAAATGCTCAGCAACGTCGTCTTCGGTTTTGCCAACAGCAACACGCTCCTCTACGCAGGTAAATCACTCCTCATTTTTTCCTCTCCTCTTATTCTTCCTCCAATTATTATTTTCTTCAGCTGCTGTTGTCAGTATAATAACGGGTGTGACGCCCATTGGAATTCGATCCCTCGCTACAAAGGTGGTATCAGAAGACGATCTAGGCAAGGCTCAGTCTCTGTTCGGCATTTGCGAAGCTATTGCCCCAGCGATATCGACACCTGTTTACAACAAGGGAATCTACAATAACACTTTGACTACGTTTCCATCAGCGTTTTTCTTTTTCGGTATCATCCTTTACGCAATTTGCAGTGCATTTATAACGTAAGTAATAATAAGTAACTATCTACCTCTGGTAATAACACGCGATAAACAGGGTGTCCCAGAATATGTGGGCAATCTCTCGGATTCAGATAGAGTAGGGGAGGTCCGCCAACAGTGTCTATAGCAAAAACTGGCCACTCTCTAGTATTATCAGACTATGATTAATACTTGTCGTTCGCGCCATCTCGTATAGAGCTTTTTTTATGTTCTGGTTCCCACGAAAAGGGATATCCTGTAATGTTCAGAGAACATCGTGAGAACCAAGGGAAATAAGGTAGGAATTGGTGTTTTTCTTAAATTTCTGGAGGTTATATACCTCCCTTGGCAATGTGTTCCAGAGACTCGCTGTTCGTTGGATGAACGAGTCTTTGGAAAGAGATGTTTTGCAGGTCTCCAAAGTGACCACGAAGGGGTGCGATGCCTCAACTCGACGGGTTAATATCGCGGGGACTGCCAAGGGAGGAACAATTGTTGATATTTCAGAAAAGCATCGTCCATGAGAATATCTTTAAAAAAGAGCCAGATCGCCAACTTTTCTACGGTGTTCCAGAGAAGTGAATGAGTTTGTGAGCGAGGCATCACCCACGAGACGAATTGCCCTTTTTTGGATAGAATCCAACAGTTCCAGGGTACGTTTGGGTGCTGCACTCCAACTATGGGAACAGTATTTCAGGACAGGTCGGATCTGTGCCTTATAGATCATAAGCAGCTGACTAGAAGTGAAATAGCTCCTGGCCCGAAACAGAAAACAAAGTTTTTGGGATGCACATTTAGCAATTGATCTCACGTGATTTTCCCAAGAAAGGGTATTGCTGATAGTCATACCAAGCATCGAAATAAATGTCTTCAAAGGTATGTTTACTCCTGAAAAGCTTATGTTGGGCACAGTGAGATCGGCTTTTCTAGAGAAAAAGCATGCTTGTGTTTTGTTTGCATTGAAATCTAACAAGTTATTGGATCCCCATTGGAATACGAGTAATAACGACATATTTGATCATTTTTTTTTGTTGATTTTTGATCGGTACAAGTTACACCTATATCGGTACATTTCCCATTGAATAACATCTTCATAGGTAAGATTACTGATGTTAATTCCTATATTTATCAATAAACTATTTGAACTATATTATGAGGTAAAAGATGTGAATAATCACAAACTATTGCTTTAGAGGTTAGATCGAAATGGTTCAAATTGAATTTATTGGTATAGTGGTCTACATCCGATTGGGAACAGTGGCCTTATATTCAATTTTTTATTGCATAAAGTGATCATGCCTCGACCAATACCAAAAAATCCTGGTTCAATTGGAAATGTTCCTTCAGAAACTATGAATATGCACTTTATATTGTAGTATAAGAGAACATAAACTTTCTATGAAAAAAGCTCCAAGACGATACAACACTTCTAAAACTACTCTCAGAAGATATGTAACGAAATTTCAAGAATTTGATGATATAGGATTAATTCAGAATTAATTCTAAATTATGCAGTACACCGTATATTCTCAACTGTAGAAGCACGAAAGCCCTGTAATATGCGCAAAATTGCATCATGGACTAACACCTATAAGAATATCCGAAAATTTGCCTTTTCATCAGCAGTGGCAAACAACAATAAGGGTATTCAGCAGTCCTGAGATATTCGCATCAACAAAGTGTGTATTGACGGTATGGCCATTGTACCATTCGGTTCTGGCCACTGTACCACACTAATTTTCCGAAACCCGTCCAACTGGACATTTTTTTCTTCATAAACATTGATGAAACCGCTTTTCCAAATCTATATTGATACAATGGGCTTATATCACAAAAAAAATGTATTTCATGATTCGATAGAACTCACCCAAACTAGCTCACCACCGCAAACCGTTTCTTGCTGTGAGCTCCCTACGTTTTATAAAAAAATATTGAAATCCCCGATTTTTCGGACCTCTGAAAACGATGCGATGATGTGACGTCAAAACCCTAATACTGAAACAAGACTATTCATGACAGAGATGAATGATACATGATTTCTGACAGAGTGAATGAGCGCGAGATCACAGTTGAAAGAATTAATATATCAGTTGCCTCAGTCTCCGTCGGGCGTTTGGTATTTTCTTTTATCTATGGCGAGATGAGGTTTCTACGTCATAAGAGGGTCCGTTTTCAGAAGGAACTATTATTTATGTCCAAAAATAAAACATTCCAGTTAATTTTTCTATCGAATAATGTCGTCAATCATTATTCATGTATAAAAGGATCATTATAAACATGGTTTGAGTTGAAAGTTCTACTAAGGTGTACACGCCCATTCCAACAATGGAAAGATTTATGATTTCGAAGATTTCCTAATGTATAAAAAAGGGTGGCCACTGTTGGCGGACCTCCCCTACCCATACTATAGGGTACCTACATAAAAATAACACAATTTTTCTCCTACGAATCCCCTTCGTCTAAAGATATATGCATCTGTTATTTCATGCCGTGATCTAAAAACTTTTTGTTTTTAGGTGGATGTACTTCAAAGAAAAACCAAATCGTACGTCAAAAGTCGAACTTGCAAATAATGGTTCTGGAGTTACTATCGAAAAGACCCCAATGGAGACTTATGTTGAAACAACACACATATAATTATTGAGTTTTCATTAGAAATACAAAATATAAATAAGAGAGAATATATGTTGTAAATACCATGTTACACATTATAAAATAACACCCCATATACAGTGTGACCCATTTAAGATGGAAGCACCCTTATAAAACTTACATTTTTCAACCGATTGGAATGTTTTTTTTTATGTTAGGTAGATATTCAAAAAGTCTATTAGGACACCAAATATCATGAATAAATCTCCATTTCCAGGGCCAACTAATCTGATTTTTCAAGGTCAAAAATCTAAAAAAATTACTAGCGATTTTTTTAGAAAAAATCTGACTACACCACTGGATTTGTGACATTTTCAAATGGGTAACATGTAAATTACGTTGAAATGCGTCAATCAATAAAAAAGTTATAAAGGAATGAAATTTGAAAAATATGCCGTTTAATCAACCCACCAATTCACGTTCAGGAATTTTATGAAAATTCTGTATACTCCACTGGATTCAGGATGTCTTGAAATATTACTGATCACAGTTTCATCGAAATCTGTTCAGTAATAAAAATTGATGGGTTGATTAAACGGCATATTTTTCAAATTTCATTCCTTTATAACTTTTTTATTGATTGACGCATTTCAACATAATTTACATGTTACCCATTTGAAAATGTCACAAATCCAGTGGTGTAGTCAGATTTTTTCTAAAAAAATCGCTAGTAATTTTTTTAGATTTTTGACCTTGAAAAATCAGATTAGTTGGCCCTGGAAATGGAGATTTATTCATGATATTTGGTGTCCTAATAGACTTTTTGAATATCTACCTAACAAATAAAAAAATCATTCCAATCGGTTAAAAAATGTAAGTTTTATAAGGGTGCTTCCATCTTAAACGGGTCACACTGTATATTTTATTTTTGTAGTACCAAAAATCAGAGAATTATAGTGGGATTGTATAACGTTTCACCCGGTACCGATCTACTAATTAATTTATGAACATGCGTCTTTTGACAGTTGAAATAGAATTGGAATATAATGAATATTGAATTGCAGTTTTTCGTGCTTTGTTGATACTGTGAAATTAGATAAGATTTGCTTTGTTTTTGTTATTTTCTTGGAATAATAATACACTTAAACAAATGTGATTCTTGAACGCACCTTCAAATTTGGGCAATATTCTGAGAAAAACATTTGGTGAATCCAATTCGATTTGTGATTTGAGCTAAGCTATACCTACTGTCTGATCAGACACCTACTATCATACTAGTCATACCACATACTTTCATACCTATATTCCTTATTCCTTGAATTCAAGGCTGATACCTTCTACTTTCAATTTATACTGCTTACTGATAATATTATATACTGGTAATTAATCATTAAGTTATCTGAGAATGAAGGTGATTTTCGAATAAATAATATAGTTATGGCATTGTTATGAAGATATTATAACATACATGTATTCATTATCGACGATGGAAAACCCAAGAATTCGATGAACAAAGGAAATTTTGAGTTCCAAGATAAATTCAGGTAGCAGCAGCAGTATTCAAGGAAAAGATGATAAAAATAAGGCAAATCTTCCGATAGTGTTTTGTTTCAACTTGAACCTCCACCAGAGTGCGATGGTTGTGACAACATAGTTTTTTCTTTGTGGAGTTGTGATAATATTTCAGGTTTCTTGATATTCGAGTAATTCCCAATTAATTCGATGATTTATAATACCCATTGATTTCCACAAAAGTTACCACGATTGAAAGTGGAACACCTTGTATATTGAAGGGAAACCAGTAGTCAATACATCTCCGAACCCAAAAATATCTCAAAATATAAGCCATCTAGATCAATGAGAGCTAAACCATATGTAAGTATCTTTTTTGATTATTTGTTCATTTCCATTATCTTTAATTGACACTATTAATAAGCTAAATAAAGTTCATAGTTCGTATATACATTTCTTCTGATTGATTCAGTTCAAAATAGTGATCAATAACATTTAGGTATCGATACAGAATTGAAGTTTAACGCAAAATTACCTACGCACGGTAGACATCAAATATGTGAATCTTGCAATTTTCAATCACATGAAAAAAGTCGAACGCTCAAGAATATCAATTATTATTTACCCACCATTAATGGGTGGACTTCAAATCACGAACATAATATTGTTTGGGTCTCAGATTAATGCGATATTCTGTAATTAGGTAAGTGGAAGTTGTTATAAGAATCATGAATCATAATAAATTTGAAATTCCAAACGATGAACATATGTTTCCTTTTGAAAGAATTATTGTATGTGAAGCAAATTAAAGAATCCCAATGGGCGTTATAGGATCTAGTACCGCTTGTGGTTCATACAAGATTTTATTTTTCACGAAAAAATCGTCTTATCATAATGTAAAATCGATTTTAAAAAGCGGTTCATTTTGCTTCTAACATTTTCTTCTCATGGTAGGCATGGCATTTGTTGATATTTTGACGTTTGTTGAATATTGCTGTCATCATTCAATTTAGTGAATGTCATTGCTACTCTATTTATTAATTTATTGAAAATGTAACTTCCAGTCAGAATCAAGTTCTGGTATAAGGAAGTATAGTTAACAATAAAACCCAAAACTATACAATTATACTAAACTCATAAATAATATAATATTTGAATACATTGAGTATTCAATTTTGACAAATCATTTCATATATTGGTGAGCAACAATCAATTTGAATATGAATCTAAAGTTGAGAAAAAATCATCTATTTCATTCAGAAATGATGAATTTTCCAAGTTTGTATTTGAATTTTTTTGTATTTCTGCAATTTTTTATATTATGGTGAGCATATTCTACATGCATTTACATATGCATGTTCGAATTGTAGTTTCAATATAAATACAACCACAGAGTGACCCATTTGTATATTCTATTGATTCGATGAATTCATTTGGAGCAGGTGTCTGCCCTAATATCAAATACCGCGTCAGTGCCAGGTATAGGAAAAAGAAGTGGAAAATGTTAGGTTAGTGAGCATATCAACAATAATAATAGCGATTATTGATTTCATGCCATATTCCACTATGTTTGGCTCGGTAATCAAAATAAGATAAACAATATAGTGTGAGACAAAAAAGTATTGCTGGCCGAGATTATTCAAAACCAAGTTATCCAATCAATCAGATCCCAAGAATGAATGAAATACAGATCAAGCAAGTATGTGAATCTTGATTGCTTTCCTGATCAAAACAAAAATCTCCAGCATGGGTAAATATAAATTGTAGCGATATATGGATATATATGCAGCCATAATGTTCAGAGATTCATTCTTGATGCTCTGAAATTAATTGATATATATGGGTATGTGGAGTATTTTTAAATAAATATGTGTCCATCACAGTCGTTTGTAATTATTTAAATCCCTTTAGATATGGAATATGATATATCGAAATAAAAATAAGTGGAAATACAAATTCGACAGCTGATGTGTTTTATGGAATTACGTGTTTTGTATATTTATTATCTTCAACAAATTCGCTACCGAATTAAACAATTCCATATCGTGAAAAGTGAATGTTGGTTTTCCTCATTATCATGAGTTTTCTCTGGGCCTCATTGGCAACTTCTTTAGAATGTTTTCCAAAAGTGAAGTCATGAGTGACGGTCCTTGATCTCTTTAAACTGCTCCAAAACAAATCCGTTCATGTGATAAGCATTCAAAGTAGGTAATATTTTATTATTACCATGTTTTTATTAACTCGCTTTCTTGAGTTTGTCGGCACATGCATAAAGTGTAGGTATATCGGGTGACACAGAATCATAGTATTTCCCGTTTTTCTCCTTTGTTTTTTTAGCTATATTTCTGTGATTTGGAATATCGAGTATACATATACAGGAAAGCACTTTTTCACATTTTAGGATTGTTTTTCTCTTTCCGGTTTTTTCTGGAAATGACATCAACTTTTGGTTTTCAAATGGGACACCCTGTATATTTTTTTTCATAATCGGTTAGGGATCGTTTGAAATAACCCAATCAAATCCGCTATCGTTGAATTCGTTATAATAATCACTAACCGATAATGGAAAAAAAAGGGATGTCCTATTTGAAAATCTGAAGTTCCTAAAATGTGAGAAAGTACCCTCTAGTGAGCATATTCGATGTTCAAAATTTCAGGAATATAGCTAGGAAAACACAGAAGAAAAGGGGGTATACCATGATTATGTGTCAACCAGTAGACAGTCTACATCAATAAATAGTTATTTTTCTGTGACGGGAAAAAAGTTTGGCATTTCATCTCTGTTGGCAGGTTATAAAATGTCACTTTTCATAAATTACTTTTTTCCCGTGGGAAAAAAGTGAGTACTTTTTTCCCGGATATATATCACATATATATACTCTGTTAATGGCTTTTGTTGTGCTATAGTTCCGAAAAATGAGTCAATAATACCGTTTCCGAGAAAGAACTGCAAGTCCTTTTATCTTCCATTCGACTTCGCAGTTTCGTATATTACTGAACAACTACTGAATTCGCAATATTTTAAAATCAAATCACAGAATTGAACTGACAGAAGTGACATCAGATATTTGATTACTTCAAAAGAATGATGAAGATGCCTATAAAACGCAGGTGTCCCTACTGTTAGAAACTTGAAATTTCACGTCGATAATTTTCAGATTTCGAAATAATGTAATATCTTCTCAATATTGATTCGTCCTTCCTTCTGTCACAGAAAAAAATAGTGTATTATACACGGGAAAAATATTAGATTTTAGCTCACGGTTTTTTGTCTCCCTCCGCTACGCGTCGGGAGACAACACAACCTGGAGCTAAAATCTACAACTTTTTTCCCTTGTATAATAAATAACTATTTATTATACATGGTAAAAAAGTAGTAGATTTTAGCTCCAGGTTGGTGTTGTAGCGTAGGGAGACAAAAAACCGTGAGCTAAAATCTAATATTTTTCCCGTGTATAATACACTATTTTCCCTGTGACAGAAGAAAGGACGAATCAATATTGAGAAGATATTACATTATTTTGAAATCTGAAAATTATCGATGTTTCAAGTTTTCAACAGTAGGGACGCCTGCGTTGTAGGCATCTTTATCATTCTTTTGAAGTAATCAAATATCTGATGTCACTTCTGTCAGTCTAATTCAGTGATTTGATTTCAAAAAATTGCGAATTTAGTGGTTGTTTAGTAACCGCGAAGTGGAATGGAAGATAAAAGGACTTGCAGTTCTTTCTCGGAGACGGTATTATTGACTCATTTTTCGGAACTATAGCACAACAAAAGCTATCAACACTATATTTGCCACTGGAAAAAAGTAATTTATGAAAAGTGGCATTTTTTAACCTTCCAACAGAGATGAAATGCCAAACTTTTTCCCCGTCACAGAAAGAAGAATAGTAATTTTCCTAACAAGTGCGGAAAGTGATTCTTTCCCGCACGTGACTGCCGTTGACACGAACGACGCGAAGCGGAGTTCGGGCAAGCAGTCGAGTGCGGGAAAGAAACTTTCCGCATGAGTTAGGAACAATATTTTTTCTACAAGCGTAGGAAATTGATTGAATCGTTCAATTAATTATTCAAGCAAATAGGAACAACTAACAAGAGATATATATTCTCTATTATTAGTAATAGCTATTGTGAACTTACAGTTTGACGCATTATGTTGGTTCATTGCGGAAGCCAGCAGGCCCATTAGGAGTTTGGTCTCTAGGTTCCAGACACTTCTATGAAATGAGCCAAAAATACCTATATTCTTCATTCGGTTTTTTCATTTTTTATTGTTACACCATTCAATAAAACGCGTGTATAGCTTCTCATACCTTTCTTAAGGCTTCGTTGGTGATAACGCATCTGTATCAAATCCCTATAGCTAGAAGTTTTCGATCACATTGTGGCATTTCCACTGAATCGAAAATGACAGTAACGCTGTGTCTGTCACTTCGACAATTTCAAACTTATTTGAGGTTTGATTGGCATGACAAATTGACGTTTCCCGTCAGATCAATCCAAATCTATAGGGGGATTTTTATAATAATCAATTTTTATTTCTCAATATTTCTTAATTTTTACAATAAATAGTGCAATTTGATGGATGATTCTGAACATACATACTTAATACTGCAACAAACAAACCTAAACTTTTATATTCCATCACCAACCACTTATATTACTAGCGATTTTATCATATCTTTGTTTTCCCGCACTGTTGCGGGAAAATGACACTTCCCAAACTAAATTGCGTGCGGGTATAGGGTGAATCACGCACGCTTGTAGAAAAAAGGACTTGCAGTTCTTTCTCGGAGACGGTATTATTGACTCATTTTTCGGAACTATAGCACAACAAAAGCTATCAACAGTGTATATATACAGTATGATGCAAATGTATGGAATAAATTCATTATTTCAGAAATGGGCGACATTTGAAAAAATTCCAAAAACACGTGAGTTTTAATTTATGAAGTCTCATCTCATGATATTCATATGAGAGATGTTACGTCACCGGTGTTGAAGTAAAGACGTAATGGACGATTTTTTCAAATACAAATAGGGGTCATGTGACACCTTGATTGAAAGGTCTACCGATCGTCTATTCAACAGTAAAAATGTTGCATAAGAAGATTGAAATTAAAATGGATTATCATGTGATTAATTGAATCTTGCAGAGGTCTGCTACTGAGAATTGATCATCGAAGGGTCGTCTAGTTAAAAAAATACGTCGAAAAAAAAGTTCTGAACTCTAGTTTTTGTATTTTTTTCGAAAGTCGTCTTGTTTTGAAATGAATTTATTCCATACATTTGCATCATACTGTATATATGTGATATATATCCGGGAAAAAAGTACTCACTTTTTTCCCACGGGAAAACAGTAATCTATGAAAAGTGGCATTTCCAACAGAGATGAAATGCCAAACTTTTTCCCCGTCACAGAAAAAAGAAATTAATTATACATTATCTGCGACTTATGTTCTTCGATTCCACTCTTACAAGTATTTCAATAATTTAGAAAAAGTGAAAAATCTGTATATGGTCTTATCCTTCATAGAAATTAGAAAAAATATTTTATACTTTTTAGCCTCCTATAAAAACACATTTATTTCTGTTTTATTATTTCCATTGAAGATAACAGATTTGCATTTTCCTTTAAATTGGTGTGAAAACAATGTTGTTTTCAAAAAATTCAACAGTTCACTTATCATATCATAAAACTATAGAAAGTGAATTTCAATTTCAGAACAGTAGGAAACGAGAATGCAAGGGTCCGAAACCCCGACGAAAAACAATGAACTAAACGCCCGAACAGCATCCCTAAAAGAAAAAATAATAAATGGGACGAAACTAGTGACAGTAGAGCCCCTGATAGCCTTCTACCAGATGGCCCTAACCCTAACGAAACCAGCTCTGGACAACCTAGAATTCGAAAAGTCCTGCAGAGGGAACCTCAACTTCACCGACACAATATGCGACAGCATCCTCAAAGGCCATCACAACAACTACACCAATGAAAACAACGAAATTCAAGTGCTAATCAGCAACATGCACTCCTGGCAGCAACCGCTACAAAGCTTCGCCCCGCTCCTGCTCATCCTATTCCTAGGCTCGTACAGCGACAGACAGAAATGCAGGAAACCGTTTTTCATCATTCCCATCGTCGGAGAACTCTTAGGGACAGTTGGCTGCATGCTTTGCGCGTTGAACATGAAGGCTTGGCCCCTGGAGCTGCAAGGCTTCTTCCAAAAAGTCGTTCCTTCTCTTTTCGGCGGTCAAGCCATGATGGTGATGGCAACAACTGCTTACATTGCAGATATCAGCTCCACTAAAACCAGGACCTTTCGTTTAGGCATCGTGCAGATTGTCATAAGTGCAACAGTGCCCCTGGTCAATTCCTTTTGCGGGATTCTCTTCCTGGAAATAGGTTATGTGGGTGTTTTGAGCGTGTCGACTGCCATGCTGGTGTCGGCCTTAGTGTACGGGACGTTTTGGATCGAGGAGAAGGTTTCGAAAAAGGCAGTGAGAGTATGTGAGCTAAGTAATGTTTTTGACCACCGTCATGCCTTCGATACTTTCAGGATTATGTTCAAGGGGGCCGCAGGAGTTTGTCAGGCGCGACTGGTAGTGCTCGTTTTGGTGATTTTCACACATCGGTGCGCTTTTGAGGGTAAATTTTGGTTATATTTTAATTATTATTATTATTATTACATGGGAAGGGCAGCAAATTTCACATGAAAATAACAATTGGGAAGCAAAAACTGAATGAAAAGTACAAAATTCATCACTAGTAAAATAACAAGATTGACGTATGAAGCAAGATTTCGGACATATTTACAGGAGAGCTCGACACATATGAGCCGAGTTACACGCACTTGAATAACACGCACTAAACCCGGAGTACATTTTAAGTCGAATAGCTATTGTTGTAATCGTCGAGTCGGTTCTTGAAGGCATTTATAGATGGAGCCGTAACTATAGCGCCGGTTAGAGAGTTCCACTCGTAGAAAAGTCTATTAGTGAAAAGATGCTGTCTAGGAGAGGTCCTGAATTTTTCCTTAGGAAAAATACTGATTGCAAATGTTTCTTTCCCAAATGCCGAATCTTTGAGAAAGAAACACTTGCAATCAGTAGTTGATAATGCTCAATTATTTGAACATTTTGTGGAAATGACTCTGGGTTTCTCACTCTGTTAACCAATTATACCACTTTGAAAATGTTGGCATTTTTTTTGGTGAATTATTTCAATAGTGTAGTCATAAAATGTATCATCAAAATTGAGTCATTGTTAATATAAATAATCAAGACATCATCTTGAAGATGAATTTTATTTATAGAAGTATTGATTCACAATGTCTGTACAACAATCACAGTAAAATACTTTGTTTCTGATCATTCAAGTTATTCCTGTATGAAAACATAAAAATACAGGTATCATGATTATATAAAACATGGAACAGATACACAGTCCTGATTTCTGATATTCTGAATGTGAGCATAAAAAAATTGATATTTCATTTTAGGGGAATCCAATGTTTTGTATCTCTATGTCCAAAACGTATTTCAGTGGACGCCAGTTGACTTCAGCTTTTTTTTAACAGTTAATGGGATAGTTCTACTGATAGGTAAGCCTAAAAATTTGAAAACATCATGAATTAACTATGAATGTTATTATTTCAGGAAACATTTTGGGTCTACCACTTTTCACCCGTATTTTCAGAATGAGTGACCCTATGATACTGTTAGTTTGTGTCGTGACGAAAATATTGACAAATGTGATATTTGGATTAGCAAAGAATCCAATACTATTCTATGTAGGTAAGGAATATTATTTGTATTCTTGTACTTTTTCTGATCTGATCTGTTTTATCAAATGATAATGCTCATCTTTATTAATCCCAATGATTATAATAGGGAAATAAACTCTCAAGGTATTTCCTACCCCAATTTATCCCCAACAAAGCAAAGATGTTTCATCAATAATATGAGTTATAAATTTTGAGATTTGTAGCCTCTGCTGGAGATATAGTGTTGTACTTTTCAGTTGATTTCAAATTAACAGTACCTAAGGTGACATATGGAGCCAAGTACCATAGCCTATACAGGGTGTTTCATAATTGAATGCTGATCCTAAAGGGCGATAATCCTTGGATGATTTTAAGAAAAATTCTTCATGTGAACATAGGTCCGTAACAGCTTCGTTTCTGAGATACAGGATGTTGAAATTTAACAAAAAAATCAGTTATTCCGCAATATCTCTGAAATCGCTCTGGCATTTCTCTTCAATTTTGGTACATGCCAAGTATGAATAGAAATACATTTTTTCCATAATAAAGGATTTCTTAATTTCTATCAGTGGCGTCCCTGTTAACATACCCTGTCATATTTTTCATTAAACGCCACTGTCTTTTTTCCAAATAAATATTATTTTTGTAATTATCCTCTATCTTCTCATAAAAATGGTCTCCTGTCTTTTTTTCGTCCGGCGAACGGTTTTTGAGTTAGAAAATAAAATACATTCATTTGCTTGTCCCTATTCGATTTTTACTCCTAGTCATAATTTCACAATTGTGGTAACCAAAAGAGCTAAGCAATATTTTTATGATTTTATGGTAACTATTTTCAAGTTTTTGTAATGAAGAAAAAAGCCCGAGCGGTTTCAGAGATATTGGGGAATAACTGATTTTTTTGTTAAATTTCAACATCCTGTATCTCAGAAACAAAGCCGTTACGGACCTATGCTTACATGAAGAATTTTTCCTAAAATCATCCAAGGATTATCGCCCTTTAGGATCAGAATTCAATTATGAAACACCCTGTATACAACACAAATGGGCTTAAGGACACAAACACTTCAACAAAATACATCAATCAATCTACAATTTTTCATTAAATTAATTATTGTCATTTGAGATTAATTTTAAACATAATCTCAATACTTATATCAAAACTGGTGGAGTCCTTATTTGTTCAATTCATCCTATTTTCTGAGAATACAGGATTTGGTTTCCTAAATTTATACTAGCATTATTCAATTCTCTGATTTTATTGGGAATACAATTTTAATACCCCTTGTTTTTGAAATTGTTTCTACAATAAACTCATATGTACAGGGTGATTCACCATAAATGTCCCCCCCTCTAGCTCACTCATTTTTGAACCGATTTGAAAATTTGAGAAATAGTCTGAAATGATTTTTCAGATTTTTTTCCCCGTGGCATCAGAAAATACAGGGTGCTCGTAACAAACGATCTACAGAGTACTACTTGATTTTTTCAAATGGAACACCCTGTATTTCATTGAATTTTCAGATTCTTCCTGAAGAGCTGATTTCATCAATACATCACACTTGGGGTCAAGCGGGAATGATTAAAGAGATATAGGGTGCTCAAAATCGAGATTTTCCATTTTTAGGATTTTTTTGTGTGGAAACTATTCATTATCGGTCAAAACGGCACTATCTATTGACATAATTGGAACATTGACAGGGTGGTTCAAGATTCAGAATCCTGATCACTCTGTATCTGTTCCGATTATTGAATGTCAGTAGATAGTAAATCAAAAGTTAAGATACGGACATGAGAGCCGTTTTGACCGATAGTTTCGTCACAAAAAAATCCTAAAGTTGGAAAATCTCGATTTTGAACACTCTATATCTCTGTAATCATTCCCGCTAGACCCCAAGTATGATACATTGATCAAATCAGCTCTTCAGGGAGAATCTAAAAATACAATGAAAAATAGGGTGTTCCATTCAAAAAAATCAAATAGTACCCTGATGTAGATCGTTTGTTCCGAGCACCCTGTATTTTTTGATGTAGCAGAAAAAAACTTTATCGAAAATCATTCAAGCTGAAATTTCAAATTTTAAAATCGGTTCAAAGATAACTGATCTAGAGGGGGGGACATTTATGGTGAATCACCCTGTACTTCTTTCATACCTATGTAGTTTTGCAAACAAGCTTTCACGGTAGATCTTATGTAAGAAAACTCAGTTGATTTCATATTAAGATCTTCATATGAATTATAATTACAAGTGCATTTTTTTAGGTAGTATAATGAGCATAATAACTAGGATGTATAGGGTAGCAAAAAGATCCCTATCCACAAAGATGGTGTCAACAGATGACATTGGAAAATGCCAATCCCTTTTTGGCATCTTTGAAATCATAGCTCCAGCAGTCTCAGTACCTGCATTCAATCTCCTCTACATACATACATTGGAAGATTTTCCTGCAGTGATATTTCTCTTCAGTATTTTGCTTTATGCTATATGTTGTGTTCTCATACTGTAAGTATGAACTGAAGATATGAGGCCTGTTCCTTAGTTCCTTAGTAATGCTAAACTTACTAAAGTTGATTTTTTTTTCATAGTTGTCTATTCATGGCATGATGTAAACAGAGAGTCATGGAAAAAAATCAAGTTAAGCAACATAGAGCAAGCACAAAGGAACAGGCCTAGGATGTTCAAATAAGTATTAAATTTTAAAATTCAATGTGATCTATGTTTCAGGTGGATATATTTTAAAAATAAAGGAACCTGTGAAAAAAATTTAGAAGTTCCTGAAATCAATGAAACCATCATTGTTGAAACTACTCACATGTGATATTTATTTTAAATATAATAGGTATAAATTAATTCAAAGATTATTAATCTTACCTTGAACTGACTTAGAACTTGTAATTTGTAACAACTGGATTGATTTTGTCCAATAATTTTCTGTACACAGCCACATCTTTAGTGAGTTGTAAAGAAATGAACTTCTCATTATAAATTGGTGGTAATTGTATGTTGTTTTCTTTTGACCATTGTATGATGTCAAGGCATCTACTAGTGTTACCTTGTAGCACTAAAAACAATTAAGAATTAAGTATTGTCATTTCATATGATTTGAGCTTACTTTGGTAATCAAGTAGTGCTAAAAGTACCCCCTCACATTGGGGCTTCATCTCAAACTCAAGTAACATTTCAAGTAACCTGTAAACTGCCTCAACTCTATTGTTTCTTAATGATATTGCAACTACAAAAGGTATTCTGCTGATAACAGCTTCACACAGTCCATTATTTCTATTCAACAAATCTAAAGCAAGATTTTGATCTGTGAACCATTCACTCAAGAAACATATACATGTCAAGGGAAAGAAATCCTTGTGATTTATGGCCAAGTCCTCTGTAAACTTCACTATGGTTATCAATGCTGCTTCACTATGACTTGAAACTACATGTGCAATCAGAAATTTCAACATTAGTCTTATCCTACGTCTCAGGTATGTGTTTTCTGTATAAACAATCTTGAATAGTCTCAATGACTCATCAATGTTTCCTCTTATCCATACTGCCTCAGCTAAATAATGTTGAAAATGTGAATTTGGTTCTAGCAAACTGGGTTGCAGTTTCCTACAAAGTTCTATGATTTCATTTATGGTATTTTTGTCCCCACATTGAGCACAAATTGCTAATGTTGGTAGTAAATTGGTCAAAGAAGGACATTTCTCTTGGTTTATGCATTGTTTAATCAAACTGTAGAGTTTTTCATTGTCATTGACTTCAATGGCATTATGAAACAATGTATTCAGCTTATCCTCATCCAATGCCTGTATGTCATCTTCACAGTTGGGTTGATTGAGCTTCTTTCCTACTAAAATATTTCTTTGTGTTTTTTTGGCACACCATTTGTTCACTGTCTTTTGAATGAGGTGAGATGTGAAGTCATCTAACTTCAAGGATTCAATTTCTAAACTGACGGATTTACCATGAACACCATCAGTGCTGTAAGGACTTGTTCCAAGTGTTTTCAAGAATCTCAAGGATCGTAGAAATATCACACGATTCAGAATTCTACAATGATACAGGGACATCTGGATACATTTCAGAAAGAATATCTATTTGCGATCCAATGTTTATTTATAATTTTAGTAGAAGCAGGTTATCTCATATCTGTTCAAGAGTTTTACAGTTCCAGCTGCTTAGTGCTTAGTAGCTTTTAGTTTCATTTTCATGGTTAGTGCCCAACTTAACTAACTCTAACTGCTTATGCTTAGTGGCCTCAGTGCTTAGGTGCTTAGCTTACTGCTTCTGTTCTGCCAAGTTCTGCCCTTGGCTTGTAGCTAACTTTTTTTCTCACTTCTGCTTCTTATTTCTTCTCTTAGTTCTCTTCTCAATTTTTTTTCTCAGCTTATTTTTTTTATCATTAGAATGCATAGTTGGGTACCTTTAGCCCAATGAGCCCTAAGGTGCCGCTTGAAAAGGTTAGGAAGTTGGAACAATTTGAAAGTTCTCTTGTGTCACTTCTTTCTTTTTCACGTCATACAACACTTTTTTTGGCTGTATGTCATAGGACAAGAGGCCAGGAAGTTAAGAAGAAAAAGAAGAAGACTTTTTGACAACAGTCACATTCACATAACCCTATGTGGTTTTTCATATTTTTTGTATATATTTATGTTGTTTGCTGCTGTTTTCTAGATGTTGTTATGAGTTGTGAGCAACCTAGAAGGTGGGCATTATTTTGAAAGCTCTTGTTTTGAAGAAATATGTAATGCTTGTGGTAATGCTGAAAGATAAATACTGTGGAATAACTCGAATATGTGTTATATTATTCCTTGGAATTATTCTCGACTCTCTTTCCAAAGTCGGAGGAGATGTCGAAAACCATATTATGGTGAACTGTGATACTTTACGAATGGGGCAGTACCTATGCCCTGATCCTGCTTATGTTGATGACTTAATAGACCCCAAAACGCAGCAACTCCATGGATGTACAAGAGAAAATAAAGCTAAGGGTACTGATTCTTTGACAATTCCTTTGAGTACTAAGAATATGTATTTCATTTTGTGTTTTAGTGAGATGCATAGCAGTGGAAGGCTTGATATGCAACAATACATCAAACTCAACATTTTTCAGAGAAATGCCATGCCAATGGACGTGAGTAGAAATAAGATGATCTCAATGTTTGAAATGATGATTTTAAAAAATATTTTTAGGAATGGCTATTCATTTGAAACAGCACTTCTACTTTCTATTTTTCTTGGAATGTTTGGTATTGATCGATTTTATTTGGGATATCCTGCAATAGGTTTAGCAAAGTTTTGTACATTAGGGTTCATGTTTATAGGGCAATTGATTGATATAATCCTGATAGCAACACAAACTGTAACTCCAGCTGATGGATCAGCTTATGTAATTCCATATTATGGACCACGTATTGAGGTCATTAGAAGTGATAATAACACTTATAGATTAAGACAAGAGGATTGGTGAAATAGGTATTTATTTAAAAAATAAAATATTTGCTATGAAAATATATTGTTATATGTTGAAAAAGTTGATAGGTAGTGCTGATGTGCTCATAATAAGTATTCACATTCCAATCCATATAGGTAACTGGTGCAAATCCAAATACTCTTTTTAGTGTCTACTAAGGAAGTGTATAGGCTGCCGACCAGTTGGCGAACTTTACCTTCTTTCTAGAATGCCGACCATTCAATGGAATACATTCTTTTTTGTATAATATCGGTGGGCAACCCAAAAAAAATATTCTATGCTTACTGGTCAGCAGCCTATACTTTTTTATTGGGATGCTGACCAGTCGGCAGACTATACTTTTTCTCTAAACTGCCAACCATTCAGTATTCAGTGGAATACATCCTTCCTGTATAACAAAATGATCCAAGACTGTTAGTAGCTCAGTGTTTTTTCAGATTTTTTGTTTACTATAATGGGTTAGTCTGTTTGGTTGAGTATACCTCTACATCACTTCCTTTTAATATTTTATTATTTTCTAATCTAGTTTTTCCTTCCTCCATTGTCATTTCACAAGATATTTTTTGATCAGGTTTTTGTTCCACCAATAGATTAGTGTGTTTGTGTATGTATATCTCATTTTGTTTTTTTTTTGTTCAAATCATGTTTTTTCTTCCTCAAAATTGATAATTTCAGTCTACTGATGGGCGGCATCCTAAACAAATAGTACCACATTTTCAATTTTGTGGGTTATAAGACACATGAATGCAAGACAAATGTTGCTCGAATCTAAAACTAAGCATCAATTCGAAATTCGAATCGTGAGATTTACATAGAGTATATAAATCTATCTGAATTTTGTTTCCAACATCCATAACTGAAAAACATTGTATATACCTAACCCACCATGCGCCGACCTCCTTTGCAGAGAGGGTTTATAAACGCCGAGTTGATACTCTCCCCTCGTAAGGATACCTGTCGTGTTTCCATAGAGACATAAAGGTGAATATCTGTCTATCTGTTTGCTTGAGAATATGGGAAATAATTCAATATATCGCCTTCCGTACGAACATAAGGATCAGAATTCTTAAAAGTATACTCTGGTCAGTTCTCTTTGCGGGTTTTCTGTTCGGTCCGTCTTGACTGGATTGTTTTCTCCAATTTATTGACAAGTATCAAACACTTTGCTTTTAGGATCTGCAACTAAATATCATCACATATCAGAAAGTTCATGAGAATTAAAACTGAAGTTGAATCTGAAACATACCTGAATAATATTTCCAACAACCGTAACAGGATTGCTACATATTCGCTCTCATTCCGAAAAGTGGTTTTCCCAGTAAACATCTTCCACATTCTCAATTTTGTGGGTTATAATAAGGAACATGAATGCCAAACAATATGCTGTTCGGATCTAAAACCAAGCATCAATTTGAAATTCGAGTCGTGACACGTACATAGAATATAAATCTACGAAGACTGGATATTGTTTTCATTATTCGTAACTAAAACGCGATATATTTTTATGATTATTCATCAATGCAGACGAAATAGGCAGATAAACAACGATTTTCTCTGCAATGAAAAACACTGTATATACCTAACCCACCATGCGCCGACCTCCTTTGCAGAGAGGGTTTATAAACGCCGAGTTGATACTCTCCCCTCGTGAGGGTACCTGTCGTGTTTCCATAGAGACATAAAGGCGAATATCTGTCTATCTGCTTGCTTGAGAATTTGGAAAGGAATTCAATATATCGCCTTCCGTAGGGATATATGGATCAAAATTCTGAAAAGTATACTCTGGTCAGTTCTATTTGCGGATTTTCTATTCGGTCCGTCTTGACTGGATGGTTTTCTCCTATTTATTGCCATGTTTCAAACACTTTGCTTTTCGGATCTGCAACTAAATATCACATATCAGAAAGTCCATGACAATTAAAACTCATGTTGAATCTGAAACAAACCTGAATAATATGTCCAACAACTGTGACTGGAATATGCTTCATATTCGCTCTCCTTCCAAATAGTTGTTTTCCCAGTAGACATCTGCTACATTTTGAATTTCGTGAGTTATAATAAGGACCATAAATGCCAAACAGTGTGCTGCTCGGATCTAAAACTAAGCATCAATTTGAAAGTGGAATCGTGAAACCTTCATAGAATATAAATCTATAAAGTCTGGATATTGTTTTCAACATGCGTAACTGAAATGCGATAAATTTTTATGATTATTCATCAACTTTCTCAATGCAGACGAGGTAGGCAGATAAACAACGATTTTCTCTGCAATGAAAAACACTGTATATACCTAACCCACCATGCGCCGACCTCCTTTGCAGAGAGGGTTTATAAACGCCGAGTTGATACTCTCCCCTCGTAAGGGTACCTGTCGTGTTTCCATAGAGACGTAAAGGTGAATATCTGTCTATCTGTTTGCTTGAGAATCTGGAAAGGAATTCAATATATCGCCTTCCGTACGAATATAAGGATCAGAATTTTGAAAAGTATACTCTGGTCAGTTTTCTCTGCGGATTTTCTTTTCGGTCCGTCTTGACTGGATGGTTTTCTCCGACTTAGTGGCAAGTATCAAACACTTTGCTTTCTGTCTGTTTGCTTGTTAATCTGCAAAAGAAATCCGATTTAGACTAAATTCTTGCAGCATTACCGAAGTTTACGCAATATTTTCATAATATAACAATTATACAATTTCGCATTTTTCCACTGCTGAATAACCCATTTCAATTCAAAGACCGACAGAGATGTCAAAAAATGCCTGTTTTGTTTCCATGGCATTTCTGTTGTGTCCACAGCTATCTAAATGTTATTGGCAACTTTCAATCCCAAATGAGTGAAAAATGGTTTTAGGAAAAATTTGCAAACTATACAGGATGTCCGGAAAGGTAATGTTGTAAATGATAGAACTGGTAGAGTGAGCCAAAATAATGTTGGTACTTCATATAAAAAAAAAGTATATCGCGCTTCGTTTCGGAGATATTGACCTTGAAAGTAAGATTAAAAAAAAAAGAATTTCATGTATATAACTTTCAAACTATCATTATTTTTTGAAATACTGAAAATGTAACAAGCACTCGAAAATATCTGATAAACAATTATTCTATGGAATGAAAACTATCGATAGTTCACCTAATTTGACTCTAATGAAGTTGAACTTAGAGGACTGATTATTTTTTTGTGATAAAATTGGAATTTGAATCAGGAGTTCAACAAAAATTCTATTTCGAAAAATGATGATAAAAAAAATTCAAATTGGACGCACCCTGTTGAAAAGTCGTTGAATATACCTATCGAGTATGAATCGATTATATACCATGGTTCAGAAGTTCTGAGCTGACCAGATAGAGATTTTGCCAAAATAAAGATTAGGTACATTCTGTTTCACAGTTATAAAAGATAGAAGACTCATCGATGTATGTATATTTAAATCTGAAACACCCAGTATAGGCAAAAAATATGTTTTCATGGAATAATCTCGAATCGTCTTATTTTCTACTGGTTTGCTCTTTTCGCATCATTTTCTTCTGAAAAAATACCGTTGTGGACGGAAAGTATGAATTTCAGAAGAAAGTATTACTTCATCGGAAAATATTCAACAAACGGTACCTTTGTGATTTTGAAAACATAAGGTAATTAAGTTAAATATAAACAGGGAACTATGAGGAAAATTTGAGAAAATCTCTCTCCACTCACCAGCGTGAATAATGTGAGGATTTGATGAAACAACACGAAACACCAGAACAGCACACGATGGCGATAATGTAATCACTGAATTAAATGAGGAACACAAAAACAGAATACTTGCACTCATGTTCAAGTGAACACTCCGTTTGGAACGATAAATAATTCCTTTCGAGTATATTTCAATTGCGATCACAAAATTCGACCGTTCGTGATGACATCTAATATAAGACTGTCTTGATTCACCACCTGGTCTCGAATGAATGATTAATAGGTTGAATCATGCTGCTAACCGATTAATTTCCTAACAAATGATTCATCTATGACTAATGACAACTATGATGATGATGAAATTATACGGAGAGAAGAGATATATGGAATACAAAATATATGATGAAGAATTGAACCCGAATATACTGGCACTATTATTTCCGAAAGTCTAATGATTTGAAAAAATTAAACAGACTGAAAATATACTTTTGGTCTTTATTTTTCCAACCACTGTGCATAACTCGAGGCATAACTGCAAAATCAAATTTGTGTTATCATTATTTTTTGAAATAGTGAAAATGTAACGAGCACTCCAAAATATCTAAACTATTTGACAAATTATTCTATGGAATGAATTCTATCGATAGTTTACTTAATTTGACGCTAATGAAGTTGAAACTTGAGAACTGATATTTTTCTTGCAATGAAATTGAATTTTCAATTACGAGCTCAATAAAATTCTATTTCAAAGAATAATGATGAAAAAAAAAGTCAAATTGGAAGCGCACTATTAAGAGGTATGCCAATTCATTAGTTTTACCGCTCTTTGCAAATATCAAAACATATCTACAAAATTCCGATATAGAGTGTTGTTTTTGAAAAAGAAGAAGTTTTTTGTTTTTCCTGAAGACGGTTCTGGATTGTAAATTTGATTCCTATTTAGTTTTGATGAATAATATAATTTGAATATCGATTATACAGATTTTGCCAAATTCAATATTACGTTCTGTATCGCAGTTATAAAAGATGGTAGACACATCGATAGGGGGTGATTGGAACCACCAAAGTTTCCTATATCTGCAGGTATAGTGAGTACATTTGAATCTGAAACACCCTGTATTGGCAAAAGGTATTTTTCCATGAAAATTTCGAATCGTCTTATTTTCTACTGGTTTGCTCTTTTCGCATTATTATCTTCTGAAAAAATATAGTTCTGAACGGAAAGCACGAAAATCAGAAGAAAGTATTCCTTCATCGGAAAATATTCAACAAGCGGTACCTTTGTGCTTTTGAAAACATATAAGGTAATGAAGTTAAAAGGAAAGAGGGAAATATGAGGAAAACTTGAGAGAATTTCTCTATACTCACCAGGGTGAAAAATGCGAATCTTTGATGAAACAACACGAAGTGACACGAAACACCAGACCAGCACACGATCGCGATAATATAATCACTGAATTGTATGAGGAACACAAAAACACTTGTGAATACTCCGTTTGGAACGATAAATAGTTCCTTTCTCGCATTTTTCAATTGCGATCACAAAATTCGACCGTACATAATATGATGACATCTAATAAAAGACTGTCTTGATTCACCACCGAATGAATGACTGATAGGTTGAATCATCCTGCTAACTGAATAATCTCCGAACAAATGATTTATCTATGACTAATGACGATAATGAAATTATACAGGGGGAACAGATATATTGATATATAGTATACAACATATAAGATGAAGAATTGAACACGGATACTGGCACTATTATTTTCGAAAGTCTAACGATTTGAAAAAAATAAACACAGGCTAAAAATATAATTTTCACGAAAATCTCTAGTGATTTGAAGAAATTGTACAGTCAGAAGTAGTGAAAAAATCTAGCAAATTTCTCGAA